>CM059329.1:468028-523028 GCA_030340685.1 Protosalanx chinensis
GTGTATGAGCAAGTGTGTGTGTTGGAGTGTGATGTGTGTGTGTGTGTATTTGTATAGTACAAAGTGTGAAGTATTTATTTGCAGTGGCCTTTTTAGCACTAGTTAAACTAAGTGAGGAACTTTAAAGGAAAAGTTCATTTGAACAAAACATACATTTTCTTCGGTCTTTTTTTTACTGTCAGACCAGCTCACAAACACACACACACACGTATACACACACACACACACAACACCATTCTACAGACCAGAATAAGACTGTCTGGAGAACTGAAGGCTTTGGGCTTTGAAAATGTTTCCAGTTCTATATTTGGTCCGACCACAACCCTGTTGTGACAGCCTGCAGTGGTGTCCCTTACCCTGGGTGCTGCTTTAAAAACACCCCCTCCTGAGGCCCTCCAGAAACACACTGTCTGTCTCCCACCACCTCCTGAGGCCCTCCAGAAACACACTGTCTGTCTCCCACCACCTCCTGAGGCCCTCCAGAAACACACTGTCTGTCTCCCACCCCCTCCTGAGGCCCTGCAGAAACACACTGTCTGTCTTCCACCCCCTCCTGAGCCTGCAGAAACACACTGTCTCCCCCCTCCTGAGGCCCTGCAGAAACACACTGTCTGGTCTCCCACCCCCCCCTGAGGCCCTCCAGAAACACACTGTCTCCCACCCCCTCCTGAGGCCCTCCAGAAACACACTGTCTGTCTTCCACCCCCTCCTGAGGCCCTGCAGAAACACACTGTCTGTCTCCCACCCCCTCCTGAGGCCCTCCAGAAACACACTGTCTCCCACCCCCTCCTGAGGCCCTCCAGAAACACACTGTCTGTCTCCCACCACCTCCTGAGGCCCTCCAGAAACACACTGTCTGTCTCCCACCACCTCCTGAGGCCCTCCAGAAACACACTGTCTGTCTCCCACCACCTCCTCAGGCCCTCCAGAAACACACTGTGTGTCTCCCACCCCCTCCTGAGGCCCTCCAGAAACACACTGTCTGTCTCCCACCACCTCCTGAGGCCCTCCAGAAACACACTGTCTGTCTCCCACCCCTCCTGAGGCCCTCCAGAAACACACTGTCTGTCTCCCACCCCCTCCTGAGGCCCTCCAGAAACACACTGTCTGTCTCCCACCACCTCCTGAGGCCCTCCAGAAACACACTGTCTGTCTCCCACCACCTCCTGAGGCCCTCCAGAAACACACTGTCTGTCTCCCACCCCCTCCTGAGGCCCTCCAGAAACACACTGTCTGTCTCCCACCCCCTCCTGAGGCCCTGCAGAAACACACTGTCTGTCTCCCACCCCCTCCTGAGGCCCTCCAGAAACACACTGTCTGTCTCCCACCACCTCCTCAGGCCCTCCAGAAACACACTGTCTGTCTCCCACCCCCTCCTGAGGCCCTCCAGAAACACACTGTCTGTCTCCCACCCCCTCCTGAGGCCCTCCAGAAACACACTGTCTGTCTCCCACCACCTCCTGAGGCCTTGCAGAAACACACTGTCTGTCTCCCACCCCCTCCTGAGGCCCTGCAGAAACACACTGTCTGTCTCCCACCCCCTCCTGAGGCCCTCCAGAAACATACTGTCTGTCTCCCACCCCCTCCTCAGGCCCTCCAGAAACACACTGTCTCCCACCCCCTCCTGAGGCCCTGCAGAAACACACTGTCTGTCTCCCACCACCTCCTCAGGCCCTCCAGAAACACACTGTCTCCCACCCCCTCCTGAGGCCCTCCAGAAACACACTGTCTGTCTCCCACCCCCTCCTGAGGCCCTCCAGAAACACACTGTCTGTCTCCCACCCCCTCCTGAGGCCCTCCAGAAACACACTGTCTGTCTCCCACCCCCTCCTGAGGCCCTCCAGAAACACACTGTCCAGTACACATCCTAACTTGACAGAAATGCAGCAGCATCAGTACAGTCAGTGTGTTCTGTTCATCCCAAGGAGCCTCTTACAGAAACACACCTGTTTTCCCCTGCAACTAAAGAGATGAACACATGATTCAACACACCAAGTCCCAGTGAGTCCAACACTTTAGTTTCTCTTATTTATTCACATTCCTTCATTCTGGTCATTTCAGGTTTAAATGAGTCGGTCAGATTAGAACAGTCTTCTTCTTGTTCTCTCAGTCTTCTTCTTTAGTAATTTAGATACGCAGGCTAAGAACTCTGGGTAAGCATGCTGCTGTACTGTGTGTTCCTTGTTTTGGTCCTCTGATTGGCTAGAATGGCTATGAGGAGGCTGTTGATTGGAGGAGAGGGACGTGATGTGGTGATGCCCCTCCCCCTGGCGTGTTGCTATGGAAATCCTTTTCTTTGTTGTGTTTCCCATCATGCAGTGCTTTGGTCAGAGATCTGGGCCCAAATACAATCAGCAGCTACTGTCAAAGACATGAAACCATCAATATCAGACAACAGCAGCAGCAAACACACATTCATGACCAAGTCTGTTTGTTAGGCTGATCAGGCTCGTCTCCGCTGCCTGAACATGGTGCTCAAATCTTAACACAGTTCCTGTCATCAGCTGGGGCAACACAGAGATCTGATCCTGGTTCTGCAGAAGGTCGAATTCTGACTGGATCACTGAGGCTGGGAGAAATAAGGACAGGGAAGATGACAACAACAAAGTCATCTGACATCAATATGACTCTGAAAATAGACACACAGGGATCATCTTACAGGCCTTTCAGGAAGTCTGTTTCTCTGACTCTAATCGTATCCGGACTCTTCTCCAGTTTTAGACTAACACTACATCATGTGTGGATGAACAGTAACAGAGTTTAGACAGGAAACAGTGACAGACATGGGTATATACAGCTCATGTCATATGGAGTGTTTATACAACATCAAGTATAACAGTTAAGCAAAGAAAGCGAGTGTATGAGACAGTGAAACCACATGGTGAGTGCAATTACTTCCAGGTCAAACCCTGAAAGGTCATCTTTGCCTGTTCTCTGGGAGGAGTCCTTCCAGGTGAGAGGACCAGTTCACCTGCATGATGTCACCATGTCCATCTGTCACCGGTACACAGGGAGACAACATTCACACTCCTGTCTGTGGTGAGATGCAGAGGCTGCTGGAATCCAGACTGGAGCAGGTCTAGCTTGTCTGGGGCTGCCTGTGGGTGATGGGGCCTCCTAGTGATCCACTCCTCAGTGACCCCAGTCTGGGTGGATGTGTGAGGGATGGGGCCTCCTAGTAATCCACCCCTCAGTGACCCCAGTCTGGGTGGATGTGTGAGGGATGGGGCCTCCTAGTGATCCACCCCTCAGTGACCCCAGTCTGGGTGGATGTGTGAGGGATGGGGCCTCCTAGTGATCCACTCCTCAGTGACCCCAGTCTGGGTGGATGTGTGAGGGATGGGGCCTCCTAGTGATCCACTCCTCAGTGACCCCAGTCTGGGTGGATGTGAGTGAGTGATGTGCTACATGATGAGTGACTGGCTGGCAGTGACCCTGCTGCCCTGCAGACTGGGAGGAGCCTCCGCATCGCTGTGTTTCCATGTCAGCCAATCAGATCCTGTCAAAACATAGAGCTCTTCCACCGGAACCCTGGCCCAGTGTTCTGAGTGTTCTGAGGGTTCTGAGTGTTCTGAGGGTTCTGAAGGTTCTCAGGGTTCTGAGGGTTCTCAGGGTTCCTCTGCAGCCTCTAGCACATGTGGCCCAGGTCAACAAGGTCGTCAGCATGTGTGTCACTGTCCGTGACTCTCAGGGTTCACCCTGTCCTGGAATATGTACAGGTTGTTGGTGGCTGCTATGGCGATGATGTTCTCCTCCGGGTGCCACGCCATGTGGAGGATCTTCTTGGTGAAGTCCAGGCTGTCCACACCCACATCGCCGCGGCGACGCTTGCCGCCTGTGTAGACGCGTCGTGTCCGCAGCACAGCTCGAGGTTTGCTGGTCTCCCTCCACGCCTCCAGGGTCACGCCCTTCCCTGTCTCCCTGTCAAACATCCGGAAGAAGCTGTTGTACGCCCCCGTCATGATCACACTGAGGAGAGGAGAGAGGGGGAGAGAGGGGGAGAGAGGGAGGAGAGAGGGGGAGAGAGGGGGAGAGAGGGAGGAGAGAGGGGGAGAGAGGGGGAGAGAGGGAGGAGAGAGGGGGAGAGAGAGGGAGAGAGGGAGGAGAGAGGGGGAGAGAGGGGGAGAGAGGGAGGAGAGAGGGGGAGAGAGGAGGAGAGAGGGGGAGAGAGGGGGAGAGAGGGAGGAGAGAGGGGGAGAGAGGGGGAGAGAGGGAGGAGAGGGGGGGGGAGAGGCCCAGGGGGAGAGAGGGAAGAGAGAGGGGGAGAGGCCCAGGGGGAGAGAGGGGGAGAGGCCCAGGGGGAGAGAGGGAAGAGAGAGGGGGAGAGGCCCAGGGGGAGAGAGGGAAGAGAGAGGGGGAGAGGCCCAGGGGGAGAGAGGGGGAGAGGCCCAGGGGGAGAGAGGGGGTTGCGGGTGATTAAGGGTAAGGTTGAGGGTGGAAGGATAGAGGAAAGAAGAGGGACATTTGATGGAGGGATGGAGAGGATTGAGAAGGAGAGACAGTCTTAATGTGAGGTGATCACAGCCAATCAGAGGGATCGATTCAAATGTCAGAGAAATGTCAAGCAGAGGCTAGAGGAAAACTGACCTGTCACACACACTGTTCACACACACACACTGAATCACACACTGTTCACACATACTGTTCACACACACACACTGAATCACACACACACACACAATCACACACACACACAGAATCACACACACACACTGAATCACACACACAGAATCACACACACACAGAATCACACACATCACCCTACCTGTCTGAGCTGTTCCACACACACTCAAACTTGTCGAAGATGCAGTCGTTCTCATAGAGCGAACACAGCTTGCTCCTCAGGTACTCATGCACCTGGAGGGGGAGGGGGAGGAGGAGAGAGAAGGGGGGAGGGGGGAGGGGGAGGAGGGGGGAGGGGGGAGGGGGAGGAGGGGGGAGGAGAGAGGAGGGAGGAGGAGAGAGGAGAGAGGAGGGAGGAGGGGGGGGAGGAGGGAGGAGGGGGGAGGAGAGAGGAGGGAGGAGGGGGAGGATAGAGGAGAGAGGAGGGAGGGGGGAGGAGGGGGGAGGAGAGAGGAGGGAGGAGGGGAGGAGGGGGAGGAGGGAGGAGGGGGAGGGGGAGGAGGGGGGAGGAGAGAGGAGGGGGAGGGGGAGGAGGGGGGAGGAGAGAGGAGGGAGGAGGGGAGGAGGGGGAGGAGAGAGGAGGGAGGAGGGGGAGGAGAGAGGAGGGAGGAGGGGAGGAGAGAGGAGGGAGGAGGGGGAGGAGAGAGGAGGGAGGAGGGGAGGAGAGAGGAGGGAGGAGGGGAGGAGGGGGAGGAGAGAGGAGGGAGGAGGGAGGAGGGGAGGAGAGAGGAGGGAGGAGGGGAGGAGAGAGGAGGGAGGAGGGGAGGAGGGGGAGGAGAGAGGAGGGAGGAGGGGAGGAGAGAGGAGGGAGGAGGGGAGGAGGGGGAGGAGAGAGGAGGGAGGAGGGGGAGGAGAGAGGAGGGAGGAGGGGAGGAGAGAGGAGGGAGGAGGGGGAGAACAAGAGAGACACAAAGATTTAGAAATTGATGCACGCCACATTCCCATAATGCCATGTGAGCAGCTTCCTGTCTCGATCTATAACACGATTATTACTTCCTTTAACATTTGATCTTTTCTTCTTCTGTCACAGTTAATCTTCACTGGTCCTGGGACTTCAACAGTACAGAGGAAGAACTGCTGGACTTAATACCAGCCTCTCCCCCAGGGTCAGGAAGACTCCTACTGGGGCACCTGCTGTCTTTTAGACGGTCCTAACCCTGCAGAGGCACTATTCCCCATCGGAGATGCTCACCTTAAATTTGTAACTTGTTCGGCTGAATGCTCTTATAGTTCTTCCCTTGGCACTTTCTTATAATGTATGTTTCATAATCTATAAACTCGCTATGTTTGGGATCTATCACGCTGCTATGCTCAGTGACCGATGCTCTTTTGTAAAGCTCTCTCTTGGAAGTCATTTATAGTGGATAGAAGTGTCGGCTAAATGAATCCATGTAATGTGATGTGATGTGATGTGGTCCACAGACAGAACCCGGTTCTCCAGTGCGGGTGCTAAGGTTCCTTCAGGTACCTGGTAGGTTTCCACAGGACCCTTCTCCATGTGCAGGTCCCACACCTTGATGGTGAGGTAGTCTCTGGTGAGGAGGTACCTGCCGCTGTGGCTGAACTTCACGTCTGATACTGAGGAGATGATCTCAGAGAAGAACGAGCGGCTTCCTGGATCTTCTGGCTCCTCAAACTCTACAGGGAGAAGAGAGAGGCGCTGCCATGGTAACAGAAACTGAGGCCAGATTTACACAATGGCAGGAAATCTTTAGATTCAGGTTCCCATGTGTGTTCTCTGTGTGTGTGTGTACAATGTTCCACCTCCTTGACAGTGTGTGTTCTGGGTGTGTGTGTGTGTGTTCAGTGTGTGTTCTGGGTGTGTGTGTGTGTGTTCAGTGTGTGCTCTGGGTGTGTGTGTGTTCAGTGTGTGCTCTGGGTGTGTGTGTTCAGTGTGTGCTCTGGGTGTGTGTGTGTGTGTTCAGTGTGTGCTCTGGGTGTGTGTGTGTTCAGTGTGTGCTCTGGGTGTGTGTGTGTGTGTTCAGTGTGTGCTCTGGGTGTGTGTGTGTTCAGTGTGTGCTCTGGGTGTGTGTGTAGTCTCCCCCTCACGTTTGGTGTGCTGGTCACACAGGGCAGCAGCCCTCATGTCACACAGTCTCAGGGTTCCTTTGCTGCTGCTGTAGACAAACAGGTGGCAGTGCTGAGGATGGAACTCTGCACAGGTGATCACCTCTGTCAACTCCTCCATGTTAGCTGGCTTAATGTCCACGATGTCTGGGGGAGGAGTCAGGGACCACGAACACAGCCACTCAGGGGGAGAGGGGGAGGGGTTAGGGGAGGGATGGAGGTAAGGAGGGAGGGGTTAGGGGAGGGATGGACGTGAAGAGGGAGGAGTTACAGGGAGAGATGGAAGTAAAGAGGGAGGGGTTAGAGGAGGGAGGGGTTACAGGGAGGGAGGGGTTAGAGGAGGGAGGGGTTACAGGGAGGGAGGGGTTACAGGGAGGGAGGGGTTAGAGGAGGGCGGGGTTACAGGGAGGGATGTGCGTGCTGCTTTTAATCTGTCCTGTTTGTTCACTAACTCTCTCAGACTCATGCTAGCTTCACATGCAGCAGGTCCTGTGTGCTTTAGAGCTGGGAATGAATTATTTAAGCCTTCCACTGTTAGTGCTAATCTTTTCTAGGTCAGCTTCCCTGTCTGTGTGTGTGTCTCTGTGTGTGTGTGTCTCTCTGTGTGTGTGTGTGTGTCTCTGTGTGTGTGTGTCTCTGTGTGTGTGTGTGTGTGCCAGCTGGGCAGGGCAGGAAGGATACTGAAGCTGCGGTCAGTGATGCCCAGGTGCCACATGTTGATGCGGAGGTCATCAGCAGACAGGTACGTCTCTCCATCACTGTTCACGGAGATGGAGTTCACATGGTACGTGTGTCCGTTTGAAAACACCCGTCTGGGACGAACCTCCACCATCAGGTCTGTGGGCCTCAGCACTGGAACCTGGGGGGAGGGGGAGGGAGGGGGGAGGAGGGAGGGGGGAGGGGGGAGGGAGGGGGGAGGGAGGGGAGAGGGAGGGGAGAGGGAGGGAGGGAGGGGAGAGGGAGGGAGGAGGGAGGGGGGAGGAGGGAGGGAGGGAGGGAGGGGGAGGGAGGGGGAGGGAGGGGGGAGGGAGGGGGGAGGGAGGGGAGAGGAGGAGGGAGGGAGGGGAGAGGGAGGGGGAGGGAGGGGGGAGGGAGGGGAGAGGAGGAGGGAGGGAGGGAGGGGAGAGGGAGGGGAGAGGGAGGGGAGAGGAGGAGGGAGGGAGGGAGGGGAGATAGAGGGAGGGGGGAGGGAGGGGAGAGGGAACTGTTGTGTGTGAGAGTATCTTGGCATGTGTGTTTGTGTGTGTGTATCTTGGCCTGTGTTTGTGTGTGTGTATCTTGGCCAGTGTGTGTGTGTATCTTGGCTTGTGTGTGTGTGTGTGTGTGTCTCTTGGCCTGTGTGTGTGTGTATCTTGGCCTGTGTGTGTGTGTGTATCTTGGCCTGTGTGTGTGTGTGTATCTTGGCCTGTGTGTGTGTGTGTATCTTGGCCAGTGTGTGTGTGTGTATCTTGGCCAGTGTGTGTGTGTGTCCTCACCTGCAGGGAGGTGACTGTAGCGATGTCCTTGATCCTGCCCTCCTCGTCTTTCAGGTTGTATCCCTCAGGACGCTTGTCTCTCTCGCTCACCTTCCATAACTTGATGGTCTTATCTGTCTCACAAGGGGACAAGGTCAGAGAAACTCCTGAACACTTCCTCAACACCTGAAGAACACCTGAAGAACACCTGAAGAACACCTGAAGAACACCTGAAGAACACCTGAAGAACACCTGAAGAACACCTGAACACCTGAAGAACACCTGAACACCTGAACACCTGAAGAACACCTGAAGAACACCTGACGAACACCTGAAGAACACCTGAAGAACACCTGAAGAACACCTGAACACCTGAAGAACACCTGAAGAACACCTGAAGAACACCTGAAGAACACCTGAAGAACACCTGACGAACACCTGAAGAACACCTGAACACCTGAAGAACACCTGAAGAACACCTGAACACCTGAACACCTGAACACCTGAACACCTGAACACCTGAACACCTGAACACCTGAAGAACACCTGAACACCTGAAGAACACCTGAAGAACACCTGAACACCTCATATCTAGGGAGGGACCAAGGCTGTTCTTCTATCACCAGTCCCTTCATGTTAGACTGACTGGTATGTTAACTACAGGAGGAGGATGGATGTGTTCATCTCCAGATGACAGGAGGAAGTCGATGTTGTTCTGTTGTTCTGGATATTGTGTTTCCTCACCGTTAGTGGAGAGCAGGAAGTGGGCGGCGTTCAGCTGAGGAAGCCAGCAGATCTTATTGATCTTCTCCTCGATCTCCAGACTCTTCAGGTAGTCAAAGTCTGGTTCGTGGCTCTGGAATGTGCTGTAGACATTGTACTCCCCCGACTCCCCCGCCGACTCCCCCCCTGCCTCCCCTACGTCCTCAGCCTCCACTTTAGACTAGAAGGGGAAGACAGAAAACATCAGTCAACCCACAAGAGATAAAGAAAAGCATATTAAAATACCCCCTACCCCCCCCCATCTCCCTTTCTCCACCTCCCCCACCCCCTCTCTTTGCCCCTGTGTCTTATGACATCCTCCCCAACTCTCTCTTTTCTCTACCTTACCCTTGCCCTCCACCCTCCCCCATCTCTCCCGAAAACCTTCCTTCCCTGCTGTCCTCTATCTTTCTCTCCCTCCCTCTCTTTTACCCCTCTCTCCCTCCTCCCCTCCCCCCTCCCTCCTACCTCTGTCTCTCTCTGGAAGATGACCACTCGTCCTCCCTTGTCCCCGGTGGCCAGCAGGTGGCCGGTCTGGTTGAATTCCACCGTGGAGATGACATCAGCTTAACAGAGGAGAGGGATGATGAAGAGAGAAGGATGAGGGTGGGACAAAGAGAGGGATGAGGAGGGAAAGAGGAGAAGAGAGGGATGATGAAGAGAGAAGGATGAGGGTGGGACAAAGAGAGGGATGAGGAGGGAAAGAGGAGAAGAGAGGGATGATGAAGAGAGAAGGACGAGGGTGGGACGAAGAGAGGGATGAGGAGGGAAAGAGGAGAAGAGAGGGATGATGAAGAGAGAAGGATGAAGGTGGGACAAAGAGAGGGATGAGGGAGGGAAAGAGGAGAAGAGAGGGATGATGAAGAGAGAAGGACGAGGGTGGGACGAAGAGAGGGATGAGGAGGGAAAGAGGAGAAGAGAGGGATGATGAAGAGAGAAGGATGAGGGTGGGACAAAGAGAGGGATGAGGGAGGGAAAGAGGAGAAGAGAGGGATGATGAAGAGAGAAGGACGAGGGTGGGACAAAGAGAGGGATGAGGAGGGAAAGAGGAGAAGAGAGGGATGATGAAGAGAGAAGGATGAGGGTGGGACAAAGAGAGGGATGAGGGAGGGAAAGAGGAGAAGAGAGGGATGATGAAGAGAGAAGGACGAGGGTGGGACAAAGAGAGGGATGAGGAGGGAAAGAGGAGAAGAGAGGGATGATGAAGAGAGAAGGACGAGGGTGGGACAAAGAGAGGGATGAGGGAGGGAAAGAGGAGAAGAGAGGGATGATGAAGAGAGAAGGACGAGGGTGGGACAAAGAGAGGGATGAGGAGGGAAAGAGGAGAAGAGAGGGATGATGAAGAGAGAAGGACGAGGGTGGGACAAAGAGAGGGATGAGGGAGGGAAAGAGGAGAAGAGAGGGATGATGAAGAGAGAAGGACGAGGGTGGGACAAAGAGAGGGATGAGGAGGGAAAGAGGAGAAGAGAGGGATGATGAAGAGAGAAGGACGAGGGTGGGACAAAGAGAGGGATGAGGAGGGAAAGAGGAGAAGAGAGGGATGATGAAGAGAGAAGGATGAGGGTGGGACAAAGAGAGGGATGAGGGAGGGAAAGAGGAGAAGAGAGGGATGATGAAGAGAGAAGGACGAGGGTGGGACAAAGAGAGGGATGAGGGAGGGAAAGAGGAGAAGAGAGGGATGATGAAGAGAGAAGGATGAGGGTGGGACAAAGAGAGGGATGAGGGAGGGAAAGAGGAGAAGAGAGGGATGATGAAGAGAGAAGGACGAGGGTGGGACAAAGAGAGGGATGAGGAGGGAAAGAGGAGAAGAGAGGGATGATGAAGAGAGAAGGACGAGGGTGGGACAAAGAGAGGGATGAGGAGGGAAAGAGGAGAAGAGAGGGATGATGAAGAGAGAAGGATGAGGGTGGGACAAAGAGAGGGATGAGGGAGGGAAAGAGGAAAATAGAGGGATGAGGGAAAGATAGGTAGATAGACAGAGGGATGAGAGAGGGAGGGAGTCAGGGGAAAGGTGAGGTAATGACAGAATCAGGAAGGAAAGGGCAAAGGGAAAAGCAGATACTTTCAGTATCACAGTGGTAACATCCTCTGCTCCAGATCCAGACACAGAGAGGACAGCAGGATGAGGGTCTGACTGGAGAACATGCTGAGCTAGCTTGGTGCTGTGTGTGTTCATGTATGTGTACGTGTGTGTGTACGTGTGTGTACGTGTGTGTGTACATGTGTGTTAGCGTGTTCATGCAGTACCTTCAGTGACGTAGTCCCTGAGGAAGCTGTGGTTGATCTTGGAGCTGTCAGCGTCCTCGCCCATCTGAAGCTGTGGGGTAACTCGCCCACACGCCCGCCCTGAAGGGAACGGTCCAATCCGTGCTCTCGCTCCTCGCCCAGGTTCCGCCCATGCTGCCGCGGCCTAGCGGAGCGGCCTGGAGCAGAGCATCATGGGAAAACTGGCGGCCCCCGGAAGGGAAGGCCGCAGGATTGAAACAGAAAGGGAGAGAGGAGACAGATGAGGAGAGAGAGGAGGAGAGAGGAGGAGAGACAGAGGAGGAGAGAGAGGAGGAGAGAGGAGGAGAGAGAGGAGAGAGAGGAGACAGAGGAGGAGAGAGAGGAGACAGAGGAGGAGAGAGAGGAGAGAGAGAGGAGACAGAGGAGAGAGAGAGGAGGAGAGAGGAGGAGAGACAGAGGAGGAGAGAGGGGAGGAGAGAGGAGAGAGAGGAGAGAGAGAGGAGACAGAGGAGAGAGGAGGAGAGAGGAGGAGAGACAGAGGAGGAGAGAGAGGAGGAGAGAGGAGGAGAGAGAGGAGAGAGAGAGGAGAGACAGATGAGGAGAGAGAGGAGGAGAAAGGAGGGATGGAGAGGAGAGAGAGATGCTGACAAAGACAAAGAGAAGGAGCAGATCTCCGACACACATCTACTGCCTGCGGGGGGTGTGACCTCTGGCGTGATCACACACACACACACACTCACCTTCCTGATACACACACACCAGCAGGAAATCTTCACTCGATCAATCCTTCAAGAAGCATGTGACAGATCCTCGTCTGTCTGAGAGAGAGAAGCGGAGGTGGAGAGGAGCAGTCCGTATCCAAGCCGGTGTTACAGCGAGCCAGTCCCAGTGTGTGTGTGTGTGTGTGTGTTTGTGAGCTCCTCCGCTCTGCAGTATCCTCCTCAGCTGGTCCCAGGGTGCAGTTGTGTAAGATAGTCCTCCAGGTACAGAGCTGACAGCCTACTGGTGTCGTCTTCTGAGGGAGGGAAGCAGCTTTGGCACCTCGCTGCCTGTCTGCTGCTCACTGCCACTGTGTGTCCTCTACTGCGGTACGAGAGAGAGACTGTGTGTGTGTGTGTGTGTGTGTGTGTGTGTGGAGAGATAGAGACACTGAGAGAGAGAGACTGAGAGAGAGAGTGATCGGGAGAAAAGGATTAGCAAAAGGTAGAAAAAGAGAGAGAGGGAGAGAGAAAGAGAGGGAGAGACAGAAATACAAGCCAGCCAGTTGGTTGTCTGCTGATGCTGAAGATCTGTGCAGCATTTACTGTGTCATGGCAGCCTCCTCTGAGTCTGACCAATCAGGGACCAGCGGTGCTATCTGAGCCCTGCCCACTGCAGGTGACGAGACAGAACAGGCCAGAGGGGGGCGCTATCACACACTGACAGAAGAGACCAGAGGGGGGCGCTATCACACACTGACAGAAGAGACCAGAGGGGGGCGCTATCAGACACACAGAGACAGAAGAGGCCAGAGGGGGGCGCTATCACACACTGACAGAAGAGACCAGAGGGGGGCGCTATCACACACTGACAGAAGAGACCAGAGGGGGGCGCTATCAGACACACAGAGACAGAAGAGGCCAGAGGGGGGCGCTATCACACACTGACAGAAGAGACCAGAGGGGGGCGCTATCACACACTGACAGAAGAGACCAGAGGGGGGCGCTATCACACACTGACAGAAGAGGCCAGAGGGGGCGCTATCACACACTGACAGAAGAGACCAGAGGGGGGCGCTATCACACACTGACAGAAGAGACCAGAGGGGGGCGCTATCACACACTGACAGAAGAGACCAGAGGGGGGCGCTATCACACACTGACAGAAGAGACCAGAGGGGGGCGCTATCAGACACACAGAGACAGAAGAGGCCAGAGGGGGGCGCTATCACACACTGACAGAAGAGACCAGAGGGGGGCGCTATCACACACTGACAGAAGAGACCAGAGGGGGGCGCTATCACACACTGACAGAAGAGACCAGAGGGGGGCGCTATCACACACTGACAGAAGAGGCCAGAGGGGGGCGCTATCACACACTGACAGAAGAGACCAGAGGGGGGCGCTATCACACACTGACAGAAGAGACCAGAGGGGGGCGCTATCACACACTGACAGAAGAGACCAGAGGGGGGCGCTATCACACACTGACAGAAGAGACCAGAGGGGGGCGCTATCAGACACACAGAGACAGAAGAGGCCAGAGGGGGGCGCTATCACACACTGACAGAAGAGACCAGAGGGGGGCGCTATCACACACTGACAGAAGAGACCAGAGGGGGGCGCTATCAAACACTGACAGAAGAGACCAGAGGGGGCGCTATCACACACTGACAGAAGAGACCAGAGGGGGCGCTATCACACACACAGAGAAAGAACACATAATACTACAGTATCTTTCTTTCTTCTTTTTAGAACTTTGTATTGTTGTATCAGTAGATTGAGACTGATTTATATAACAGTGATTCTTAAGGAAGGACTCACACACTTTTATCAATTTGTCACCGTTGTGTTGTGGCTGTTCTAGTTAGAGGCAGGTTACCTTCTGTAGGTCTGTAGGTCTGTAGACTGATAGCGGACAGTCTTGGAGGACCGCAGCCCTAAAATGCTTGGATGTAGTTCGTCTCCGTCTGAGTGCTGACCTGCAGTCTGAATCCATTCTTCTTTACAAGAGGAGACAAATGTATGTGGGTTGTCACTAGCCTTATATGTAAATGTACATGTAAAGCTGATTTGGGTTGGGGCCATTGGTCATTCCCTGTGTGCTAACATTAATCACTAATCAATAGAACTAGCCATTGGACACTAGTTGGTTTATTTCCTATATATTTCCTATACTTTGTCAGTGAAAACAAGTGTTATTCTCTGATAGAATCGTTTCATTTTGAGTCAGATTTCCAGTGTTTTGGTAAAGTCAGTGCGTGCAGAGAAACGTGTGTTCTGTCTTGAAATGGAGAGTTAGTAGATATTTAACAAAATGTGTTTTTGAGAAGAAAATGATCAATTTGACCAGTTGTTTTGTAGGTCTGTGTTAAGAGTTTAGAAAAAGTATCCGAAGTATGGGTAAGCGCTTGATAGGGACTGAAAAAAACTGTACATTTCTGGAACAGATCGATGCACTTTAGCCCTTTTTAAAAAGGTTAAAGACCATTTAGAGTAAGGAACTTAATAGTCTAATTTAAGAGGCCACTGCAAATTTGACCATTCCCCTAAATGGTCCTTTTCAACTTTCTGTAAATTAAAGTTACACTGGTAGGCAGGGTTTGAATGGTTCATTTACTTCTGTCTGTTCTTATTTGTATTGTATATTATGATTGTAACTTAGATTTTTTTACTGTTCTGTAGGAAAACTACAAAAGTATGTGATTTGGGACACCAATAAAAATATGTAATAAATATGTAAGACAACTTCTGCTCAAATAATGCATTATGGATTGTTACGTAGGTATGTTAGATTGATAATTATATTAACAATTATAATAATGAATATAGCTGCAAGCAGCGATGGTGGATTCCTCCTAGAACAATTTATGAAAATGATTTATGAAAAATGCAATCTGCATGTTTGGTGTGAATACATCCAAGACTGTAGTGCCCCTGTGCTGTAACGGACAAAGGATTGTGAACATCAAAAATCCTATGGATAACTGACGGAGGAGACCTAATAACAGTATAGCAACCTAAAATCTTTATATACATTTAAAAAAATTCTACTGTCTTTTTTCTAAACTTTTCGTCATCCATGGATTGACTCTTTATGGATTTAACACAAAGTATAAACCACAATCAAAAGCGTTTTACAAGCTGATTTCCAGGTTCAGTGAGTAACAAACACAAAATAACCCTGATTTGGCCTTGCTGACACATCAAGATTCATTGCTGCAAAACTCATCAGACCACTAACCACAGCTAAAACTATTTAAAAAGTATTAATAACTTAACAACAGTGTAACAACGTAGTAATAACTGGTAAAAAGTTGAATAACAATGTAATAACAGTGTAACAACGTGGTAATAACTGGTATAAAGTGTAACAACAACTTAACAACAGTGTAACAATGTGGTAATAATGGTATAAAGTTTAATACCAACTTAATACCAGAGTATTCACTTTGTAGAAATTAGAATAACAACATAATAACAGTGTAACAACTTCTTAAAACCAGTTAAAAAGTATAATAACAGTATAGCAACTTACAATCTTTATATTAATAGTTTTTCTTTCTACTGTCTTTTTTCAAACTTTTAGTCATCCATGGTTTGATTCATTCTGGATTTAACACAAAGTATAAACCACAATCAAAAGTGTTTTACAAGCTGATTTCCAGGTTCAGTGAGCGACAAACACAAAATTACCCTGATTTGGCCTTGATGAAACATCAGGATTCATTTCTGCAAAAGTCATCAGACCACTAACCACAGCTAAAACTATTTAAAAAGTAATAATAACTTAATAACAGTGTAACAACGTGGTAATAACTGGTAACAAGTGTAACAACAACTTAATAACAGTGTAACAACATGGTATTAATTAGTAAAAAGTTTAATAACCACGTAATAACAGTGTAACAATGTAGTGAAAACTGGTATAAAGTGTAACAACTTAATACCAGTGTATTCACGTTGTAGAAAGTATAATAACAACATAATAACAGTGAGTAACAAACACAAAATAACCCTGATTTGGCCTTGCTGACACATCAGGATTCATTGCTGCAAAACTCATCAGACCACTAACCACACCTAAAACTACTTAAAAAGTAATAATAACGTAATAACAATGTAACAACGTAGTAATAACTGGTATAAAGTGTAACAACAACTTAACAACAGTGTAACAATGTGGTAATAATGGTATAAAGTTTAATACCAATTTAATACCAGAGTATTCACTTTGTAGAAATTAGAATAACAACATAATAACGGTGTAACAACTTCTTAAAACCAGTTAAAAAGTGTAGTAACAGTATAGCAACTTACAATCTTTATATTAATAGTTTTTCTTTCTACTGTCTTTTTTCAAACTTTTAGTCATCCATGGTTTGATTCATTCTGGATTTAACACAAAGTATAAACCAAAATCAAAAGCGTTTTACAAGCTGATTTCCAGGTTCAGTGAGTAACAAACACAAAATAACCCTGATTTGGCCTTGATGAAACATCCGGATTCATTTCTGCAAAAGTCATCAGACCACTAACCACAGCTTAAACTATTTAAAAAGTATTAATAACTTAACAACAGTGTAACAACGTGGTAATAACTGGTAACAAGTTTAATAACAACGTAATAACAGTATAACAATGTAGTAATAACTTGTATAAAGTGTAACAACAACTTAATAACAGTGTAACAACATGGTAATAACTAGTAAAAAGTTTCATAACCACGTAATAACAGTGTAACAATGTAGTGAAAACTGGTATTAAATGTAACAACTTAATACCAGTGTATTCACTTTGTAGAAAGTATAATAACAACATAATAACAGTGAGTAACAAACACAAAATAACCCTGATTTGGCCTTGCTGACACATCCGGATTCATTTCTGCAAAAGTCATCAGACCACTAACCACAGCTAAAAATATTTAAAAAGTAATAATAACTTAACAACAGTGTAACAACGTGGTAATAACTGGTAACAAGTTTAATAACAACGTAATAACAGTATAACAATGTAGTAATAACTTGTATAAAGTGTAACAACAACTTAATAACAGTGTAACAACATGGTAATAACTAGTAAAAAGTTTCATAACCACGTAATAACAGTGTAACAATGTAGTGAAAACTGGTATTAAATGTAACAACTTAATACCAGTGTATTCACTTTGTAGAAAGTATAATAACAACATAATAACAGTGAGTAACAAACACAAAATAACCCTGATTTGGCCTTGCTGACACATCAGGATTCATTGCTGCAAAACTCATCAGACCACTAACCACACCTAAAACTATTTAAAAAGCAATAATAACTTAACAACAGTGTAACAACGTAGTAATAACTGGTAAAAAGTTGAATAACAACGTAATAACAGTCTAACAACGTGGTAATAACTGGTATAAAGTGTAACAACAACTTAACAACAGTGTAACAATATGGTAATAATGGTATAAAGTTTAATACCAACTTAATACCAGAGTATTCACTTTGTAGAAATTAGAATAACAACATAATAACGGTGTAACAACTTCTTAAAACCAGTTAAAAAGTGTAGTAACAGTATAGCAACTTACAATCTTTATATACAATTTTTTTCTTTCTACTGTCTTTTTTCAAACATTTAGTCATCCATGGTTTGATTAATTCAATCAAAAGCGTTTTACAAGCTGATTTCCAGGTTCAATGAGTAACAAACACAAAATAACCCTGATTTGGCCTTGCTGATACATCAGGATTCATTGCTGCAAAAGTCATCAGACCACTAACCACAGCTAAAACTATTTAAAAAGTAATAATAACTTAATAAAAATTTAACAATGTATTAATAACTGGTAAAAAGTTTAATAACAACGTAATAACAGTGTAGCAATGTAGTGATAACTGGTATAAAGTGTAACAACAACTTAATACCAGTGTATTCACTTTGTAGAAAGTATAATAACAACATAATAACAGTGAGTAACAAAAACAAAATAACCCTGATTTGGCCTTGCTGACACATCAGGATTCATTGCTGCAAAAGTCATCAGACCACTAACCACAGCTGAAACGTTGTAACAACGTAGTAATAACTGGTAAAACGTTTAATAACAACATAATAACAGTGTAACTATGTAGTAATAACTGGTATAAAGTGTAACAACAACTTAATAACAGTGTAACAATGTGGTATTAACTTGTATAAAGTGTAATGCCAACTTATATAAGTATTTATTTTGTAGAAAGTAGAATAACAACATAATAACGGTGTAACAACTTCTTAAAACCAGTTAAAAAGTGTAATAACAGTATAGCAACTTACAATCTTTATATAAATTGTTCTTCTTTCTACTGTCTTTTTTCAAACTTTTAGTCATCCATGGTTTGATTCTTTCTGGATTTTACACAAAGTATAAACATAAGTGAGGATTGGTCTGACGATGTTGCCAGCCAAAAATGGGGATTATTGGATTTGAATTGTAGAACTAGTAGCGAAAAATATATAAAAAATAAATATATATTGTACAGAAAAATCTAAAGATTTGCCATTATGAGTTGCTGAAGCTTTTTTGTTCGTCGTGAGGAATGAGGCACATGGAATCAGGATTCCAGGACAAAAAAGATACCAATGGCATCACTTTTAAAAAGGCATATTGGGGTGTGGCCTGTAGCGCCCCCTTGGCTGTAGCAGACAAACAATTATCAAAATCAAAAATCCTATTGATACATTTTGTGAGGGTTCTTATGATGATGATAACTGCAAATTAGGGGGAAGATTGAGCAAAAGTTTTAGGAAGAGTAGTGAAAAAACACATTTGATGAATTTATGTTGTACAGACAAATCTATGGGTTTGCCACTATAGGTTGTGCTGACTTTTTTGTTCATCGTGACGAATAAGGCATCTGAAATGAATTTCAGGATTCTAGGACAAAAGGAGTACAAATGGCATCACTTTTAAAAAGGACACAAATGGTCAAATTGGGGCGTGGCCTGTAGCACCCCCTTTGGTCTCAAGTGGACCAAAATGGGTGTGGTAGTTCATAATGTTGTATTGTTTCACCATGCCAAAAATCTCAACTGCTGTGATCTAAGGGCTGCCATTGACTTCAATGCTACAAGATTTGGAATTCCTACAATAACAATAGGTTCCTAACGGAGGAATCCTAATAATTCACAAAACCCTTTCCCAACTAAAACGTGTGTATTTAATGTCAGCCCGTTTTAGACAGGCTGTTTATAGTCCGACTGGCCTCTAATCTGTTCCCTGAATGAACAGAACACAGTGGGCCAGATCAACCAGGGTTAGAGGATTACCTTCACCTTCCACTGCCTGGGAGCCTGAAGCAGCCTGACTGCACCTCTGTGTCCTCATCTTGGATTCCCTCTCCTGTCCAAGCTGAGTCTGCTGGACTTGTTTGAGCTCTACCTGGGTGACAGGATGCCTTGTCTTCACTGGGAAGCTTTAGCTGCAGCAGATGGAGAGAGTCCCAGGGTTACATCCAGACTGGGGAGAGATGGAGAGAGTCCCAGGGTTACCTCCAGACTGGGGAGAGATGGAGGGAGTCCCAGGGTTACCTCCAGACTGGGGAGAGATGGAGGGAGTCCCAGGGTTACCTCCAGATCGGGGAGAGACCGGGCCTCCAGTCAGGTACCGGGAAAAGACCAGCCTGTAGTGACCAGCGCCGGATGGTTCTTCTCACCCCTGTGGAGCCCCGGATCCAGGAAGCATCGCTGGGGGTTCGGGAAGGGGGTGGACAGCCACCGAGTGGAGGCCTGGCTGGATGATCATTATGACTTGGCAAGGTCCTATTTACGCAGGACATCAGAGTAAGATATCCTATTTCCAAACAAAGTAGTTTAAATCAAAGTGCTAGTCATTTGTAAATAAACTTGAGCTTGTCTTGCAGTAAGATTGCAGAGTTTGAAGATGTATTATAAAACGTTCATCCTATCATATTCATGAGGATAACCATAATTCATAATTACTACATGTATTATACACATTAGTATATGATGTTGACTGTCATCTGCTTGTCTGTGACCAGGGACATGCTGAGCAGCAGGATGTTGGAGATGGCCCTGTCCTCTCACTCCTCCAGGGAGGGCCACAGGACTCCCTGCTCTAACCCCCACACCTGCTCACTCCTCCTGGGCCAGCGCAGGGACTCCTACCCCCTGTCCAGGTCCTCCCTGTGGACCTCCAGTCCCTACAGACCCACACCACAGAACTTGACCCCGTCTGGCAGGAGGACTGGGCCCTGTGGACCAGCTGAGGGCTGTGGGTGGATGATGAGGCTCCTGGGTGGAGGCTCCAGCATGGTAGGCTCTGTGACGGAGCTCTGCCGTGGAGCCCTGCAGCATGCTGGGGAGGTTCTGACAGCTGAGGGCTGCTGGCTGTCTCTGGTCCAGACGGATCAGGGGGGAGGAAGAGGCCTGGAGGTGGTGGTGTCTCTGCCCGTCAAGGGCTCCAGGAAGGGGGATTCCCCAAGAAGCCAAGCCCACCTGGAGCTGGTCAAAGGCATGATGGGATATGTGGTGGCCACAGGATTTCCATTGAACATCAGGGATGCTTATGAGGTAGTACATATTTAGATTTACTCTACGATATTTATGAGGTACAACAGGTAGGGTTAGGGTTATTATATTCAGTAAGTCTGAATGGATCATGAAGGAAAGGAATTTCTTTCAAACTCACTTGATGGTAGAATTGAAAGTTAATCCTTTTAGATATCTGGAGGAGGACTCTTGGTGGAACGGGATTCCCCAAATCCTTTAACGACGTAATATCCTAGGAGCTTTCCATCTCAGAGGCCATTCTGATTCAATCACAGACACCTGACTTATTCAGGACACACACACACACACACGTTCCCAAAAGAAGAGCTTCCACCCTCTATGATTCGGGATCAAGGTAACTCTTCTGGCATCCACAGGGGACAGACTGAGACATAATCCTGGTATTTTTAAGTGTGTGTGTGTTACTTTACATGACCCTGGAGAGGTGGAGGGAGAGTAGGATGAGGGAGGAGGGGTGGAGGGAGAGGAGGATGAGGGAGGAGAGGTGGTGGGAGAGAAGGATGGTGGAGGAGAGGTGGAGGGAGAGGAGGATGAGGGAGGAGAGGTGGAGGGAGAGAAGGATGAGGGAGGAGGGGTGGAGGGAGAGGATGGAGGGGTGGAGGGAGGTAGAGGATGGATGGATGGGGGCAGGAGGGGTGGAGGGAGGAGGGGTGGAGGGAGGAGGGGTGGAGGGAGGAGGGGTGGAGGCAGGAGGGGTGGAGGGAGGAAGGGTGGAGGCAGGAGGGGTGGAGGCAGGAGGGGTGGAGGGAGGAGGGGTGGAGGGAGGAGGGGTGGAGGGAGGAGGGGTGGAGGCAGGAGGGGTGGAGGCAGGAGGGGTGGAGGCAGGAGGGGTGGAGGGAGGAGGGGTGGAGGCAGGAGGGGTGGGGGCAGGAGGGGTGGAGGGAGGAGGGGTGGGGGCAGGAGGGGTGGGGGCAGGAGGGGTGGAGGGAGGAGGGGTGGAGGGAGAGGATATCCAGGTGTTGGGGTTAGGGTTAGGGTTAGGATATCCAGTATCCAGGTGTTGGGGTTAGGGTTAGGGTTAGGATATCCAGTATCCAGGTGTTGGGGTTAGGGTTAGGGTTAGGATATCCAGTATCCAGGTGTTGGGGTTAGGGTTAGGATATCCAGTATCCAGGTGTTGGGGTTAGGGTTAGGGTTAGGATATCCAGTATCCAGGTGTTGGGGTTAGGGTTAGGGTTAGGATATCCAGTATCCAGGTGTTGGGGTTAGGGTTAGGGTTAGGATATCCAGTATCCAGGTGTTGGGGTTAGGGTTAGGATATCCAGTATCCAGGTGTTGGGGTTAGGGTTAGGGTTAGGATATCCAGTATCCAGGTGTTGGGGTTAGGGTTAGGGTTAGGATATCCAGTATCCAGGTGTTGGGGTTAGGGTTAGGGTTAGGATATCCAGTATCCAGGTGTTAGGGTGCAGCTGTGTGCTGATGTGTCTCTGTTTGCTCCCTCAGGACTCCAGGTTCAGTGTTCACCTGGATCAGATGCCTGCTTACAGGCTGAAGAGCGTCCTGTGTGTGCCCATCAAAAACCACACACACCAGGTCAAATACACACTCCACATTTACACTGCTCCATTTCCCAGTGTATAGCTTTAGAAGACCAATTAGATTAGCTTAGATTCAAATTTAATGTCATTACACAGGTACAAGTACAGGGTAACGAAATACAGTTTGCATCCAATCAGAAGTGCAAAACAGTTATTACAACAGAATATAATTGAAATTAAGGTGATAAGTGGTTGTTCACTCACTATTCTATATATATGTGTGTGTGTGTGTGTGTGTGTGTGTGTGTGTGCAGGTTGTAGGAGCAGCTCTGCTTATCAACAAGAAGAACAGTGGACCTGGATCCTGCAGTGGGTTCACTGAGCGGGATGAGGAGGTGACAGAGTCTGTGGTTAAGCTGCTTTCAGGCCACCTGATACAGGCATGGTCAGAGATCATGTGTTCATGTGTGTCATTGTCTCAGATCCTGACCAGTCATGTGGGTATTTGTTGTTGTCTCAGCTCCTGTCCAGTCACATGGGTGTGTTGGGGATGGTTCTGGACAACGCCCAGCTGTATGAGATCTCCAGACAGGAAGCCAGACGAAGCCAGGTAGCGTCACACACTTCCATTCACACAGACCTCACACCTGTACTGTGTGTTGTTATGCTCAGTGACTGATGCTCTTTGTAAAAGCTCTCTCTTGTAAGTCGCTTTGGATAAAAGCGTCTGATAAATGAATACATGGAAATGGAAATGTGTTGTTATGGTCTTGCTGATGCGCTGATGTGTGTTGGTGTGTGTGTGTTGGTGTGTGTGTTGGTGTGTGTGCTGGTGTGTGCTGGTGTGTGTGTTGGTGTGTGTGTTGGTGTGTGTGCTGGTGTGTGCTGGTGTGTGTGTGTGTTGGTGTGTGTGTTGGTGTGTGTTGGTGTGTCTGTTGGTGTGTGTGTGTTTGTGTGTGTGTTGGTGTGTGTTGGTGTGTGTGTTGGTGTGTGTGTTGGTGTGTGTGCTGGTGTGTGTGTGTTGGTGTGTGTGTTGGTGTGTGTGTTGGTGTGTGTGTGTGCTGGTGTGTGTGTGTTGGTGTGTGTGTTGGTGTGTGTGCTGGTGTGTGTGTGTTGGTGTGTGTGTTGGTGTGTGTGTTGGTGTGTGTGTTGGTGTGTGTGCTGGTGTGTGTGTGTGTTGGTGTGTGTGTTGGTGTGTGTGTTGGTGTGTGTGCTGGTGTGTGTGTGTTGGTGTGTGTGTTGGTGTGTGTGCTGGTGTGTGTGTGTTGGTGTGTGTGTTGGTGTGTGTGCTGGTGTGTGTGTGTTGGTGTGTGTGTTGGTGTGTGTGCTGGTGTGTGTGTTGGTGTGTGTGTTGGTGTGTGTGCTGGTGTGTGTGTGTTGGTGTGTGTGTTGGTGTGTGTGCTGGTGTGTGTGTTGGTGTGTGTGTTGGTGTGTGTGCTGGTGTGTGTGTGTTGGTGTGTGTGTTGGTGTGTGTGTTGGTGTGTGTGCTGGTGTGTGTGTGTCGGTGTGTGTGTTGGTGTGTGTGTTGGTGTGTGTTGGTGTGTGCTGGTGTGTGTGTTGGTGTGTGTGCTGGTGTGTGTGCTGGTGTGTGTGTGTTGGTGTGTGTGTTGGTGTGTGTGCTGGTGTGTGTTGGTGTGTGTGCTGGTGTGTGTGTGTTGGTGTGTGTGTTGGTGTGTGTGCTGGTGTGTGTGTCGGTGTGTGTGTTGGTGTGTGTGTTGGTGTGTGCTGGTGTGTGTGTTGGTGTGTGTGCTGGTGTGTGTGCTGGTGTGTGTGTGTTGGTGTGTGTGTTGGTGTGTGTGCTGGTGTGTGTGTGTCGGTGTGTGTGTTGGTGTGTGTGCTGGTGTGTGCTGGTGTGTGTGTTGGTGTGTGTGCTGGTGTGTGCTGGTGTGTGTGTGTTGGTGTGTGTGTTGGTGTGTGTGTTGGTGTGTGTGCTGGTGTGTGCTGGTGTGTGTGTTGGTGTGTGTGCTGGTGTGTGCTGGTGTGTGTGTTGGTGTTTGTGCTGGTGTGTGCTGGTGTGTGTGTGTTGGTGTGTGTGTTGGTGTGTGTGTTGGTGTGTGTGTTGGTGTGTGTGCTGGTGTGTGCTGGTGTGTGTGTTGGTGTGTGTGCTGGTGTGTGCTGGTGTGTGTTGGTGTGTGTGCTGGTGTGTGCTGGTGTGTGCTGGTGTGTGTGCTGGTGTGTGCTGGTGTGTGCTGGTGTGTGTGCTGGTGTGTGCTGGTGTGTGCTGGTGTGTGCTGGTGTGTGTGTTGGTGTGTGCTGGTGTGTGCTGGTGTGTGCTGGTGTGTGCTGGTGTGTGTGCTGGTGTGTGTGCTGGTGTGTGCTGGTGTGTGCTGGTGTGTGCTGGTGTGTGTGTTGGTGTGTGTGCTGGTGTGTGTGTTGGTGTGTGTGTTGGTGTGTGTGCTGGTGTGTGTGCTGGTGTGTGTGCTGGTGTGTGCTGGTTTGTGTGTTGGTGTGTGTGTTGGTGTGTGTGCTGGTGTGTGTGCTGGTGTGTGTGCTGGTGTGTGCTGGTGTGTGTGTTGGTGTTCTCTCCAGGTCTTGATGGATCTAGCTCGTCTGGTTTCAGAAGATCCACCTTCCCTGGAGGTGCTGCTGGGCAAAATGGCCGCCATCATCCTGCCCTTCACACACGCTCAGATGTGTCTCTTCTTCATCGTCAAGGAGGGCAGCATGGTAAAGAGGCACTCTGCCTTCCAATGGGGTGGAGGAGATGCAGATAAAAGCAGGTTGAATTACTGCTGTAACTAGATCTGGCTTACTAAGGATAAACTTCCTGTAAGCTATAAGAAAGCACTGAGTGCTCTATGTTGCTTAGATCAATCTGTAGCTGGTGTTTTTAAGGAGTCAGATAGCTCAGCAGGTTAAGGCGTTGGCCTCATGATCGGAAGGTTGTGAGTTCGAACCCTGGCTGGGGATATGTGATGTTGTGTCCTTAGGCAAGGCATTCCACCCTATTTGTCTCAGGGAGCTTGTCCCTGTACTTAATGTGAGTCACTTTGGATAACAGCGTCTGCTAAATGAGGTATTATTACTATTATTATTTAAACAGCAAATCAGTGCATGTCTAACTGTACACGTCTTGTTATTTGGTTTCCCAGGAATCCTTCTCTCATGTGGTTCAGATGGAACGTGAGGAGCTGGGAACAACTTTTCACATCCTCACAAGGTTCTAGAACCAATTCTCTATCGCATCACTCGTCTTTGACTTTTACCCAGTAGATGTTGACTTGAATGTTGTTGTTTTAGGGAGTGCGCCCTGACAGAGGTGGACTTGGCTCCTGCTCTCAAAGTCCTGAGCTCCATGAAGACACTCAACATTCATGATGTCACTCAGGACCCTGTGAGGACTCTCATCTGCTACCCAATCAGAAACAGCAAGACGCATGATGTCATCGGTATGTCACCTGGTCTAGGATTTCCAATCCTGCCTCTGAAATGCGTTTTTTTAGGAGCAGGTGCGTCCTGTAGCATCAAGTGATTGGCCAGCAGATAAGTCAGTAACACACTAATGGACACGCACGCCTTCTGACCTAAAGCCTCGACCCTGATTGGAGGCTGGGGGATCCCTCACTTACTGGGCCTGATCACATTAGAATACCTGGGCCTGATCACATGAGGAGACCTGGGCCTGATCACATGAGGAGACCTGGGCCTGATCACATGACCTGATCACATGAGGAGATCTGGGCCTGATCACATGAGGAGACCTGGGCCTGATCACATGACCTGATCACATGAGGAGATCTGGGCCTGATCACATGAGGAGACCTGGGCCTGATCACATGACCTGATCACATGAGGAGATCTGGGCCTGATCACATGAGGAGACCTGGGCCTGATCACATGACCTGATCACATGAGGAGATCTGGGCCTGATCACATGACCTGATCACATGAGGAGATCTGGGCCTGATCACATGAGGAGACCTGGGCCTGATCACATGACCTGATCACATGTAAAAGATACTGGGGGATTATCCAGAAGAGGAAGCAGCTTACACTCACTTGCTGAGCTCCTAAGAGTCTTAGATGACATCCTCACCCCCATGAGCAATGCTGCTGGCTGGACAGCCTCTCTAAGAGGATCTCCACAGCAGGGTTCCTGGCTGTAGAAGCCCAATAAGATGCTCTCTGTTAGGCAGTGTTGTTGGCTAAACAAGCCCCTGATCTGTCTTGGCTCCGAGGAATCCTTCCTCAGACACAGAAGATTGAAGTCTAGTCAGTGTGCTGGTCACACTGATAACACCTTAACTATCACACTGATAACACCTTAACTATCACACTGATAACACCTTAACTATCACACTGATAACACCTTAACTATCACACTGATAACACCTTAACTATCACACTGATAACACCTTAACTATCACACTGATAACACCTTAACTATCACACTGATAACACCTTAACCATCACACCTTAACTATCACACTGATAACACCTTAACTATCACACTGATAACACCTTAACTATCACACTGATAACACCTTAACCATCACACTGATAACACCTTAACCATCACACCTTAACTATCACACTGATAACACCTTAACTATCACACTGATAACACCTTAACCATCACACCTTAACTATCACACTGATAACACCTTAACTATCACACTGATAACACCTTAACTATCACACTGATAACACCTTAACTATCACACTGATAACACCTTAACTATCACACTGATAACACCTTAACTATCACACTGATACCACCTTAACTATCACACTGATAACACATTAACTATCACACTGATACCACCTTAACTATCCCACTGATAACACCTTAACTATCACACCTTAACCATCACACTGATAACACCTTAACTATCACACTGATAACACCTCAACTATCACACTGATAACCCCTTAACTATCACACTGATAACAGTGTGATGGTTAAGGTGTTGTCCATTTTCTTCTTTGTGTCCTTGTCGTTCAGCGGTTTGCCAGCTGATGGCAAAGCAGAGTCGTGTGTTGGGGGAGCCAGAGGCCTTCAGCTGCTATGATGAGCGCCACCTGGAGGATGTGTCTATGTACTGCAGCCTAGCTTTACAAAGAGCCCAAACTGCCCACAGCTTGGACAGACTGAAGGCCAGGCTGGACGTGATGGAGGAGGTGGGATGCTCCCCCCCACACACACACACACACACACACACAAACACACATGCATGCTCTTCCCTATAACTGTTTATTTGTCTCATGTTTACATTTATGTGTATATATATCTGTGTGTGTGTGTGTGTGTGTGTCTGCCTGTGTGTGTGTGTGTGTTTTCTTCCCCTCAGGTTCTGTCTCACCACATCACCCCCTCAGATCAGGAGATCTGTGCACTGCAGGTGATCTCTCTCTCACCGCCCCCCCCCTCCCCCCTCCCCCCTCCCTCTCATGTTTCCTTCTCTCTCTCATCACCTTATCCTTCCCTCTGGGTCTCTTCTAGTGTCACACTAAAGATTAGCATCATTGAAAGACTGTTTAGGCTTCTTGTTCCTGTCGAGGGCCTCTAGTCTGTCCAGATCCACAACACTGTTTTCTCTCCTCCTTTAAATCTCCACTTTCCCCTGTGTGAGAAGGACAGTTTGTTTGTTGTTGATTCTTTTCTATTGCTTATTTTTTCCAGGAGTGTTTGAACCTGTTTTCTCGCTGTCTTCCTTCAGGAAGCTTCCATCCCTTCTGCCCAATCACTTCACCTTCTGGAGTTCAGCTTCACAGATTTTGGCCTATCAGACGCTGCGACCACACAGGCCACTGTGCGAATGTTCGTAGACCTAAACCTGGTCCAGGACTTCAGTATTGACTACAAGGTATGGCTGTCTTCTCTCTGATGTCACATATAGATTTTCATTTATTCTCTTCTCATCTGATGCCATCATTTATTGTCATTATTTGTCTCACATTCTGTCTTCCTCTGCCTCCCTCCCTCCCTCTTCTCCTCCCTCCCTCCATCCCTCCCCTCCTCCCTCCCTCCCCCTCCCTCTCTCTCTCCCTCCCTCCCTCCCTCTTCTCCTCCCTCCCTCCATCCCTCCCCTCCTCCCTCCCTCCCTCCATCCCTCTTCTCCTCCCTCCCTCCATCCCTCCCCTCCTCCCTCCCTCCCCCTCTCTCTCTCTCTCTCTCCCTCCATCCCTCCCCCTCCCCCTCCCTCTCTCTCTCCCTCCCTCCCTCCCTCCCCTTCAGAACTTGTGCCAGTGGGTTCTGAGTGTGAGGCGGTGCTACAGGGCCAACGTCCCCTATCACAACTGGAGCCACGGCCTGAGCACTGCCCAGTGTATGTTCGCCATGCTGATGGCCACGGATCAGCTTCAGGTCAGAGGGCATGAGGGTCAAAGGTTATCGTTGGAAACGAGTTAGTGACACATATTTAAATCAGAGTTTTGCCATACGAGCTACAGCCTTCTTCCTTCTGAAGAATTGATCCTGTCTATGTAACTTTCTTTGCCTCTCCTCTTTCTGGCTCTCCTTCCAGGCTAACTTCTCTCGTCTGGAGGTTCTGGCCCTGATGATAGCTACTCTGAACCATGACCTGGATCATAGAGGAGTAGGCAACTCCTACATCGAGAAGTAGGCGTCCAAAGCCTGGTCTCCAGCTCTCATTCTGTCTTCCCTGTTCACCTCTCTCCATCTCTCAGTTTCTCCATCTCTCAGTCTCTCCATCCCTCAGTCTCTCCATCTCTCAGTCTCTTCATCCCTCAGTCTCTCCATCTCTCAGTGTCTCCATCCCTCAGTCTCTCCATCCCTCAGTCTCTCCATCTCTCAGTCTCTCCATCTCTCAGTCTCTCCATCCCTCAGTCTCTCCATCTCTCAGTGTCTCCATCCCTCAGTCTCTCCATCCCTCAGTCTCTCCATCTCTCAGTCTCTCCATCTCTCAGTCTCTCCATCTCTCAGTCTCTCCATCTCTCAGTCTCTCCATCTCTCAGTCTCTCCATCTCTCAGGTTCTCCATCCCTCAGTCTCTCCATCTCTCAGTCTCTCCATCTCTCAGTCTCTCCATCTCTCAGTCTCTCCATCCCTCAGTCTCTCCATCTCTCAGTCTCTCCATCCCTCAGTCTCTCCATCTTTCAGTCTCTCCATCCCCCAGTCTCTCCATCTCTCAGTCTCTCCATCTCTCAGTCTCTCCATCCCTCAGTCTCTCCATCTCTCAGTGTCTCCATCCCTCAGTCTCTCCATCCCTCGGTCTCTCCATCTCTCAGTCTCTCCATCTCTCAGTCTCTCCATCCCTCAGTCTCTCGTCTCTCCAGTCTCTCATCTCTCCATCTCTCAGTCTCTCCATACTCTCAGTCTCTCCATCCTCTCAGTCTCTCATCCTCAGTCTCCTCTCAGCTCTCCATCCTCAGTCTCATCTCTCAGTCTCTCCATCTCTCAGTCTCTCCATCTCTCTCAGTCTCTCCATCTCTCAGGTCTCTCCCATCCTCAGTCTCTCCATCTCTCAGTCTCTCCATCTCAGTCTCTCATCTCTCAGTCTCTCCATCCTCAGTCTCTCCATCTCTCAGTCTCTCCATCTCTCAATGTCTCCATCTCTCAGTCTCTCCATCTCTCAGTCTCTCCATCTCTCAGTCTCTCCATCTCTCAGTCTCTCATCTCAGTCTCTCATCTCTCAGTCTCTCCATCTCTCAAGTCTCCATCTCTCAGTCTTCCATCTCAGTCTCTCCATCTCTCAGGTCTCACCCTCAGTCTCTCCATCTCTCAGTCTCTCCATCTCTCAGTCTATCCATCCCTCAGTCTCTCCATCTCTCAGTGTCTCCATCCCTCAGTCTCTCCATCCCTCAGTCTCTCCATCTCTCAGTCTCTCCATCTCTCAGTCTCTCCATCTCTCAGTCTCTCCATCTCTCAGTCTCTCCATCTCTCAGTCTCTCCATCTCTCAGTCTCTCCATCCCTCAGTCTCTCCATCTCTCAGTCTCTCCATCTCTCAATGTCTCCATCTCTCAGTCTCTCCATCTCTCAGTCTCTCCATCTCTCAGTCTCTCCATCTCTCAGGTTCTCCATCCCTCAGTCTCTCCATCTCTCAGTCTCTCCATCCCTCAGTCTCTCCATCTCTCAGTCTCTCCATCTCTCAGTCTCTCCATCTCTCAGTCTCTCCATCTCTCAGTCTCTCCATCTCTCAGTCTCTCCATCTCTCAGTCTCTCCATCCCTCAGTCTCTCCATCTCTCAGTCTCTCCATCTCTCAATGTCTCCATCTCTCAGTCTCTCCATCTCTCAGGTTCTCCATCCCTCAGTCTCTCCATCTCTCAGTCTCTCCATCCCTCAGTCTCTCCATCTCTCAGTGTCTCCATCTCTCAGTGTCTCCATCTCTCAGTCTCTCCATCCCTCCTGTGTTTTAGGAGCCAGCAGCCCATCGCTCAGCTGTACGGACACTCTTCTCTGGAGCATCATCACTACGCTCTCTGTCTGTTCATCCTCAACAACCCGGTGAGCTACCACAGTGAGATAACACCTCCAGCTCATCAGGTTATCTTTCATCTTTTGGGATGTTAGATCAGGGTTCTCCATGTAACACCACTGTCTTAAATGACAAATACACACACACACACATTGGGTAAAAGGGGATATACCTGTACAATGTACATACAGTATAAGGCTGAAATAAAAGCACTACTAATCAATGCAATAATAGAAGTTTATATGAATGATATGTTTTCAGAGGGGATAAGGTACAACCTAATCTACTGAGAATAATTAACATGATGAACAATGATGAGTCATTTCTCCCTCACCTCAGTTCATCCTTTCTTTCCATTCTAAAGCCATTATGGATGTTCTCCTCCACTCTAACAACATTCTCTCTCCTCCCCCCAGGGCAGCCAGATCTTGACTGGTGTCTCCCAGGAAGACTACCAGCCACTCCTGACCATGATCCAGAGGGCCATCCTGGCTACTGACCTGGCCGTCTATGTGGAGTAAGACCCTCTGCCCCCCCCCCCCCCCCCCCCCACCTGCTGCCCACCACCGCTTTGTGTTGAGTGGGAAGTGTGTGTCCTACTGTTCACCTCTGACCTCTGTTTTCATTGGCTGTTATCAGGAGGAGAGCAGAGTTCTTTGATCTCTCCAGGAAAGGCGGGGTGTGTTGGGAAGATGAGACTCAGAGAGAGCTCCTCAGGTGAGGATGGGTGTGTTGGGAAGATGAGACTCAGAGAGAGCTCCTCAGGTGAGGATGGGTGTGTTGGGTAGAGGAGACTCAGAGAGAGCTCCTCAGGTGAGGATGGGTGTGTTGGGAAGATGAGACTCAGAGAGAGCTCCTCAGGTGAGGATGGGTGTGTTGGGAAGATGAGACTCAGAGAGAGCTCCTCAGGTGAGGATGGGTGTGTTGGGAAGATGAGACTCAGAGAGAGCTCCTCAGGTGAGGATGGGTGTGTTGGGAAGATGAGACTCAGAGAGAGCTCCTCAGGTGAGGATGGGTGTGTTGGGTAGATGAGACTCAGAGAGAGCTCCTCAGGTGAGGATGGGTGTGTTGGGTAGATGAGACCCAGAGAGAGCTCCTCAGGTGAGGAGGAGAACATGTGACCTGTGACCTCCAGGTACCTCAGGATATTGTGTGTGTGTGTTTACCGCTGTGTTCGTGTGTCCCAGGTCTATGCTGATGACAGCTAGTGACGTCTGTGCTATTGCAAAGCCCTGGCCTGTTCAGAGGAAGGTAAACAAACACCTCTGTTTCTGTCTTACACACACACACACACTCACACACTCACAAACACACACACCTCAACTTTCCTTACTCTCTACAGATCGCAGACCTTGTTGCCACAGAATTCTTTGCACAAGGAGACAGAGAGAAGCACCAGTTCAATATTAAACCCATAGTAAGTCAGACTCTATCTCTAATGTTATCAGTGTGTGGTTTTGTCACATAGTTAAATCTGTACTGCTTCCTTCTGTGTGGCCCTCTAGTGTGTGTGTCATGGTCCTTCAGTGTGGCCCTCTAGTGTGTGTGTCATGTTCCTTCAGTGTGGCCCTCTAGTGTGTGTGTCATGTTCCTTCAGTGTGGCCCTCTAGTGAGTGAGTCATGTTCCTTCAGTGTGGCCCTCTAGTGAGTGAGTCATGGTCCTTCAGTGTGGCCCTCTAGTGAGTGAGTCATGGTCCTTCAGTGTGGCCCTCTAGTGAGTGAGTCATGGTCCTTCAGTGTGGCCCTCTAGTGTGTGTGTCATGTTCCTTCAGTGTGGCCCTCTAGTGAGTGAGTCATGTTCCTTCAGTGTGGCCCTCTAGTGAGTGAGTCATGTTCCTTCAGTGTGGCCCTCTAGTGAGTGAGTCATGGTCCTTCAGTGTGGCCCTCTAGTGAGTGAGTCATGGTCCTTCAGTGTGGCCCTCTAGTGAGTGAGTCATGTTCCTTCAGTGTGGCCCTCTAGTGAGTGAGTCATGTTCCTTCAGTGTGGCCCTCTAGTGTGTGTGTCATGTTCCTTCAGTGTGGCCCTCTAGTGAGTGAGTCATGTTCCTTCAGTGTGGCCCTCTAGTGAGTGAGTCATGTTCCTTCAGTGTGGCCCTCTAGTGTGTGAGTCATGGTCCTTCAGTGTGGCCCTCTAGTGTGTGAGTCATGGTCCTTCAGTGTGGCCCTCTAGTGTGTGTGTCATGTTCCTTCAGTGTGGCCCTCTAGTGAGTGAGTCATGGTCCTTCAGTGTGGCCCTCTAGTGTGTGTGTCATGTTCCTTCAGTGTGGCCCTCTAGTGAGTGAGTCATGTTCCTTCAGTGTGGCCCTCTAGTGAGTGAGTCATGGTCCTTCAGTGTGGCCCTCTAGTGAGTGAGTCATGGTCCTTCAGTGTGGCCCTCTAGTGAGTGAGTCATGTTCCTTCAGTGTGGCCCTCTAGTGAGTGTGTGTGTCTCTGTGCTGTCTGTCCCCAGGCTGCGATGGACAGAGACAACCTCACACGGCTCCCTCACATGCAGGTGGACTATATAGACAGCATCTGTCATCCTCTATACCAGGTGAGGAGGTGCCACACTACATCCACACCTTCCTTCTCACATAGTCACATGACATAAGTTTGGACACATATGTCTTCCTTCTCCATGTGTTTGCTTGTCCATCATCTCTGTCTCCCTCTGTCCCTCAGGCTCTGTCTTCCATGTTCTCATCCTGTTCTCCTCTGCTGGACGGCTGCAGGAAGAACAGACAGAACTGGCAGAACCTCCCCCACAAACAGGAGGAGGAGGGGGAGTAAAGAGGAGAAGAGAGTACCGTGTTTTTTGCACTATAGGGCGCACTGGATTATAAGGCGCACTGTCAATGAATGGTCTATTTTCAATATTTTTTCATATATAAAGCGCACCGGACTATAAGGTGCATTAAGCGGAAAAAAAACAGTCAGATAAATCAGTCGAATAATATTATGGTGAAGCACAGTATGTATTACTCTGCGACGCTCCTGGCTACGGTAGCCGTAATGCTGCAAGCGGTGCGGCTTTGTAGTTTACCAAAGTCGTACTAAAACATTGTAATTTAGTGCCTTGTGCTACACAAAAATTGCTTAGAGGTCAGTAAACAAAATAATTAATCCATATATAAAGCGCTTCGGATTATAAGGCGCAGTGTCGGTTTTTTTTTTTAAATAAAGGCTTTTAAGTGCGCCCTATAGTCTGAAAAATACGGTAGCTGAGGGAGGGAGGGGAGGGTGAAGGAAAGGAATAGAGGGGGTGAAGGATGAGAAGAGGAGAAGAAGTGTTGAAAGAAGGTAGATGAGAGTCGTGTTGCTTCATCTCTCTGTCCTCTTCAGCTGTCTTAAACCAGCTCAAGGATCTGGTTCACTGCCAAATCACTTCCACCTAACTTACATAACATTCTCAGAGGAAGGTGATGTAGCTGCTGTACATGAATGAACAGCTTTTCCATGTATTCTCATTGCAGTTTTTGTGTACGGTTGATTACCTGTATGTAGTTAACAGTTTATAATATACACATAGTATAACACAAAACCATATCTGGATGTGTCAGGTGACTATCTGGCTCCAGAGTTTCTCACAGTCTCTCAAATTAGTAATCAATTAATCCACATATACTTAAGGATAAAAACCTTCAAATGCATTCTAGAGCTGGAATATTTAACCTGTTTGAAATAGTAAACCCTTTCAGTTAAATTACACTGCATGGAGTCAGTGGTGGCTGGAGTACTCACACAGTACTCACACAGTAATCACACAGTACTCACACAGTACTCACACCGTAATCACACATTACTCACACAATACTCACACAATACTCACACAGTACTCACACAGTACTCACACAGTACTCACACATTACTCACACAATACTCACACAATACTCACACAGTACTCACATAGTACTCACACAGTACTCACACAGTACTCACACAGTACTCATACAGTACTCACACAGTACTCACACAGTACTCACACAGTACTCACACAGTACTCACACAGTACTCACACATTACTCACACAGTACTCATGCAGTATTCACACAGTACTCACACAGTACTCACACAGTACTCACACAGTACTCACAAAGGTAACAAAACTGCACCAAAGGGCTCCAGAGGTGCTCTTTAAACTGATTATGGTCCACAGCTGTATAATGGATGAATGAATGTATAACCTCTTGTTCACCAAAATATCCCTGGTTCCTGGACAGGCACCTTTCAGGATTCTTGAAACGTTGGCGCTACCTAGAAAGTTGTTTCTCTTTTCGGTTGGGGAGTGTTTGAAGTGGTTCGAACTTCGGGGCACAAACACACAGTTGAGAGAAATATTTCCCAGGGATCTCATGTCTAAATCCACAGAAAGCTTCCATTTCACCCAGCCTTAAAGTCCGTCTTAAAGGGCTATCTCTGTAGAAATAAGCTGCTTGAATGAACTTTGTAATAATGTGTTTAGCCATGGGGTATGTTCAAATGAAAAAAAGATTGTATTTCTTAAATTGGGCTTATTGGTTTTTTTCAATGGTCCAGTTTATATGATGATTGATTTGGAATGCTATTGTATTATTAGCTAATCAGAATAGCACATTGTCAAACATAACTGACTGTCAGTGTAATAATGTGAAGATCATGTTAGTATTCAGAGAACACACTCATACAGTGTCACTCTTCCTAGTGATCTTATGTATGATTGGGTGACACAGCATTCAAAGGCACATTCTTTATAAAAGTGTATCTGCAACAGTCTTCATTGGTGGTTAATCTGACTATATTTGTCGAAATCTCATGTTAAACTTTTTAAGTGTTACTTCCAATGACATGAAAGTTACCTTGTTGATAGTTTGAATGTGTATAGTGCCACTGTGTGGCGCAGTGTGGAGTTATCCTCCAGGACTACAGACAGACAGGCAGACAGACAGACAGCAGGAAGCAGACAGACAGGCAGACTGCAGGAAGAAGACAGACAGGCAGACTGACAGACAGCAGGGAGCAGACAGACAGCAGGGAGCAGACAGACAGCAGGGAGCAGACAGACAGCAGGAAGCAGACAGACAGCAGGAAGCAGACAGACAGGCAGACAGCAGGAAGCAGACAGACAGCAGGAAGCAGACAGACATACTGAACAGCACTCAATATGACAGCGCGCGGGAAGAGAAAACTCAAAGCAGCTCTGCAGGTATCTGGGGTTTATTTCATCAATACAAAAAGATGCATGAAGCTGGACGCTTTCAGCGACTTTAATACAATAATACAATATGTGTACAGTTGTATGTATAATGTCTCTATGTTGTCGCGGGTCTTGGTGAACTGGTCAACATGGCAGTGATCTCGCTTTGTCAGTCAAAGTGTAGAGTTAGCTTAGCAAGCTAGCAGATACAGTGTAGTTAGCTTAGCATGCTATCAGATACAGTGTAGTTAGCTTAGCATGCTATCAGATACAGTGTAGTTAGCTTAGCATGCTATCAGATACAGTGTAGTTAGCTTAACAAGCTATCAAATACAGTCTAGTTAGCTTAGCATGCTATCAGATACAGTGTAGTTAGCTTAGCAGGCTATCAGATACAGTGTAGTTAGCTTAGCATGCTATCAGATACAGTGTAGTTAGCTTAGCAGGCTATCAGATACAGTGTAGTTAGCTTAGCATGCTATCAGATACAGTGTAGTTAGCCTTGTAAGCTAGCAAGATGGACGTAGCACCGTTACTTGGGTAGGATGCGAACAAGTTAGATTCGTATTGTTTTGTCAGTAAGAACACAGTGTCTGTGATAGCCTGTCTGTGTTAGCCTGTCTGTGATAACCTGTCTGTGATAGCCTGTCTGTGTTAGCCTGTCTGTGATAACCTGTCTGTGATAGCCTGTCTGTGTTAGCCTGTCTGTGATAGCCTGTCTGTGATAGCCTGTCTGTGTTAGCCTGTCTGTGATAGCCTGTCTGTGATAGCCTGTCTGTGATAGCCTGTCTGTGATAGCCTGTCTGTGTTAGCCTGTCCATCTATCCTTAGTTATTTAGACTAGCAGCATGCTACTGACTTGCTAGCCTGACAGACTGGACTGCAGCAGTCTAGTTACAGTAGGACAGTTGGCTGGTCTAAAATGATGGATCAGTTCAGTAGTTGATAATTGTTTAGATCAAACAGCTGCTGTTATGTTCTTAAATTAGACTAAACTAGCTCACGAGACTAACTGGCATGTATGGATAGCGTCAGTTCTAAGATAGTTACATGCATTACATAGTTTACATCAGTGGTTCTCAACCCTGGTCCTCAGGGCCCACAGTCCTACATGTTTTAGATGTTTCCATGCTCCAACACACCTGATTCAAATGAATGAGTCACTATGAAGCTCAGCAGAAGCCTGATAATGACAATTCATTTGAATCAGGTGTGTTGGAAGGGGGAAACATCTAAAACATGCAGGACAGTGGAGCCCTGAGGACCAGGGAAACATCTAAAACATGCAGGACAGTGGAGCCCTGAGGACCAGGGAAACATCTAAAACATGCAGGACAGTGGAGCCCTGAGGACCAGGGAAACATCTAAAACATGCAGGACAGTGGAGCCCTGAGGACCAGGGAAACATCTAAAACATGCAGGACAGTGGAGCCCTGAGGACCAGTGTTGAGAACCACTGGTTTACATCATCTGTACACCGTACTGATTGCCTCAATGCACTGCAGTTATGGTCAAACTCCAAATTGTTCTTGGTAGGACTCAGCTGACGGGGATCTGAAGAAAGGCCGGTCAGAGAAGGATGTCAGCCCAGTGTCTGAGGTGTGTTCAGAGATCAGACATGAGGTGGAGCAACTCTACAAACTCAGGATGCCAGAAGACTTTTATCATTTCTGGGACTTCTGCCGATGTCTGAGACCAGACAACCCTCGGGGTAAGAGAACCACTCACAAAAGACCCAGCTACCCTACCTCAATTTCAGTGTTGATGGAGTCTGATTTATATCCATCAAAGCAATAAAAAATGCTTAAAAAAATCTATAAATGTAAATATGCAATCTTTAACAAGGACTTTTCTGGCAGCTGCATATGAAGGCGAATGTTTTACCATTAATCTAAACACTTTAGTCCTGACTGCACTGAAGTAGCACCTAGCAGCTTATTTGATGGAGCACATATTCAGAAGTCACCGATCATTCTTCTCCTTGTCATATTTCCCTCCATCTTGCTGTCTCTCTTTAGAGGCTCTGATGGACACTCTGGGTTTACGTCTTGTTGGCCCTTTTGACATCCTGGCGGAGGCCCACAGAGCCTCATCCAATCACCAGCCCAACTTCCACCTGCACTGGAGGTACTATTATGACCCTCCAGAGCTGCAGACCATCCTGCAGGGGAGCCTGGACAACCAGCAGCACCTGGGCTACTACAGGTACGCTGCTCTGCTCCACATGACCACTGTAGCATGTTAGCTACTGGACCACACAGTGGGAAGGCTGTCACATGGTGGTGGCTCCAGATATCCCAGTCTTCTGTCCTAACTGTCTCCCTGTTTTGTAGAGATTCTCCAGACTCCTTGCCTGCTTTCGTTGGAGAGAACGAAGCCCAGAAGGGCTGTACCATCACTCAGATGGGGGACAACGTGTTCGCAGCTGTATAGTGAGTGTCCACATCAGCTAACTCACTCATCACTGATTCTACTGAGTCAAAGGAGTGATTCATAACATCCCACTGAGTATTATAGTTCCCCCCTCCCATGTTTTCCTCCTCTTCATCTTCCTTCCTCCATTTCAGCCTGTTCCTATCCAAAAAGAGGAGGAACCGGAGCTGGGCTAAGGAGGGTGGGGATGCTGTGGCCTCTCTGGAGGCCAGGCTGAAGGACAGGATGGAGGCCCTGAACCTCTCTATGGAGCAGAAGACCAAAGCCATGAAACTGAGGGACAAGAAGGTAAACAGACATGATGAGCGCTTAGCTAACATGTCTACTTCCTCTTTATACTAGTCAACTGAATCCTACCAGTTCATCCCACCCAGTCCCTCCTCATCACCCTCAGCCTTGGATGAACTGGAAATGTGAACCTGTAGTTTCTAGTCTAGTAAACTGATCCTGCAGATGTACTGAGCAGGGGTCCTAACCTCCCTCCCCCCCAGGTGGTCACCAAGACCTTCCACGGTGCAGGCATCGTAGTCCCTGTGGACAAGAATGATGTGGGATACCGGGAGCTTCCGGAGACAGATGGTAAGACAGGGGCGCCCTCCAGGGAGGGGTTCCTCACACCTGTACACTGCTGTTCCTCACACCTGTACACTGCTGTTCCTCACACCTGTACACTGCTGTTCCTCACACCTGTACACGGCTGTTCCTCACACCTGTACACTGCTGTTCCTCACACCTGTACACTGCTGTTCCTCACACCTGTACACTGCTGTTCCTCACACCTGTACACTGCTGTTCCCCACACCTGTACACTGCTGTTCCTCACACCTGTACACGGCTGTTCCTCACACCTGTACACTGCTGTTCCTCACACCTGTACACTGCTGTTCCTCACACCTGTACACTGCTGTTCCTCACACCTGTACACTGCTGTTCCTCACACCTGTACACTGCTGTTCCCCACACCTGTACACTGCTGTTCCTCACACCTGTACACTGCTGTTCCTCACACCTGTACACTGCTGTTCCCCACACCTGTACACTGCTGTTCCTCACACCTCTACATGGCAGGTCTGTTTTCACTATGTTGTGTTCCCATGTTTAAGGCATGTTACCTGCTAGCTGCACTCTGTGTTGGAGGAAACAGACTCTCATATGGGAAAAGCTCTTTAAAATCTGAGCTTTGAATTCCCGGTTGTTTTTAGTCTGAGGAACAAAAAGAGATGGGAACTAAGATCATGTCAGTGGGGAGGAGGAGAGAGCATGTGACCAGCAGCTGTGCTCTGATGCGTTTCCTGTTTCCTCAGCGGACTTGAAGAGGATCTGCAAGGCCATTCACGAGGCGTGCGATGATGAGGAGAGGATGAAGTCGTTCGCTCCGCTCCAGGAGATCATCACGTTCGTCCAGTTTGCTAACGATGAGTGTGACTACGGCATGGGCTACGAGCTGGGCGTCGACCTCTTCTGCTATGGCTCTCATGTCAGTATCAACCAACAGGCCCTCGCCCAATCAGAAACTGTCGTTCAGCCGCATGCTCCCTCACTGCTCACCTTAACTAGCCTTCCTCTCTGGTGCTGCTCCAGAAAGTTGTCATGAGCAGGATAGAGGCTCTAGACTGGTTTGCATGTGTGTCACATGGTTCAGTCAGCATGTTAACCCCACTGTGGGCGTGTTCTACTCTGCAGTACCTGTACAAGGTGATCCGCCAGCTGCTGCCTCTGGCCTACAGCCTGCTGGGGCGGAGCCTGTTTGGGGACATCCTGGAGACGCATCTGAGCTGCCGTTCCCGTGACAACCTGGACCAGCTCGCCCCGGTGTGAGGAGGAGGAGGGGGGAAACAAGATGGCTTCTGTGTTTCCTGGGTTCTCCATCACTGTCTCTGTTTGTTGGTGTTGTTTCGGTTCTCAGTGGGTTCATGTCTGTGTAGATGCCTAATAAAGTATTCTATTTTTTAAGGTTTCTCCTCCGTGATGTTTGTAGCAGTGAAGCAGTGTCAGAAGGCATCATGATGTCATAACTGGGGCAGGAAAGCAGGTCATGTTGGTTAGTGATGATGGGACCTGTTAAAGAGGTCTAAAACATCTAAGAATGACTTTTTTCAATATAGATATAAAATATTTATTGTATAAATACCTGAATTCGCTACATAACTCAATCGTTTCTATTTGCTGTTAGTACAAATTGGTAATTGCATCAACAACAAAAAACTTAGGAGGTGAATTCACAAAAAATAATTATTACATTTTATGAGGTTCAGTTAATTTCACCAGTCAATAATTGTACAAAAGCACATTATTTAAATTGGGAAAATGACACCAAAAGGAGTATTCTCAGTATATGTTGTGACATGATAAAACAACATGTGTTCTATCATTTTTAGGCTTTGAAATGAGGAAACACCTAAGGTTTGTCTTTGTACTGCTGCCACCTAGTGGTGTGGAGGAAAAGGGACAGGGTACCTTCACTTAAAGCACCTGTACCTTAATATACATTAAGTGTGCATTTACACTTTTTACATGTACATTTATTCATTTAGCAGACGCTTTTATCCAAAGCGACTTACAGCAAGAAACATTTTCTCCCTGTGGTAAGTAGGGTGAAGTGCCTTGCCCAAGGACACAACATCATGTAGCCACAGCAGAGGATTTAACTCAAAACCTTCCGATCATGATCCCAACTCCTTAACCACTGAGTGGGGCAGGGTTTGATGCCTGTCGCACCACTGCAAGTCTGCAGAAAACAACCTTCAATTCTGCTCTTTCACTGAAGAATATCCAATAGAGTTAGATATGACCCAGTTTCCATCATTAGTGTGGAGTCATCAGACCCTGGAGAGAACATGGAGACAGTCAGTCATGGCAGTGACTCAGTATCTTTACACTGGAGCTCTTAACCTCAGTGCATGTTGTCTTTCTCCACTCCTCTCAACTTTGTCTTTAAGACATTTAGACAGAGGAGGAGGTAAATGAAAAGAAGAAGATTAGATTAAATAAACCTTTATTTGTCCTCCAGAGGTGGAAATTGCAGTTCACAACAGCAGCAGGGTAAAGTACAGCACACAGAGTAATGCAGATTCACGCCGATTCACCCCTTAATGCTGTGGAATCATCTGTTACTGTGCAGTAAGTCACAGACACAGCCCTCAAATACAGGACTGAGTGTTACTGTGCAGTAAGTCACAGACACAGCCCTCAAATACAGGACTGAGTGTTACTGTGCAGTAAGTCACAGACACAGCCCTCAAATACAGGACTGTGTTACTGTGCAGTAAGTCACAGACAGCCCTCAAATACAGGACTGTGTTACTGTGCAGTAAGTCACAGACACAGCCCTCAAATACAGGACTGTGTTACTGTGCAGTAAGTCACAGACACAGCCCTCAAATACAGGACTGTGTTACTGTGCAGTAAGTCACAGACACAGCCCTCAAATACAGGACTGTGTTACTGTGCAGTAAGTCACAGACACAGCCCTCAAATACAGGACTGAGTGTTACTGTGCAGTAAGTCACAGACACAGCCCTCAAATACAGGACTGTGTTACTGTGCAGTAAGTCACAGACACAGCCCTCAAATACAGGACTGTGTTACTGTGCAGTAAGTCACAGACACAGCCCTCAAATACAGGACTGAGTCTTCAACAACCAACTTGGAAACCTGAGGACAGGAGGGGAGAACTGCCAATCAGATGGATTCATCTATACACTCTTGTTTCTCTCTGTCTTGATCTCTGCTGAATATTTCTGTTTCCTGTGATGTTGTGTTATTTCTATTAATATTGTGATATATTTTTAGTATTGGGCTGTTAGAGCAGGGTTCACTGACTAGGGAGTCATGTGGCTGAGTGGTGAGGGTGTTGGGATAGTAATCTGAAGGTCCCTGGTCTGAATCCTGGCTGTGCCAACGTTGTGTCCTTGGGCAAGGCACTTCACCCTACTTGCCTCAGGGAGGGAATGTCCCTGTATATGTCAGACTCTCTGAATAAGAGCGTCTGATAAATGACTCAATGTAAATGACGGTACCTGTTTTGTTTCCACAGTCACTCAACGCTATAATGAGCCTTTAATGAACATTCAGGGCACAACAAACTCCAATAACCCAGGTAAAGAGCAAACACAGACCCACATCCATGCAGACAGTAGCCATATTCATTTACTGTAATAATGATGGTTTATTCACAAAGAGGTGAATATGCTCCAGAATATGACCATCAGAATGAAACCAGACTATAGTGTTTGAGGACAGAGGATGTGATGTCTCATCTTAATACTCTGACAGGTTACATGTTGGTGCTCAGTTCATCTCCAGAATAAGACCTCTACTGCATGAATACCAGTGAAAACCCTGGAGCTAACTTAGGCTACAACATCAACCCTTCGCTCTGTGTATGGTTTAGATGAGCTCATATTAGTGCAGCGGGCAGACTTTATTGATTTTGTCCTGTCATCATTCATTTACAGTTCTCCCTGAGAACTCCCAGACCATGGATGAAGCTGGTAAAGAAGGGGAGGGGTGGAAGTAGCCCTGCCCCAAAACAGACCCGGGATGCTGCTGCTCCACAGTGATATCATCCTTCTTGTTTCTTGAGCAGCCTGTAACTCTTCCCACTGGCCAGCCGTCCTCTAACGATACCAGCTGGTGCAGAGAAGGAGGGAAGGAGGGAGGGAGGGGATAGAGAGAAAGAAAAACACCAGCCTAAACCTTCTCCTGCGGAGAATCAGGGGACCGCACCAAGGCGCGCTCACACGCCGCACACACGTAGCTCACACAGGCGCACTTCAGAAGAGCTTGCCGCTCCCTCTAAACAACCGACCGTTTGTATTTCAGACACTTTAGTTTCAAATGCAGAATGAATAGCAGCTCTGCAGAGCCGTGTGTCCTGTAAGGCTGGACCAGCCCACCCTGCTCCTGCTGCTGTAAGGCTGGACCAGCCCACCCTACTCCTGCTGCTGGACCTCTCAGAGCAGCGTGACCGCCACCTAATGTCAAGGAGCCCCGCAGAACTGAGCGGCAGAAGCGGCTCCGACCGAGACGCCAAAATGTCTTCATCTAACAACACCTCGCCTGAAGGAGCCCCGCCGCCAGGCCGCATTCGGCAGGTTAGTATCTGCACCCCAACACACTTCACCTCCAGCAGCCACCAGCCAGCCAGCCAGGCTGCACAGTGCGGAAACATCCCGCCGCTGCGCTCCGCCCGGCTCTGCTGCAGAGGATCAGCGGCAGGAGGAGAGGAAAGGCGTTGTCCTGGTTACCACATCTTTTATCCTGATCCCGGAGGGTTTACAGAGAGGAGGACAGAATAGTGCAACTGATTTATTAGCTAGTTTGGCCTCCTGGCTCTGTAATAAAACTACCCCGTCACATCCTCGATGCGGGGCGGATTAAGATGCTGTGAACACAGAGTGACGGAGTCCAGGCTGGTGTAAGGTTGTCTCTGGGATGATAACCTGGATATCGTTCTAATGCGCAGCTCCCCACATGTAAACCGACCCGGTGTTGATGAGCAGTGTGACGGTTACAGCAGCGCTGCAGTGGTGCTTAATGCAGGGAGTGATGGACTGCATGTTCCCATATGGATCTGGATCTGCCAGGCTGGTGGAGTGTTTCACACTTCTAACCCCATCCTGAAGCACCTATACTGCTGTTAAACTGTGGAAGAAGTCTGCAGGTGTGTGTCTGTGTGTGTGTGTGTGTGTGTGTGTGTTCCATAGACATGATCAGTGGGAGTGTTGTTCACTGTCTAACAGTCTCTCAGTCTAATTCAATTCTAGTAATGGATTGGAGGGCCACACACACACACACTCTTTCACTGCCCTTTCCAAAAAGCAGCAATGCTCACTAGATGTTATACATGATATATGACATCATCAATATTGACTGTCATTTGAAACATAGGGAGCAAGAACATGTGTGTGTGTGTGTGTGTGTGGATGGTGTGTGTGTGGATGTGCTCTGGGTGTAGACTGTGTGTGTGTGTGTGTGGATGGTGTTTGTGTGTGTGTGTGGATGGTGTGTGTGTGTGTGGATGGTGTGTGTGTGTGTGTGTGGATGGTGTGTGTGTGGATGTGCTCTGGGTGTAGACTGTGTGTGTGTGTGTGGATGGTGTGTGTGTGTGTGTGTGTGTGTGGATGGTGTGTGTGTGTGTGTGTGTGTGTGGATGTGCTCTGGGTGTAGACTGTGTGTGTGTGTGGATGGTGTGTGTGTGTGTGTGGATGGTGTGTGTGTGTGTGTGTGTGGATGTGCTCTGGGTGTAGACTGTGTGTGTGTGTGTGTGGATGGTGTGTGTGTGTGTGTGTGTGGATGGTGTGTGTGTGTGTGTGGATGGTGTGTGTGTGTGTGTGTGTGGATGTGCTCTGGGTGTAGACTGTGTGTGTGTGTGTGTGGATGGTGTGTGTGTGTGTGTGTGTGGATGGTGTGTGTGTGGATGGTGTGTGTGTGTGTGGATGGTGTGTGTGTGGATGTGCTCTGTGTGTGTGTGTGTATTGCCTAGTGAGCAGGTCTATTTATGTTGTTCTGTGGGCGTTCAGCTTTCTTGACAGGAACACGCTGAACAATTGAGCAATGAAATGAATTTTTTACGATTTAGTGATAAATGTTGTGCTTGCATGAGCAGAGTGTCCCCTCCACATATATAATGAACGTGTCCCCGTCTGAATATCCAGCCAGCTGGGAGCTCTGTGCAGGGGACTGGTTCCAGGGGCCAGCTCCAGGGGCCAGTTCCAGGGGCCAGTTCCAGGGGCCAGTTCCGGGGGCCAGTTCCAGGGGCCAGTTCCAGGGGACTGGTTCCACACTGGCTGGTCACTGAAACTAGACTTGGTGAAGTTGGCTGACAGCCTAACAGAAATGTTGTTGGTAGTTTTCCTGAAGATTGATGAAACAGGAAAGGGATGTGAAGTCTGGTGTGTCCTAAAGAGGAAAAGAGAGATGAAGCGAGGGATGAGGAGAGAGGGAAAGGGAGAGAGAGAGGGAAAGAGAGAGAGAGAGAGGGACGGAGATAAAGAGAGGGAAAGAGAGTGAGAGAGATAGTAACTTTGTGTGATCAGCATTGTCAGTCCTCTTGCCTACAGAAGTCAGAACAGTGTCTCTGCTCATAGTGTGTCCTGGAGGGGCTTTCTCTAGTAGCTGCTGTTGGGTCCTCCCTCTCTTCCTCTCTCCCTCTGTCCTCCCTCTGTCCTCCCTCTGTCCTCCCTCTCCCCCTCTGTCCTCCCTCTGTCCTCTCTACCCCCCCCCCCCCCCCCACTCCTCTTACAGAGTAGCAGGTCCTGATTGTGGCTTGTAGCTCAGGTTACACTGCTGCCTCTGACATTTACTGTATTCTCTAAACTCTGCTCTTCACTTTACCCTGCTGTGTCCTACTACACTGCTCTGTCTGCTCCCCTCTCTCTCTCTCTCTCTCTCTCTCTCCTTTATCCATCTCTCTTTTTATCCATCCTGTCCTCTGGGAATGGTGTGATTAGCTTCTACAGGAAGAGAGGTCTAATGGAACCCTGGCCTTCATTACATTATCTCTGAGCAGATGCTTTCTGGACTGGCCCCACACTCACTCACACACAGACACACTCATACACACACAGACACACTCACAGACACACTCACAGACACACACAGACACACTCACAGACACACACACAGACACACTCACAGACACACACACAGACACACACACAGACACACTCACACACACAGACACATCACAGACACACACACAGACACACACACAGACACACTCACAGACACACACACAGACACACAGACACACTCACTCACAGACACACACACAGACACACTCACAGACACACACACAGACACACACACACAGACACACTCACCCACAGACACACACACAGACACACTCATACACACACAGACACACAGACACACACACACACACACAGACACACTCACAGACACACACACACACACAGACACACTCACAGACACACACACACACAGACACACTCACAGACACAGACACACTCATACACACAGACACAGACAGACACAGATAGACACACACAGACACACAGACACACTCACTCACACACTTTATCCCAGGTCCCTTTTCACTCAGGTCCTCTGCAGACACACCCATGATACTGAACACACACACACACACACACACACAGGATACCAACTTCAGCCATCATGCATACAGTATAGAGTGTGAACTGATTAGTAACAGTAAATGAAGGCAAAACTGTCAGAAGCTTCATGAAGCCTCACAAAGAGGAAGAGAAGAGGAGGGGAGGAGGAGAAGAGAGAGAAGGAGAGGAGGAGGAGAGGGGTAGAGGAGAAGAGGAGAAGATGAGGAGGAGAGGAGAAGAGGAGGAGGAGAGGAGGAGAGGAGAAGAGGAGAAGAGGAGGAGGAGAGGAGAAGATGAGGAGGAGAGAAGAGGAGAAGAGGAGAAGAGGAGGAGGAGAGGAGAAGATGAGGAGGAGAGAAGAGGAGAAGATGAGGAGGAGAGGGGGAGAGGAGAAGAGGAGAAGAGGAGGAGGAGAGGAGAAGAGGAGGAGGAGAGGGGGAGAGGAGAAGAGGAGGAGGAGAGGAGAAGATGAGGAGGAGAGAAGAGGAGAAGAGGAGAAGAGGAGGAGGAGAGGAGAAGAGGAGAAGAGGAGGAGGAGAGGAGAAGAGGAGGAGGAGAGGGGGAGAGGAGAAGAGGAGAAGAGGAGGAGGAGAGGAGAAGAGGAGGAGGAGAGGAGAAGAGGAGGAGGAGAGGAGAAGAGGAGGAGGAGAGGAGAAGAGGAGGAGGAGAGGGGGAGAGGAGAAGAGGAGAAGAGGAGGAGGAGAGGAGAAGAGGAGGAGGAGAGGGGGAGAGGAGAAGAGGAGAAGAGGAGGAGGAGAGGAGAAGATGAGGAGAAGAGGAGAAGAGGAGGAGGAGAGGGGTAGAGGAGAAGAGGAGAAGAGGAGGAGGAGAGGGGGAGAGGAGAAGAGGAGGAGGAGAGGGGGAGAGGAGAAGAGGAGAAGAGGAGGAGGAGAGGAGAAGAGGAGGAGGAGAGGGGGAGAGGAGAAGAGGAGAAGAGGAGGAGGAGAGGAGAAGATGAGGAGAAGAGGAGAAGAGGAGGAGGAGAGGGGTAGAGGAGAAGAGGAGAAGAGGAGGAGGAGAGGGGGAGAGGAGAAGAGGAGGAGGAGAGGGGGAGAGGAGAAGAGGAGAAGAGGAGGAGGAGAGGAGAAGAGGAGGAGGAGAGGGGGAGAGGAGAAGAGGGGAGGAGGAGAGGGGGAGAGGAGAAGAGGAGAAGAGGAGGAGGAGAGGAGAAGAGGAGGAGGAGAGGGGGAGAGGAGAAGAGGAGAAGAGGAGGAGGAGAGGAGAAGATGAGGAGAAGAGGAGAAGAGGAGGAGGAGAGGGGTAGAGGAGAAGAGGAGAAGAGGAGGAGGAGAGGGGGAGAGGAGAGAGGAGAAGAGGAGGAGGAGAGGAGAAGATGAGGAGAAGAGGAGAAGAGGAGGAGGAGAGGGGTAGAGGAGAAGAGGAGAAGAGGAGGAGGAGAGGAGAAGAGGAGGAGGAGAGGAGAAGAGGAGGAGGAGAGGAGAAGATGAGGAGAAGAGGAGAAGATGAGGAGGAGAGAAGAGGAGGAGAAGAGGAGGAGGAGAGGAGAAGATGAGGAGAAGAGGAGAAGAGGAGGAGGAGAGGAGAAGATGAGGAGAAGAGGAGAAGAGGAGGAGGAGAGGGGTAGAGGAGAAGAGGAGAAGAGGAGGAGGAGAGGAGAAGAGGAGGAGGAGAGGAGAAGAGGAGGAGGAGAGGAGAAGATGAGAGGAGAGGAGGAGAGGAGAGGAGAGGAGGAGGAGAGAAGAGGAGGAGAAGAGGAGGAGGAGAGGAGAGGAGAGGAGGAGGAGAGAAGAGGAGGAGGAGAGGAGGAGGAGACAGCAGAGGACTTTTGGGGTAGCAGCAGGTCGAAGCTTTTAGATGTTAATTATTTATCCTGACCTCCCTGTTTCCAGTAAGGAGGAGTTCAGCTGAGGCTGAGACAAAGCTGGAGATCAATGGCCTTCTGAGAAACAAGACAAACATCTCAGATCTCAGACACACACACCCTCTCACACACACACACACACACACCCTCTCACACACACACACACACACCCTCTCACACACAGAAACATGCAAACAAACAAGCTTTTCTCTCAGGAAAGCATCAAAGCTCTCAGTGAGGAAGAGGATGAAGATCAAAACATCGCTCCTGTGTTCGCTCTCCCTCTCTTTTTCTGCACCCCTCCCCCTCTCCCCCCTCTCTCTCTTTCTGCACCCCTCCCCCTCTCCCCCTGTCTCTCTCTCTCTTTCGGCACCCCTCCCCTGTCTCTCTCTCTCTTTCAGTGGGGTGGGGGGTCTGTGGGGTGGGGGGTCTGTGGGGTGGGGGGTCTGTGGGGTGGGGGGTCTGTGGGGTGGGGGTCTGTGGGGTGGGGGTGGGGGTCAGTGGGGTGGGGGTCTGTGGGGTGGGGGTCGGTGGGGTGGGGGTGGGGGTCGGTGGGGTGGGGGTGGGGGTCAGTAGGGTGGGGGTCGGTGGGGTGGGGCATGTCACCGGACCCTCATGTCAGCTGGTGAAGGGGGCTTGTTGGTGGGGGTTCCTCTGTGTCTGGTGGGGGGTTCCTCTGTGTCTGGTGGGGGTTCCTCTGTGTCTGGTGGGGGGTTCCTCTGTGTCTGGTGGGGGTTCCTCTGTGTCTGGTGGGGGTTCCTCTGTGTCTGGTGGGGGGTTCCTCTGTGTCTGGTGGGGGTTCCTCTGTGTCTGGTGGGGGTTCCTCTGTGTCTGGTGGGGGTTCCTCTGTGTCTGGTGGGGGGTTCCTCTGTGTCTGGTGGGGGTTCCTCTGTGTCTGGTGGGGGTTCCTCTGTGTCTGGTGGGGGGTTCCTCTGTGTCTGGTGGGGGGTTCCTCTGTGTCTGGTGGGGGGTTCCTCTGTGTCTGGTGGGGGTTCCTCTGTGTCTGGTGGGGGTTCCTCTGTGTCTGGTGGGGGTTCCTCTGTGTCTGGTGGGGGTTCCTCTGTGTCTGGTGGGGGGTTCCTCTGTGTCTGGTGGGGGGTTCCTCTGTGTCTGGTGGGGGGTTCCTCTGTGTCTGGTGGGGGGTTCCTCTGTGTCTGGTGGGGGTTCCTCTGTGTCTGGGATATCAAAGGAAAAAAACACATTTGGTTATTGAAGCATAACCTAGAATAAGACAGAGGAAGTGATTTGTGCCCCCTCTGTCCCAGTACAGAGGAGGACAGGGTGTCGGTCTGTAGCTCTGACTCTGTGTCTGTAGCTCTGACTCTGTGTCTGTAGGCCGGTCTGTAGCTCTGACTCTGTGTCTGTAGGCCGGTCTGTAGCTCTGACTCTGTGTCTGTAGCTCTGACTCTGTGTCTGTAGCTCTGACTCTGTGTCTGTAGCTCTGACTCTGTGTCTGTAGCTCTGACTCTGTGTCTGTAGGCCGGTCTGTAGCTCTGACTCTGTGTCTGTAGCTCTGACTCTGTGTCTGTAGCTCTGACTCTGTGTCTGTAGGCCGGTCTGTAGCTCTGACTCTGTGTCTGTAGGCCGGTCTGTAGCTCTGACTCTGTGTCTGTAGCTCTGACTCTGTGTCTGTAGCTCTGACTCTGTGTCTGTAGGCCGGTCTGTAGCTCTGACTCTGTGTCTGTAGGCCGGTCTGTAGCTCTGACTCTGTGTCTGTAGCTCTGACTCTGTGTCTAGCTCTGACTCTGTGTCTGTAGCTCTGACTCTGTGTCTGTAGCTCTGACTCTGTGTCTGTAGCTCTGACTCAGCCTCAACATGTTGGTGTGATTCTGCTCAGTCATGATTCTAAAGAGAGCCTGAGGTCCTGAGTATCTTCACAGAAGTCCCTCCATCCTCCTCCGCCTCACTGTTTCCTGCTCCTTCAGTCCTCCCAGGAGCATCCTGAGAACCTTGATGAAGGTTGTCTGGAAGTGCACCATCGAAGAAGAACAGGCATAATCAGTTAATGCAGCCTCGTCTGTCGGCGTTGCCATGGCGAGTGCTTATTCAGTATAACTGGTGCACTGGCTTAACAAATCATCTTTGTGTGTGTATGGGGGGGGGGGGGGGGGGGGGGGGGGCTGCCTCTATATGCTGAGGCATTAAAACCAGGGTGTGGTCTTGCTCTCTCCCTCTCTCCCTCCCCCTGTCTCCCTGCCCTCTCTCTCCCCTTTCTCCCTTCCATTTCTCCCCCCTCGCTCCCCCCCTCTCTCCCTCCCATCTCTCTGCCTCTCTCTCTCGCTTCACCCTCCCCTTTCCCCTCTCATCACTCCCCAAAAAGACATATCATCTGACTGTCAAGGTTGTGTTTCTCCTGCCTCCTCTACAAACGCTCCTCCCTCCCCTCCTCCTCCTCTGTCCCCTCCCTCCCTCCCTCCTCCTCCTCTGTCCCCTCCCCTCCTCCTCCTCCCTCCCCTCCCCCTCTCTCCCCTCCTCCTCCTCTGTCCCCTCCCTCCCTCATCACTGTTATTGCTAGGGTGTGGTCGTGTCTGACTTTCAGACAGCCATGCACACTGCAGTGTGTGTGTGTGTGTGTGTGTGTGTGGAGAGAGAGGGTGTGTGTGTGTGTGTGTGTGTGTGTGTTTGGAGAGAGAGAGTGTGTGTGTGTGTGTGTGGAGAGGGTGGGCTTCCCATGTCTCTGACCTTTTCCAAGGCTGTAGGAGAAGCAGTAAAAAACACGGTGACATTTGAGGAGCAGCTTCGAAGCCAGCAGCCTTTTATTCTGCTAACTGTTTACACATGTACTCAGTCATAGATAACATCCAGTATCAGTACTACACTAATGTGTGTCATAGATAACATCCAGTATCAGTACTACACTATGCTGTGTCATGGATAACATCCAGTATCAGTACTACACTATGCTGTGTCATGGATAACATCCAGTATCAGTACTACACTATGCTGTGTCATGGATAACATCCAGTATCAGTACTACACTATGCTGTGTCATGGATAACATCCAGTATCAGTACTACACTATGCTGTGTCATGGATAACATCCAGTATCAGTACTACACTATGCTGTGTCATAGATAACATCCAGTATCAGTACTACACTATGCTGTGTCATGGATAACATCCAGTATCAGTACTACACTATGCTGTGTCATAGATAACATCCAGTATCAGTACTACACTATGCTGTGTCATGGATAACATCCAGTATCAGTACTACACTATGCTGTGTCATGGATAACATCCAGTATCAGTACTACACTATGCTGTGTCATGGATAACATCCAGTATCAGTACTACACTATGCTGTGTCATGGATAACATCCAGTATCAGTACTACACTATGCTGTGTCATGGATAACATCCAGTATCAGCACTACACTATGCTGTGTCATGGATAACATCCAGTATCAGTACTACACTATGCTGTGTCATGGATAACATCCAGTATCAGTACTACACTATGCTGTGTCATGGATAACATCCAGTATCAGTACTACACTATGCTGTGTCATGGATAACATCAGTATCAGTACTACACTATGCTGTGTCATGGATAACATCCAGTATCAGTACTACACTATGCTGTGTCATGGATAACATCCAGTATCAGTACTACACTATGCTGTGTCATGGATAACATCCAGTATCAGCACTACACTATGCTGTGTCATGGATAACATCCAGTATCAGTACTACACTATGCTGTGTCATGGATAACATCCAGTATCAGTACTACACTAGTGTGTGTCATGGATAACATCCAGTATCAGTACTACACTAGTGTGTGTCATGGATAACATCCAGTATCAGTACTACACTAGTGTGTGTCATGGATAACATCCAGTATCAGTACTACACTATGCTGTGTCATGGATAACATCCAGTATCAGTACTACACTATGCTGTGTCATGGATAACATCCAGTATCAGTACTACACTATGCTGTGTCATGGATAACATCCAGTATCAGTACTACACTATGCTGTGTCATGGATAACATCCAGTATCAGTACTACACTAGTGTGTGTCATGGATAACATCCAGTATCAGTACTACACTATGCTGTGTCATGGATAACATCCAGTATCAGTACTACACTATGCTGTGTCATGGATAACATCCAGTATCAGTACTACACTATGCTGTGTCATGGATAACATCCAGTATCAGTACTACACTATGCTGTGTCATGGATAACATCCAGTATCAGTACTACACTATGCTGTGTCATGGATAACATCCAGTATCAGTACAGTCCTGTATGATATAATGCAGTACAGCAGTGTCCTACAGACACAGTACAGAGGATCATATTGACTGGAGAACTTCTAGTTGTGTTGCTGGTTGGATTGACAGGTTAAGTGGTCCTTCTACGGTCGAGCAGTTTAGAATAAAAACAAAATACAGAAAATGCCACCAAGGACTTCCTATAATGATGCCATATAGCTGCACATGAACCAGCCTGAACCCTCCAGGAAATCAGAGAGAGGAGGGATTCAAAGGGGGAAGGTTCCTGGTTCAAACCTCGGCCGTGCCAACATGACGTTGTGTCCTTGGGCAAGGCACTTCACCCTACTTCCCTCAGGGGGGAATGTCCCTGTACTTGCTGTAAGTCTCTCTGGATAAGAGCGTCTGATAAGTGACTACATGTTAATGTAGAGCTAAAAATACAAATCTGCTCCTGAATGTTGAACGCTGAGTTTGTCTGTTTGGGCGGTGCTGCCACGGGGAAGCAGGAGCACTTAAGGAGTTAATTACTTTGATCCACACTCCTGCACTTTAGGACAGATAATGTCCTGTCTTGGGGGCGATCAATAACCCCTCTGTGTGTGTTTTTATGTGCGTGTGTGTGAGAGAGAGTGTGTGTTATGACCCTGTATATATATATCATCTCATGTTTCAAATTGCTAGTCAGGTATTCAGACGTAACTTGAGATCGATATACTGAGGAAAAGTGCACTTGTTTTATGTTTGAGTGTGTGTGTGTGTTTATGTGCTTGTGAGTGTGTCAGTGTGTGTTTATGGGCTTGTGAGTGTGTGTGTGTGTGGGGGGGGGGGTGGGTTAGAGTGTTTGTGTTGACTTTGTAAACTAAATACAGGTTTCAGTCTCTCATTCACTCATTGAAACCACTCTTAGTGAGAGAGAGTGTGTGTGTGTGAGAGAAAGAGAGAGAGTGTGAGAGAGAGTGTGTGTGAGAGAGCAGAAATATTAACTTGATAAAAGATGCATGTGGTTCTGAAGGCTGGCTGCTCTTGAACGCTCCCAGTAATTCTGCATCCATTAGAGCAGCAGACTGCAGCGTCATCACAAAGACTTGAGCTTCTCCATTAGGAAACATGATCAGTAACATCAACAACATCATCCTCAACAATAACAACAACCATGTCAATAACATGTCTGCTGTGTGTGGCTGACTGTTCTACACATGTTGTTCTACACACAGCACACACATACACACAGCACACAGGACACACACACACACATACACACAGCACACATACACACAGCACACAGGACACACATACACACATACACACAGCACACACATACACACAGCACACAGGACACACATACACACATACACACAGCACACACATACACACAGCACACAGGACACACATACACACATACACACAGCACACACATACACACAGCACACAGGACACACATACACACAGCACACACATACACACAGCACACACATACACACAGCACACAGGACACACATACACACATACACACAGCACACACATACACACATACACACATACACTCATACACACAGCACACACATACACACAGCACACACATACACACATACACACATACACACAGCACACACATACACACAGCACACACATACACACATACACACATACACACATACACACATACACACAGCACACACATACACACAGCACACACATACACACATACACACATACACACATACACACAGCACACACATACACACAGCACACACATACACACAGCACACACATACACACAGCACACACATACACGCATACACACATACACACATACACACATACACACAGCACACACATACACACATACACACATACACACAGCACACACATACACACATACACACTGAACAACACAACAACCTGACAGTACTTTAGTCATGTTTCAGTTCTCTGCAGCTTGTGGAGAACAGATGAATCCTTCACACAACATCAGAGTCCTGTTCTACAATACTGCTGCTCTGAAATCACCTGACCAATCAATGAACACTCATCTCCTCCCATCCAACCAAAATTCAACCTGCAAGAAAATAGGAATCTATTGTGTAGTGTGTGTACGCATGTAAATAAATGAATACTCATTTAGCAGACGCTTTTATCAAAAGCAAATTACAGCAAGTACAAGGGACAATCCCTCTGTGGCAAGTAGGGTGAAGTGCCTTGCCCAAGGACACGACATCACATAGCCAGAGCCAGGAATCGAACTCACAACCTTCCGATCATGAGGCAGATATACAGTCCAGGTGGTTTGGTTCAAGCCCCTCCCCATCCTGAGGCTTTATAGCAGGGGTGTCACCCTCGTACCATCGGGGGCCAGGAGGGGGCAGGTTTCCATGTCAACCAGTCACTACACCTGCTGACTAAGTAGAGACACTCGTTATTGAGATCAGCTGGTGTAGTGGCTTGGTTACATGTAAACCTGCAGCCTCTGGGCCCTCGATGGTACGAGGGTGACACCCTGGCTTTATAATCAAGCTGATTCCTCTGACCAAACAGGGAAATGGTTAGATCAATACCCCCACCCACCAGCAGAGGGGGCTCTAGTCCCCAATCAGATGTTAGCGCCCACCAGATTACTTTGTCTAAATTTGAATGATTCAAATAAAACCTGATTTAACTGAACTGGTTTCAATACACACACATTCACACTGACATTGAAAAGAGCATAAATGTGCAGTGTGTATTGGCATACATACATGTACCTGCACACACGCACACACACACACACTCACACACACTCACAGCTGTCAGATATGATATATTCAGGACAGACAGACAGAGAGACAGACAGAGAGACAGACAGACAGAGACAGAGACAGACAGACAGACATACACAGACAGACAGTAGACACAGACATACAAACAGAGAGAGAGACATACAGACAGACAGACAGAGAGACAGACAGACAGAGACAGAGACAGACAGACAGACAGACAGAGAGAGAGACATACAGACAGACAGACAGACAGAGACAGACAGACAGACAGAGACG
>CM059329.1:536444-581444 GCA_030340685.1 Protosalanx chinensis
ATTACTTTAACAGTATTTATACAGTATATAGTACATGTCATTACTTTAACAGTATTTATACAGTATATAGTACATGTCATTACTTTAACAGTATTTATACAGTATATAGTACATGTCATTACTTTAACAGTATTTATACAGTATATAGTACATGTCATTACTTTAACAGTATTTATACAGTATATAGTACATGTCATTACTTTAACAGTATTTATACAGTATATAGTACATGTCATTACTTTAACAGTATTTATACAGTATATAGTACATGTCATTACTTTAACAGTATTTATACAGTATATAGTACATGTCATTACTTTAACAGTATTTATACAGTATATAGTACATGTCATTACTTTAACAGTATTTATACAGTATATAGTACATGTCATTACTTTAACAGTATTTATACAGTATATAGTACATGTCATTACTTTAACAGTATTTATACAGTATATTGTACATGTCATTACTTTAACAGTATTTATACAGTATATAGTACATGTCATTACTTTAACAGTATTTATACAGTATATAGTACATGTCATTACTTTAACAGTATTTATACAGTATATAGTACATGTCATTACTTTAACAGTATTTATACAGTATATAGTACATGTCATTACTTTAACAGTATTTATACAGTATATAGTACATCTCATTACTTTAACAGTATTTATACAGTATATAGTACATCTCATTACTTATTATGTCACTTCTGTCTTATTTCAAATATCACTTCCTTTATTTCGTTTCTTTTTTTTATAAAACACTTCTGGAATGACTTTGTTTGTTTTTCTTCCCTTCTATCCACACACACCCTCCTCAACACACACACACACACACACATCTACACTCTGTCACACACCTTCACCCATAAACACCCTGACGCTCACACCCATGTGCACCCCCCCCCACACCCCCTGTGTACCAGTGCTCCGTCTGGGGAACTTTGTAGGCAGTATCTTGAGCAGTAAGAGCCGCTCCTCCCAGCCCTCGGAGCCCAGGCAGTCTCCTACCTCCTCAGTCCAGAGTAAGTCCCTCCTGGCTGGGGGACACTCCCTGAGCTGCCCCCCTCACCATGCCCTGGAGAAGAGCAGGATGGCACAGTACATTCTCCTGTCTCCCATCTGAATCCTGCTAGCTCTCAAACAGCCTCAGCTGCTCTCCCTGCCCCCCCCCCCCCCTGCCCCCCCCCCCCCCCCCCCTGCCCCCCCCACGCCCCCCCCCCACCTGCCCTGCCCCCCCCCTGCCCCCCCACCTTATTTTGTGTCGTTTCCACTTGTTCTCCTGGAGCAGTTTTTCTCTTTCTCTCTCTCCCTGTCTGTCTCTCTCCCTGTCTCTCTCTCTCCCTGTCTCTCTCTCTCCCTGTCTCTCTCTCTCCCTGTCTCTCTCTCTCCCTGTCTGTCTCTCTCCCGTCTCTCTCTCTAACCCAAACATTGAGTCACAGTTGACTTGTGTAAAAAGTGAAGGGACACACACACACACACACACGCTTAAACACAGTGACACACATGTTTGCATGCACACATAATACACATGAGCAATCTTGCGTAAGCCTACTTTTTCTCTCATATGAAAACTAGTTGAGGTATGAAGTAAAACATCTGTTCACCGATCTGTGTCTGTCTGTTGGATTAAATGATAAGTCATGTTTTCACTATTTCCCAGCCTGCCACCAATAACAATAAAGGTAACTAGCGCCACCTCTCAGCTGGCATCCATAGAGAATGCATCAGAGCTCATTCACAGCATTAAGGACTGAAGGAGAGACCTTATGCTTATGGAATATTAGTCATGGGAAGCACCGGCAAACTGAATTCAGTTTTGTAACTCTGTGACAAAATAATATCGTTCACCTTAATGATGTGTTGGGTGCTCTCCATCTCTAATCATGATAGCTGCCTGCTTTGTAGACTAGAGTCCATTTGAAAACTTGTTTGCTTTGAAATCCAGTTCATTTTGGAACCAGAACCCTGTGGACCCCATTGTTCAGACGTTCCATCCCCAGTTCTCCTTCTGAGAGAACGAGCTGGGTTCATGCTGGCTTGTGGTTCTGTGTTTCAGCCCGGAAGCAGGAGATCATTAAGGTTACCGAGCAGCTGATTGAGTCCATCAACAATGGAGACTTTGAAGCTTATGCGTGAGTGGAGGGGGTGAGAGAGGTAGAGAGAGAGAGAGAGAGGGAGGGAGGGAGGGAGAGAGAGAGAGAGAGGGAGGGAGGGAGGAGGGAGGGAGGGGAGAGAGGGAGGGAGGGAGGGAGGGAGGAAGGGAGGGAGGGAGGGAGGGAGAGAGAGAGAGAGAGGGAGGGAGGGAGGGAGGGAGGGGAGGGGGGAGAGAGGGAGGGAGGGAGGGAGGAGGAAGGGAGGGAGGGAGGGAGAGAGAGAGAGAGGGAGGGAGGGAGGGAGGGAGGGGGAGAGAGGGAGGGAGGGAGGGAGGAAGGGAGGGAGGGAGAGAGAGAGGGAGGGAGGGAGGGAGGGAGGGAGGGAGGGGGAGAGAGGAGGGAGGGAGGGGGAGAGAGGGAGGGAGGGAGTGAGGGAGGGGGAGAGGGAGGGAGGGAGAGAGAGAGGGAGAGGGAGAGAGAGAGGGAGAGAAAGAGGGAGAGGGAGAGAGAGATGGAAAGAGATAGAGAGACCATGCAAGAGGGAGGGAGGGAGGCAGGGAAAGAGGGGGAGAGAGAGAGAGAGAGAGAGAGGGAGGGGGGGGAAGAGAGAGAGAGGGAGAGAGAGAGAGAGAGATATGGAAAGAGAGAGACCATGCAAGAGGGAGGGAAAGAGTTACTGTATAGGTGTGGAATTGTGTGGTAACTGTGTGCTAGTCAATATCGCACATAATACACATATTAAGAAAACGCTTAAGATATTTGATTCACTTAGTAGATTTTTATTACAACAGTCCAATGTGGAAGAAAGCTAGAGTGACATTAGTGTTGTAGCTAGTGTGGCTAGATGACCTACTACTCATGATGTTCTAACCTGTCCTGCTCTGTGATTGGTCCTCAGGAAGATCTGTGACCCTGGCCTGACCTCCTTTGAACCCGAGGCCCTGGGTAATCTGGTGGAGGGGCATGACTTCCACCGCTTCTACTTTGAGAACGGTAAACACCTTCACCACTGTAAACACCTTCACCACTGTAAACACCTTCACCACGGTAAACACCATCACCACTGTAAACACCTTCACCACTGTAAACACCTTCACCACTGTAAACACCATCACCACTGTAAACACCTTCACCACTGTAAACACCTTCACCACTGTAAACACCATCACCACTGTAAACACCATCACCACTGTAAACACCTTCACCACTATAAACACCTTCACCACTGTAAACACCTTCACCACGGTAAACACCTTCACCACGGTAAACACCTTAACCACTGTAAACACCATCACCACTGTAAACACCTTCACCACTGTAAACACCTTCACCACTGTAAACACCATCACCACTGTAAACACCTTCACCACTGTAAACACCTTCACCACTGTAAACACCTTCACCACTGTAAACACCATCACCACTGTAAACACCTTCACCACTGTAAACACCTTCACCACTGTAAACACCATCACCACTGTAAACACCTTCACCACTGTAAACACCTTCACCACTGTAAACACCATCACCACTGTAAACACCTTCACCACTGTAAACACCTTCACCACTGTAAACACCATCACCACTGTAAACACCTTCACCACTGTAAACACCTTCACCACTGTAAACACCATCACCACTGTAAACACCATCACCACTGTAAACACCTTCACCACTGTAAACACCTTCACCACGGTAAACACCTTCACCACTGTAAACACCTTCACCACTGTAAACACCTTCACCACTGTAAACACCATCACCACTGTATTCTGTTACTTATTAAAGTGAAAGCACCTGATCAGGAAAGGTGTTTTGATGCTATTTCTATCATATCTCATCTCAATCTTTTATATGGTTAGACTAGAAGCTTTTATTCCAAAAACACTCAAATAATTTATGATGTGATGACTATAAATAGTAGCAACTGTTACGCTTCACTGGTCTTAAAATAGAACAGATAAGCCGTTGCCCTAGAAACCTCAATCATTTACCAGGCCCACTGTCACACAACCAAAATAATCTAGAACCTTCATTCTTCCTGTTTCACTTCATCCCCTCTTTCTCCCCCTTATCTCTCCCTTCTCTCCCCCTTCTTCCTTTCACCCTCTACCTCTCTGTCCATATCTCCTCCAAATCTTTTCCTCCACCTCTCTCTTCTCATCTGTCTCTCCTTTACTCACCCCCTCCTCCCCCTCCCCCTCCTCTCCCTAACCTCTCCCCCTGCTCCAGCTCTGTCTAAAGGTAACAAGCCTGTCCACACCATCCTGCTGAATCCTCACGTCCACCTGATTGGAGAGAATGCAGCGTGTATCGCCTACATCCGTCTCACCCAGTACATGGACGCCGCCAGCATGCCGCGCACCATGCAGTCAGAGGAGACTCGTGTGTGGCACCGCCGCGATGGGAAGTGGCAGAACATCCACTTCCACCGCTCTGGGGCTCCCAGTGTCCCCTCCCAGTAGGTAAACACAGTCAGAGTCTCCTCCCAGTACAGAAACACAGTCAGAGTCTCCTCCCAGTACAGAAACACAGTCAGAGTCTCCTCCCAGTACAGAAACACAGTCAGAGTCTCCTCCCAGTACAGAAACACAGTCAGAGTCTCCTCCCAGTAGGTAAACACAGTCAGAGTCTCCTCCCAGTACAGAAACACAGTCAGAGTCTCCTCCCAGTACAGAAACACAGTCAGAGTCTCCTCCCAGTACAGAAACACAGTCAGAGTCTCCTCCCAGTACAGAAACACAGTCAGAGTCTCCTCCCAGTAGGTAAACACAGTCAGAGTCTCCTCCCAGTACAGAAACACAGTCAGAGTCTCCTCTCAGTAGGTAAACACAGTCAGAGTCTCCTCCCAGTAGGTAAACACAGTCAGAGTCTCCTCCCAGTAGGTAAACACAGTCAGAGTCTCCTCCCAGTACAGAAACACAGTCAGAGTCTCCTCCCAGTAGGTAAACACAGTCAGAGTCTCCTCCCAGTACAGAAACACAGTCAGAGTCTCCTCCCAGTACAGAAACACAGTCAGAGTCTCCTCCCAGTACAGAAACACAGTCAGAGTCTCCTCCCAGTACAGAAACACAGTCAGAGTCTCCTCCCAGTAGGTAAACACAGTCAGAGTCTCCTCCCAGTAGGTAAACACAGTCAGAGTCTCCTCCCAGTAGGTAAACACAGTCAGAGTCTCCTCCCAGTACAGAAACACAGTCAGAGTCTCCTCCCAGTACAGAAACACAGTCAGAGTCTCCTCCCAGTAGGTAAACACAGTCAGAGTCTCCTCCCAGTACAGAAACACAGTCAGAGTCTCCTCCCAGTAGGTAAACACAGTCAGAGTCTCCTCCCAGTAGGTAAACACAGTCAGAGTCTCCTCCCAGTACAGAAACACAGTCAGAGTCTCCTCCCAGTACAGAAACACAGTCAGAGTCTCCTCCCAGTACAGAAACACAGTCAGAGTCTCCTCCCAGTAGGTAAACACAGTCAGAGTCTCCTCCCAGTACAGAAACACAGTCAGAGTCTCCTCCCAGTACAGAAACACAGTCAGAGTCTCCTCCCAGTACAGAAACACAGTCAGAGTCTCCTCCCAGTACAGAAACACAGTCAGAGTCTCCTCCCAGTACAGAAACACAGTCAGAGTCTCCTCCCAGTACAGAAACACAGTCAGAGTCTCCTCCCAGTAGGTAAACACAGTCAGAGTCTCCTCCCAGTACAGAAACACAGTCAGAGTCTCCTCCCAGTAGGTAAACACAGTCAGAGTCTCCTCCCAGTAGGTAAACACAGTCAGAGTCTCCTCCCAGTACAGAAACACAGTCAGAGTCTCCTCCCAGTACAGAAACACAGTCAGAGTCTCCTCCCAGTACAGAAACACAGTCAGAGTCTCCTCCCAGTACAGAAACACAGTCAGAGTCTCCTCCCAGTACAGAAACACAGTCAGAGTCTCCTCCCAGTACAGAAACACAGTCAGAGTCTCCTCCCAGTACAGAAACACAGTCAGAGTCTCCTCCCAGTACAGAAACACAGTCAGAGTCTCCTCCCAGTACAGAAACACAGTCAGAGTCTCCTCCCAGTACAGAATATATATATAAAACGATATCTTCTCAATAATAAGTCTGTTAACTGGTTTTGTTGTTCCTCTTCTGATTCTTTGTGTTTGTGTTTAACAGTTAATGGAATATCAAGATTAAGTTGAGAAGTTCATCAATGATTCTCTGTGACGGGCAATCAACTAGCCAACTCCTGATCGCCCTCTGTCCCCTCTATACAGACATCACACAGGACTACAATATCAACACATTTTAATGTTAACACATTTTACTACAGAAAGTTACTCTTACCACAAACGTTGGCAGCACACCATATTTGGACATTGTCAGATGAGCTTATAACTGACCTTTCTTTTCTGTTTTTTAAGCTGTTTTGGTATGCATTTTACATATATAGAGAGAGATGTTCAAAGTCTACTACTGTCACCTCTCCTGAAAAATAGTTATGTATTTTTATGTGTATTTATGTGTGTGCAATACGAAACATTTGAAAGATGAGAATGTTAAAATTGAGCTTGCTTTAGTTCTGGTGATGTACATATAAAAAAACATTGTGATTGTTGATAACACAAACAGACACTAAATTGCTATTCTTGCTATCAGAGGAATTAAGAATTTACGTAAATTTCTGAGCTACATTTATGTTTGCTATGAGCTAAGTCATGTTTGAATCATCTGATTTCGACACGTAAAACTAATTTAACTGTAAAGAAAAGCATAGCCGCTTCGACTTTGCATTAAGATATGTTTGCCTTTATATCATTGAATAAGAAATAAGAGAATGTAGCATATATGTCATATATGAAAATCCAGATTATTGTGTTATGCATGGGGTGGAGGGAATATCGTGACCATATGGAACTATAATATCTTCTGTTTTGATTTGTGAAATCACTGACTTGTTTGTTTGCATTTGTTATTGTTGTGCACTAGTCCTGTCCGGAATGTTCCACTGTCCTCCAGAGTCATAGACCTGTCTTAAAATACGGAAAAACACAACTTCTAGCTGATAACATGTCTAGTTAAAAAAATCACATGGATCAAGATGGTTTAGAAAGGTTCAGTTAGTCAAAGCAACTCTTACGCATTTTATAGAAAAAGATGGAACGAGGATAAAAAATATTTTCATTTTCATAATGTTTGTATACCTGTATTGTATTTCCACTGTAAGTAAGAGGTTTGTTGTTGTATTCATCCTGGTATTATTTCTGTTTGTCATTTCAAACATATCATTTTGAAGAGGAGATCCAAGGTCAAAGGTCACCTGGGTGAGCAGCTCTATATGTTTCCTTCATTAAGCTGCTCTGGAAAGCCAGGACCTTAAAACCAAACTAGAGGGTTATAATCCTGCAGTTATAAAACATATAAAGGGATGAGAGGAAGGAGAAAAGGAGGGAGAGAGAGAGAAGAAGAGAAAGAGGAGAAGAGGGAGAAGAGAGAGAGAGAGAAGAAGAGAGAAGAGAGAGAGAAGAAGAGAAAGAGGAGAAGAGGGAGAAGAGAGAGAGAGAGAAGAAGAGAGAAGAGAGAGAAGAGAGAGAGAAGAGAAGAAGAGAGAGAGAGAAGAAGAGAGAAGAAGAGAGGGATAGTATGAAGGAAGTGAGGGAGAGAGAGAGGGATAGTATGAAGGAAGTGAGGGAGAGAGAGAGGGATAGTATGAACGAAGTGAGGGAGAGAGAGAGGGATAGTATGAAGGAAGTGAGGGAGAGAGAGAGGGATAGTATGAAGGAAGTGAGGGAGAGAGAGAGGGATAGTATGAAGGAAGTGAGGGAGAGAGAGAGGGATAGTATGAAGGAAGTGAGGGAGAGAGAGAGGGATAGTATGAAGGAAGTGAGGGAGAGAGAGAGGGATAGTATGAAGGAAGTGAGGGAGAGAGAGAGGGATAGTATGAAGGAAGTGAGGGAGAGAGAGGGATAGAAGCTGGAAGACAAGATGGAAGAGATAAAGTGAAGGAGAAAAGGTCATGTGATAAAGTCTTCCCTGAGGATCTGAGCTCTCAGCGTTCTGTCTTCACACCAACACATTACTTCCTCATTAATACTTTACAGTTTATTTTTGTTTCGTTTTTTTAAGGAATTAACAATTAACTTAATTTCTTTTTGCAAAACGTATGATGTCAATGCAATGCAGCACCCGTGACATGGTCTGTATAACTTGTTGCCGGCTTGGCAATAGATGGATAACATGTTTAAGAAGTAAATAAATATAAAAGGTGTGATGACTGCTTGATGTTGGGTGTTGTTTGAAGTTGGTGGGTGATACAAACTAGTCGTGGTCATGATTTTCAGCACTGTTCAATTTAATAAAACAACGCTCTGCTCGATATGTAGTTCTGGCACTAACATTACAACAGAAAATACCATAACTGCAACAACAAAAAACTAAGTGAATCCGGTCCTCGAGGGCTGTCCTGAAGGTTTTATATGTTTCCCTGCTCCGGCACACCTGATTTAATGAAGGGTCATTATCAGGCTTCCACAGAGCTTGATAACAATCCGTTCCTTTGAATCAGGTGTACTAGAGCAGGGAAACATTTAAAACCTTTAGGACAGCGGCCCTCGAGGACCGGAATTGCCTCACACTGGGAGAGCATAATCTTAAATCGATGCCTTTGTTGTGGAAGAATTGTATTTACGGAATCATGTCTTTCTAAATAAAACCACAAGACTTGCGGTAAAGTGAAAATGACTTCAAGAACGCCTAGTTGATAGTTCTCAATAAGTAGGGCCGCTTCTACGTTCTACCTAATTTAGTGCCCTATGCGAAATTACGGCGCTGCCCATAACCGAACGCCTGGAAGCCGATAATCGGCCATATTTGTAGTCCACTACCACGGTGTACAGAAACAATGTTAGACAAGCTTCCATGTGCTATCGTGAGCAGGCTACAAAGTAGCTAGCTTGTCGCTTTTATTCAATATAGCTCATTAAAGCTGAGAGCCATGACAATATAATTAATTATATATGATGTTATTGTATGAATTTCAAAGGGAGCTGCTTCTGACTTGGAATGCTGTCACAATATGACGTCATAAACGCTGCAAGTTAGTTAGGTTAGGTTCCCATCAGTTAATAAGACTCATTTGAAGAAGATACACTGAACGACTTGTTGGAAGTGATCGAATCAGCTGAGATGGGAGAAGAGAGCGTTGTTATAACCTCTGAAGAGATGGATGTCACCATCCACAGGCAGAGGAATCACATCATCAACCAACAGGTATCTCATCATCAACTTTTCACACACACGCATTTATTTACATGTTTGAAAATGAAAAATATGAACGATTGACTGATTAGGGTTTGACTCAGGAACAACTGGATGAATATAGACTCGCCATTGATTCCTGCTGTCAGGACTTGGAAAAGGTAGGATATCAGACAGAGTTTCTGGAAGAACTTTCCTGCTCTGGCAGAGTCCTGCATGTGGTTTTCTACTCTATGTTATTACAAAAAGGCTTTGATGTCTGTTGCTGTTTTATTTGTAGAGATGGATGGACATTGAACACTTGCAATGTTCAATTGAAGTACTTCACACCATTATACAGGTACAGTAGAATGCGTTTTTTCATTACTTTTCTTTCCCATTGATATTATGATTAACGCTTTGGCACTTTCATTCTTGACCTTGTGTGTGTTCAGGAGCTGAGGACCAAAAACAACGATCTTGAGGTCCAGCTGGAGAAGGCTGTGGCTGTGTAAGTGTGCACAGCACCACATCTGACTCACATCACCTGCCCACTTTCCTACTACATCTCTGCTAAATGAATGTGAATCTGTTGGACAGGTTTGGTGGACCCCATGTTGACCAGCCCCTCTCCAAAGAGGAAGAACAGCTCCCTCTGTAATGGTCCTCTACTTCTCTCCACCTTCCTGTGGTAGTGAGGAGCACTGCAGAGAGCTTTTTGTTTAGCCAATAGATCACACGTCCTTTCCTTGCCCTCATACCACCATAGTGAGCAAACCCTGAGAATGTTCCCTACCTTAAAGATTAGTGTAGTGTCTTCCTTATCGCAGCAACAGTTGGTCCGGAAACCTTTGCTGACAAGTCTGGTAATTCCGTAGGTTGAGTTTTCTGATGTGGAGGAGAAAGAGGAGGAGAAAGAGCAGGAGCCTAGCTTCGTCATCCAGACCAAAAGGTGCATTACCAGTTCAGTGTAGAAAGAAAGGGTGGGAGTTTATACTGTGAGAGAAAGAGAAGAGATGGAGTCCAAATACATGGATCACTTCCCCTGTTGTCCTGTCTGTCTTCAGAGGACACACCCACGTTACAACCATCAAAACCACATTCTCAGTTGTTTTCCACTGTATCTCTTCTCTTCCTGTTCCCGCGCTCCCTCACTTCCTGTGCCTTTGTCTCTGTCCCCAGCTGGTGGCGTCGGCAGGTGAAAAAGATGGTGAAGGGTATGGGAACCTTCCGCCTGCGCCTCAAGAGCTGCCTGGGGGTGAAGACCTTTAAGACACCTGTGGCCAGGCTTATAAACATCCAGCCTGTGACCAGCACCATCAGCACCATGAACATTGGCATGCTGCCTGTGTCTGTGTAATGCAGACATGCTCCATTTCCCCCGCTCCCAGCTCTCCTCAACCCCCCCCCCCATTCAACCCCACACTCACCCCCCCCATCTACCCCACACTCACCCCCCATCCCCATTTAACCCCCCACACACACTCCCCTCCATCTACCCTACACTATCTGTTTGAGAAATAAATACAGTTTGCATTTCAATTCAAGGGGAGCAGTGTCTTTTCACATTTGGTTGAACGTTTAAACTGCATGTGTATGAAAAAAAAGAAGGAAATACGCAGTCTTTTTCTTAAAACTAAGTTTGTCCACGTTTTGCATTGTATGGACATGAGTGCTTTACTAGTGCTTACCTCAGGCACTAGGCGCAAACTCGGCCTCAGTAAAATCTTGCGAGATGTGGCCGAGTTCTATTGCATTGTCAGAAATGGCGACTGGAGGGCAGGGATTATAAAATAAGTTACTTTTGTCGTGCATTTTCAAACTATTTCAGTTAAAATACCTACAGTTTTGTTATATGTGCTGTTGTTTTTATGGCGCTGGCCACTTTGGAAGAAATAGGCATTTCCTGTGTGCTAACATTAATCACTAATCAATAGAACTAGCCATTGGACACTAGTTGGTATGTTTCTCATGTGAGCTTGCAGAGTAGATTGTACTCATGTATCAGGGTTAATAAAGGTCAGGGGTCAGGAGAAAGAGAGCTCCATCTTTGATCTCTTGTCAGAGAGTGGTCATGAGTTTGGAGCTGTGAATCTTTTTCTCTGAGGCTGTTGTAACATCATCACTGCTTGACTGTCACTATCTATGTTTACATTCTTGTTCCCTTATAAAAGATGTTCCTCCAGCTCTCAGAGTGTAGAGAGACATGATTGAGACCTGAACCTTGTGTTGTCTTCATTTATTGCCAGAGGTCTGGCTTTCTCTCCCAATCTGCAGATTGGACTTTGAGGAGTGATGTTTTTGGGAACAGAAAAATACACTGTAATGTCTGGACGAGGAAAAGGAAGAGCAAAAGGCCCAGGGAGAAGAGCAGACCCAGTGAGAGATGGAGGGAGAGGTGCAGGAGCAGGGAGAGATAGAGGGAGAGGTGCAGGAGCAGGGAGAGATGGAGGGAGAGGTGCAGGAGCAGTGAGAGATAGAGGGAGAGGTGCAGGAGCAGGGAGAGATGGAGGGAGAGGTGCAGGAGCAGGGAGAGATAGAGGGAGAGGTGCAGGAGCAGTGAGAGATAGAGGGAGAGGTGCAGGAGCAGGGAGAGATAGAGGGAGAGGTGCAGGAGCAGTGAGAGATAGAGGGAGAGGTGCAGGAGCAGTGAGAGATAGAGGGAGAGGTGCAGGAGCAGGGAGAGATAGAGGGAGAGGTGCAGGAGCAGTGAGAGATAGAGGGAGAGGTGCAGGAGCAGTGAGTGATGGAGGGAGGGGTACAGGAGCAGGGAGAGATGGAGGGAGAGGTGCAGGAGCAGTGAGAGATAGAGGGAGAGGTGCAGGAGCAGTGAGTGATGGAGGGAGAGGTGCAGGAGCAGGGAGAGATAGAGGGAGAGGTGCAGGAGCAGTGAGAGATAGAGGGAGAGGTGCAGGAGCAGGGAGAGATGGAGGGAGAGGTGCAGGAGCAGTGAGTGATGGAGGGAGAGGTGCAGGAGCAGGGAGAGATGGAGGGAGAGGTGCAGGAGCAGGGAGAGATGGAGGGAGGGGTGCAGGAGCAGGGAGAGGAGCAGGGCTGGGGAGAAGAGCAGGCCCAAGGAGAGGTCAAGGTAGAGGTGTAAGAATGCACAGTGGTGGCCTTCCAATGGCTGCAAGAACAGTAGTCAGTGATGAAATTGGTGCCACTATCATTGACCATGTAATTAACCAGGGTCTTTCACTAAGAGAGGCTGGTGAAAGAGTTCAACCCAAGTTGAGGTGGTTGCTGATTTGCCAAACTGATTTGCTTTTTACTGAAATGTGTTTGAATGTGAACATTATGTTCCATGTGGAGATACAGTTCATAACCAAGACATTCAGTGTAAAATGTGGATTGCATGTTTTGCATGCAAATACCTGAAACATAAGTCTATGCAGTTTTTATAATGTCAACAATAGCCAATATTTTGAAACTTGGTGTACTTTGACTGCATGTACCTTGTCAGTGAAAACAAGTGTTATTCTCTGATAGAATCGTTTCATTTTGAGTCAGATTTCCAGTGTTTTGGTAAAGTCAGTGTGTGCAGCGAAACGTGTGTTCTGTCTTGAAATGGAGAGTTAGTATATATTTAACAAAATGTGTTTTGAGAAGAAAATGATCCATTTGACCAATTGTTATGTAGGTCTGTGATAAGAGTTTAGAAAAAGTATCCTAAGTATGGATAAGCGCTTGTTAGGGACTGAAAAAAACTGTAATATAAGACCCCAAATTGAGAGAATTTGGTTTTACACTTTAAGTTTTATTTATTTTTATCAATCATGTTCTTTTTTATTATTAATTCCAGTAAACTGACATGCCCTCATAGATATGTTTATATGTATAATAGAATATGTTTATAACTGTCATCACCACACAAACTGGATGCCGATTTCTTCAAATGAAAACCCTACTTGTCACAGTGAACTCCCACTAGTTTTGCATTGTCACTTTTTTTGTAATTTCCCTCAAAAGTAAACAGTGATAGTGAAAGTAATACATTACATGTTGTAGATACATACAGCAGCTTTACCCAGAGTGGTGAATGAGGCTGTACAAACACTTTCACCCATGATGCTATATCACACCTGTGACAGGTATACAGTGTCCTGTCCAAATTCAGTGGTTGAGAAATTCTGCTGCCTTCTCTACTTCCTGTTCCTTCTTACCTCACTTCCTGTGGCCAAGGTGTGGAGGTGCTTCCTGACATTCAGAAGTTCAACATGATTGTGTGAAATAAAGTTGTTTTCTCTGCTCAAAACAACAATAAACAGATCCACCTTGTCCTACACTTACTAGGGCCCCAAGGTACATTCATAAATTAGATTCACCTGAAATACAACAACAAAACTAATTTAGACAATCTGTCTCCAACTCAACATTTAAAATCATAGAAACACACACACACACACACACAAATCAGAACACGAACTTCTCACACTATAATGCAGAAACCAAAATAAAACATTAAAAACCCAATCAATGCTTCTTTGACCTTCTCTCACCCACCCCTGATCTCTTTCTAACTTGTTTATCATCATTATAAACACAACCCAGGCACACACACACACACACACATGCACAGACCCACCACCAAACAGCAGTGTGGATGACAGCAGTAAGTCCACCACCTGTACCTCCATGAACGACAGAGACAGGCTTGAGAAAGACACACGATGACGAGGGGGGGAGGGTTGGTTAACTACTAGACAGCTGCTGAAGCTACGATCATAGTGACTGACTAGTCATGCCTGCTCACGTTCACATGTTTGATTAATGATGCCTAGATTACTAGGGTTGCCAATCATTTAAAAATACACAGATTATATAATACTTTTAGAACAGACATAACACATACATTAAGCACGTCAGCAGCAGATAGTACGGAGTTAGTGTCAATAAAGTCGGCAACATTTTCCTTTATACAGGAAGTTGGAGCTGAAGGAGCTCCTGTGTCAGTGGTGCGGTAGTTCTGGGTGAGAGGGTTTATCTGGAGACATGAGCAGTGCACTGTGTCAGTGGTGCGGTAGTTCTGGGTGAGAGGGTTTATCTGGAGACATGAGCAGTGCACTGTGACGTGTGGTTCTGTACTGCAGCACCTGGCCCCAGATCAGACACTCAGCTGGGCTCTGCAGATAGAAGTTTGTACGGGAGTCATCTGGATTGTTTTCTCATTATTATTTGTTTTTGTCGTCGTTTTACCACCGCTTCAAGACTCCAAAACTACAAAGAATAAATGGGTAATTAAATGAACAGTGAAAATGAGGAAAACCAGGCAACTCTCTTTGGTCACAAACAGGTTACAAGAAAGCAGAGATACATGATGAGCAAATACAACCAACCAGGGGAAATAATGCAAAATAACCTCTGTCTGAGTGTTGAGCAGATAGGTGAGTGTTGAGCAGATGTCTGAGTGTTGAGCAGATGTCTGAGTGTTGAGCAGATGTCTGAGTGTTGAGCAGGTGTCTGAGTGTTGAGCACGTGTCTGAGTGTTGAGCAGATGTCTGAGTGTTGAGCAGATGTCTGAGTGTTGAGCAGGTGTCTGAGTGTTGAGCAGGTGTCTGAGTGTTGAGCAGATAGGTGAGTGTTGAGCAGGTGTCTGAGTGTTGAGCAGGTGTCTGAGTGTTGAGCAGATAGGTGAGTGTTGAGCAGGTGTCTGAGTGTTGAGCAGGTGTCTGAGTGTTGAGCAGGTGTCTGAGTGTTGAGCAGGTGTCTGAGTGTTGAGCAGGTGTCTGTAACCAAAACAGGAAGACTGTGGTAGGGGTGAGGTGCCAAAGTGCATTCTGGGATTGCATGTGCTTGATGCATAGGATTGGTGGAAACATGTCTGCTGGGGGCATGGGGCAAGGAGGATGAGAGCTGAAAGTCAGTTAGTCCTTCCTCTCTTCCTCCTCCCCCTCTTCTTTACAGTAGCTCTGGATGAGCTGGTGGAGCTGCTGCTGAAGGTCATCAAGTCCTGAAGCCTCTTGAACATCCTCCAGGTTCTCCAGGAGGACGTGGCTCCGTCCAGCTCTCCTCACTACTGTCCGTCTCTGGGTGTTCCCCTTACGCATCCGGGCCCTGGGATGGGGGGGGACAAAGGACCAGAGGAGAAAGAATGTAAAAAAGATGAATCGGTTAAAATAAATGAAGATGTGAGAAAGATGTCAGATGACAGACAGATTGAAGTTTTTTAAATCCAAACCAGACACAACAAAACATTCAAACCTAACAGAAGAAAAGACGTCAACATCAGAGGCAAATACAATGTTAGCAGGAAGAAGAAATAAACACACATTCAACTGTTCAACCCAGACATGCATTTGAAACCTGGCATTCAGTAATCCTTGGTGCTTTTAACCCTGAGCCTCCTATCACAGGTCAGACCACACAACTACACATTAAGATGGAGTTCAATCAACACTCGCACTCAGAGAAAACCTGGACAACAAACACACTCACATATATGAAACACTTCACCCCTTCACAGACATGATCCCAACAAACCTCCTGCTAACTGAGCCATCCTCATTGACAGTCTCCCTTTCCACCACATGGGGGAGCTGTGCTCTGCTAAATCCCCTTATGTAGCCCAAAGCCTGAGGCAGAGGGTGGAGTAAAGGGGGAAGAGAGAAAAGGTTCTCACATCGAAAGACAACCCCTGTGGAGTAACGCCAGTCTGGGGAAAGGAGGGCCGAGGAACAGATCAGATTCACTCACCATGGAGAAGTCATCGCGGGCCGATGGCAGGTCAGAGGTCAGTGAGAGGTCACCGTGGCGTGTCTCCCTTCTCTCGCCCTCCACCACAGATTTCTGCTCGACCCGGCTGACCTTATGACCTCCGAGAAGGTCCTCCCCATCAGTAAAGGTCACCTGCAGAGAAGGGATGTACAGAGTTTGAAAGAGTAGTGTTTGTGTTTGTGTTCTTAAAAGGAGAGGCCAGGAGGATGCTCCCACCTCTGTGTGATCTCCAGCGCTCCTCAGCACGGTCCTCTTCACCACCCTGGAGTAGCGGTCTCCCTCTGCCACCATGACAGACCCCTGGGGAGACCCCCCCTCCTCCGACACCTCTTCTCGCTCCGTACCATCTGCAGACACGCACTTACGAATGATCTTCCTGGTCACCTGGAAGGGTCACAGGATGTGAGGTCGTGAAAAAGAGATCAAGGACATTCACAATGAAGAGTCCTTTGAATGTATTTCTAGATATTAATAGATCAATATTCTAGATATCTTTTCCCCAGACGGACGCCTAGACAACAGTGAAATTAAGTAACTGTGATTGGAATTAGACACATGGGAGTGTGCTGTCACCAGCTCCACCAAGGAGAGGCAGGCTGGCTCTTAACCACCAAGGAGAGGCAGGCTGGCTCTTAACCACCAAGGAGAGGCAGGCTGGCTCTTAACCACCAAGGAGAGGCAGGCTGGCTCTTAACCACCAAGGAGAGGCAGGCTGGCTCTTAACCACCAAGGAGAGGCAGGCTGGCTCTTAACCACCAAGGAGAGGCAGGCTGGCTCTTAACCACCAAGGAGAGGCAGGCTGGCTCTTAACCACCAAGGAGAGGCAGGCTGGCTCTTAACCATCAAGGAGAGGCAGGCTGGCTCTTAACCACCAAGGAGAGGCAGGCTGGCTCTTAACCACCAAGGAGAGGCAGGCTGGCTCTTAACCACCAAGGAGAGGCAGGCTGGCTCTTAACCACCAAGGAGAGGCAGGCTGGCTCTTAACCACCAAGGAGAGGCAGGCTGGCTCTTAACCATCAATACGTTACCTTCTTCACCACCCTGTTTCCATGTTCATCTGTGTACTGTTCTTCAGTAACCGTCTGAGAAGGAAGATCTGGCATCTCGTCTGCCTGTTGGAGGTCAGAGATACATGATCAGCTCCTGGCATAGCCCAGTATTTACATCTTATTAAAGTGATATTGGAAGAATAAGGTGTAAACATGTAGGTCTGTTCTCAGGACGCAGGAGCAGCAGAAGACACACAGCAACACAAAGTCATACAAAGGCTGCTTTGAACACAGGGTGGCACAAAACGATTCGCTAAAGATATTTTGGAAGACAAGCAAATCCTTTTGAACAATTCTCCATCTCACCAGACGCCATGGAAGAAGCACTCATGCTGTTAGCAACAATCACCACCAATAAACAAGTTATGATGTTCAACACACCCAAACCAAGGGCACAGCACACCAGGACCTGGATAACTCCATTCTCTGACCACGATTGTACCTTAATAATCACTTTTCTCCGTACTACTCTGGTTGTCAAAAAGTCTTCATCTGAACTCTCTGAGGTCGCACCAATATCTGCAGCCATGTCCTGGAAAGATCCGGTAACACATTTTATGTTTTTGGCATGGAAAGGTACGGTGAATTCTGTTGATGTTATGCTATTATGTTCTATAGTTTGTTAGTTTAGTGAATTAAAATAAATCATTGGAAGTTAATGTTTTAATACTGTAGTACAACACTTCCCCACAAGGGAAGCTTCAAAACATGTATGTGGCATGCGAGCTCTTAAAAAGCTGGTGTACTTTAAACAGTATGGTTATGGTCTCATCATTCATGAAGATTTGACAGTGGACAATGTTTGGGTGGTAAACAATCTAAGATCTAAGCAAGGATGATGAAATCATTAGGGGGCAATAATCAAGCTGTAAAGGATCGGCAGTATTAGCATTGTCAAGAAAAGAGCAAAATGTCATCTCCTCAAAACATGCTGGATCTGAATCAAGTCAAAACAAACAAGGATAAAAAGGGGCTTTAGGTCCCATCTGTGTAGGTTTGCAGTTCAGGCAGTCATTCCCTTCTGAAGCAGGGGGCTGAGGTTAATGCAGCTCTGGGTTTTACAAGCCTTGTAGGATTCAGATAGCACTTATCTTACCCTCAACATAGAATCTTCTTCATTACAATATGGTGTCTGTTTCACAGGAAGCTCCTGAGATGACTCAAAGAAAACCTCCTCCTTGTGAGACAGTTCTGGGGTTAATGTGCTTCGTTCATCTGGATGTTCTTGAACATCTTCAAAGTCTTCACTCCCGGAGGACATTCGGACGCTGCACTCTGGTCTGTCCAGTGAAAAGCGGACCGTCCCTTTGGGGCGTCTCCTCTCTAGGTCACAAAGACGTCCTGATTGGCTGCCTGACTGGCAGAGATTAGATGGCTTCTTAGTTTCATCCGGCTCATTCTCTGGGAAGTCTGAAAAGGCCTGTTTGCAGTCAAAGAAAGACTCCGTATCTGAGTCTTCTTTCTGCATACTACTTTGCACTGTGTCAACATCCGTCGCAGACTTTGGTTTGTATTGATTGGATGGTGAGTCATATGTCTCCTTGTTTTCTGGTGACAAACTGAACCCCACAGAGAACTCTTCATCCTGGCTTGATGAAGTCTGTGCTCTAGGTTTGGCTGACCTGCTCTGAGTGGAAGAGGAGTCCGTGTCCTCTGGGGTCAAAGAATCACCAGATTTCCACTCTGAATTGACTCTAACCTTGACTTCATCTGATGAATTATTATCCCAATTAAGACTTGCAAACGGAGTCAGTTCCTCAAAGTTGAAAAGTCGGTAGTCTGTGACTTCCTCTGCAGTAACTAAGGCAGCTTTGGGGAAAGATTCTTCATAGTGGTTAGTCTCAGGTGAAGTCTTATCTCTAAGAATTGAAAACTCTTGGGTTCGTCCATCATTGCTTTGTTTATCAGTTGAGTCCTCAATTTGCTCAATTTTGCTCTTTTCAACTGATACCGGTTTGATGTGCTCATCTTCAAATACTTGCCGGTGTTCAGGAACTGGAAGTTCATATGTAGCTGAAGAATCAGTAAAAAGATCTGTAGACACATCAGCTGCAGGTTCATTAAGTCTGACAGTTTGGAACTCTTCAGTCTGATCACTGGATTCTGAACACATTTGTAGAATCTCACTCCACTTTTCAGAAGATTCTGGAATTCGATCTGATTTCGATTGAATTGTTGTCTCAGCACTGGAACCACTTTGTTCATAGCTTACTGCTCTGTGAGTGAGCAGAGAGCCCAAAGGACTCAAATCACTGAAATAAACAGGATAAGACAAGACAGGGATTGGTTCTGTTGAGGTTTGGATCAGATCTGGAGTTATTCTGGAAGCTTGAGGTTCACTTGGATGAGTTTGGGATGGATCTCCTAATGTCACCAGTCCCTCCTTGGTTGGAGTTTCTACAAGATGTATGGAGGTGTTATCAGCTTCACAGAACTGTCTGTCGTCTTCTGGGGAGAGGTCTTCAAACTCTGGGGAGAGGTCCTCAAACTCTGGGGAGAGGTCTTTAAACTCTGGGGAGAGGTCTTTAAACTCAATATAGGGTTGTAGAATTTCTGGACTTTCCTCACTGGATTCTGAGGTCAGTGGATCTACGGGAAACAATGCCTCTGGTTGAAATTTGGACTTTATGTCTTCAAGTTCAGACAAAAGCTGGTCAAGTTCAGGGGATAGAGACTCAGAAGTTTGAAGGTCTTCTCTCAAATCCGAGCTATTGTGGGACATATGACTGAGGAGATTAGGTATTACAGGGGTGTGTGATGGGGATGAAGAGGTGGATGAGGTTCTGCTCTGATTAGTTGGTTCTTTATGTCCTTCCTGTGATAAACTGCTACCATCTACAGTTAAAGGAGAACGCTCCTGACTAAAATCAGTAAGTTCTAGAGTTTCTGATGGGAGAATGTTCCTTGGTTTGAGAGACAGAGATGGAATTGCATCTGTTACACTGGATTCTAAAATCAAATCTTCATGTTCTGCAGAGTCTGACGGGTCCTTGATTGGATAATCTGTGGGGACCTGAATGGAGATGATGAAATGGAAAACAAATGAGATGGAAACACTGATGAATGAGTCATAACATCTCAGAATGGTACAGCAAGAATCAGCCATCAAGTGCACTTTAATAGCCTCATACAGATCAATATAGCCAATCTCCACATTCAAAACTGCCAAGTATGTTTTAATAGTAAGCATCTATTAATATCATAAAGACTTTCTGTCAAAGAGTGAGCAAACCAGAACTATGTATAAAAACGTTGTATATCAATCTCAAAATCAGAACATGTAATCTTCCATGAAAACCCAAGGGTTCTCCCCAAATATTACAAAACTACAAATAGCACGACGACAAAAATCATAAACCAGACATTTGTGGTCTTTTATGATTTTAACAACCAGTCACACATTGTGATCAGCAGCAAGTTCACGGTGTTGAGACTCTAGAATATCTCTCACTACTTAGTTTCTAAGTCAGCTGGTCAGTCCTGTTTTAGAGCAAGCAGCCACAGCAGGGAGTCAGTCTTCTAGACTTCATGGTCATATTAGTAAAAGCTGAAGCTTAAAGATCTATTCGATGCTTGTTCACTGCACATTGGCGTCCACATTCCTTTCACCAAAAGCATCACAGCATTCTGCAAAGCAACAGTTCCTGTGATCTTACCAACAACAAGCAGACTCTGCTGCTCTTCTTTCTCATCCTCAATCCTGCCAGGTCTTTGTTGTTGGAATATTGCTCAATGCCCAGTCTAACTTCTGGGTCTGTCCACTTCAGAATAGCACCAGTCCCTCTTGACTTCCTAGACAGGGTCCTTGTTTGTTGTTGTTGTTCAGGAACAGCCTCCTCCAGCCACACAGACTGGGATCCCTCATGATGTTGCTCAGATGACACATGACTTAACTCAGAAGACGATGAGTCAGTTCTGTGAGACGCCATCTGGTCTACATCACTGCAGGGTTTACTGCTGCTGTGTGGGGAGGAGGCTCTACAAAAATCCTGCTCTACAATTCTGTGGGTTTTGCAACAGGTGGGGAAGTAGAAAATAAAGGGGGTGTCCTTGGATTCAGTATTGGGCTGCTGGTGTTCTGATTTCACACCTGGCCACCAGTCACATTCAAACAAATCTGGTTTTGAATGTAAAGTAGGACACTGTTTCGCATCCTGTGGACTTAGAGCACCGTCTGTGTTTGACCTGATAGAATCAGGTGAACAGGGGCGGACCTCACTAAGCACATCCTCCAGACAAGACTCCTCCCAGTCTGCCTGTGACATCACAGATTCAGGCGGAGAACATCTCCCTGCTGTTGTCATGGTGAACATAGAGAGAGCAGGAGCAAACTGGGGAGGTGGTGAGTCTGGAGAGAGAGGCTGATACTCACACAGAGAGGTCATGGATTCAGGGGAAGATGCTCCTAATTCAGAAAAGCAGGACTGAAGGAATGAAGGAGAGTCGTCCTTCTCTGATGTTAGTGAATCAGGTGACAGTGATCTGAATATGGTGGAGACATGATCGCAGGCTTCACCTTCACTCTCTATGAAGGACTCTGGTGAATCTGCTCTGTTCTCAGTAAACACAGCATCAGAGTTGAAACCAGAGAAGTCCTGGTCAGAAGCTACTGACTCTGGAGGTGAAGATGAGCTGTGTGTGAAGAATAAGTAATAATCACAACACTGAGTTTCAAACTGGGGAAGGGGTGAGTCTGGACTGAGGGGTTGGTACTCATCTAAGGATCTCACTGAATCTGGGGAACATGCTGTTGAACTGAACCACGACTGGGGAAATGAGAAACTGTTCCCAGATGTCAATGATTCTGGTGAGAGTGGTCTGTCATTCATGCTAGCTTTGTCTGTGTACAACACAGAGTCACTTGCAGGCATTACTGAATCAGAGGAATCTGGTTCTTCCACAGTGAACAATTCTTCATGGCAACATTCAAAGGCCTCAGTGTCAGAACCAAATGACTGAGTTAACAATGACCGGCTGCCACTCAAATGCAAATAGTAGTCACAATGTTCCGATATGAAATGAGACGTTGGAGAATCAGGAGAGATAGGTCTATCATCGTCAAATGAAGATAGGTTTTTGATTTTTGACATTTCAGACATTGGAGGAAAATAATATTTTGATGGGAACGGTTTGGGTGAATGTAGTGTCTGTGTGATCTCCATGATATCAGATAAATCATTCTGGGATTCACACGATTCAGGAGGGTCTGTTCTGATTTCAGCTATTTGTTCTTTGAAAAACACATTTGAATGTTCCAGTTTTGAAGGTACTGATCCTTGGGAGTCATTCAAGGAACTAAAGGAATCCTGTCTAATGTTGACCTCAGATTTATTACTGGATTCAAAATCAAGTCCATTCAGGGACCAAAACTGTGTATTGCTTAAGTCAAGCTGTATATACCCTGTTTTTGTGGAACTCTTAACAAATGGGAAAACAATATAGTCAGTCTCTGACAGTGTTGCTGATAGTGAAGAGAGAGGTCTTACATGACTGCTTTGTAGACCTGATTCTGATGAGACTGGTAAATCAAGCATGTAGGATTGTGGTCTTTTGACAGAATGAAAGATGATTGGCTCAGGTGAGAGAGATCTATCGTTCATGTCAAAAGCATCTCCATATTCCTCTGAATACTCAACATCTGATATCCAAGATTCTGGAGAGGACGATCTATTTCCCCAGTATGATTCTGACCAATCAGGTGGCAGGGGTCTGAACTGGGGAACAGGGGAGTCAGGAGAAAGAGGCTTGTACTCAGGAAGCAAAGCTTCGGATTCGGGAGAAGATGGCCGTGATTCTAGCTCAAGGAATGAAACATTGCTCTTAGATGTTATTGATTCTGGGGAAAGAGGTCTGTGTTTCATTAAATGTGCATCCAAGACCTCTGATTTGGGAGACAGTGGCTGTAACTCTGAGATCCAGTATTGGAGGAAAGAGAGAGTGTATTGATTATCTGAAGTTAGGGAGTCAGGTGAGAGAGGACCCCTCGTGGTAGGTATTCCAGAACTCTCCTCACCTTCTGAGAGACAGGAGTCTGGTGAGTCCGGTCTGTTGTCATTAAAAAGCTCCTCATATCCACAGACCTCCAGACCTGAAGACACTGATAGAGGTGAAGCAGGTCTGCTTCTGTTGTACTGCAGATAATAATCACAGTATTGAGGCCTGACAGGGGTGAGACTGTAGCTCTCCAACCATGGGATCGAGTCAGGGGAGGAAGGCCTGGAAACACACAGATCCAGGAAGGAGAAGTTATTCTCAGATGTCAAGGATTCTGGTGTGAGAGGTCTGAAGTTCATCAGCTGTGTAGTTGATGTTTCTGTTTGGTGAGGTTCAGGGTCTACAGACGTAGATGAGACTGGCATTAGTAATGGAATCTCCAAAATGTTCCAAGAGCTTTCCAGTAAGTGGAAGACTATCGGCTCAGGTGATGATGATCTATCATTTATGTTAGAACTGTCTAAATATTCCCCACCGTATTCAATATCAGAAATGAACGATTCAGGCGAGGATGATCTTGATTCCCAGAATGAGCCCCCTATGAGAGGGGCTGTATAATGAGGAAGAGGAGAGTCGGGAGATAGCGATCTACATTCATCAAGTCCATCACCGTAGTCAGGTGAGGAGCCTCGAGTCTCTGCAAGCCAAAGATCAGGGAATAAGAAGCTGCTTTCTGAGGTCAGTGACTCTGGGGAGAGAGGCCTGTACTTTGAGCTGTCCTCATCTACAGAGAGAGGCCTGTACTTTGAGCTGTCCTCATCTACAGAGAGAGGCCTGTACTTTGAGCTGTCCTCATCTACATACAGGACAGTTCCACTGGTCTCTGAGCCCTGGTTTGACATGTCCGATTTCATCTCTGCACTGGTTAATGCTGGACAGCTCAGACCTTGTATCTGTTGTCTGCCATAATGTTGATCATCAGAGAACCAGCAATCAAGACACAGCAGAGTCCCGTCAACACCTGACAAGTCCGATTCAGGCGATGAAGATCTAGGATCCTCTTCATCACTTCTAGTAGCAGGAAATTCACAATAAGATCTCGGAATTCCAGTGGACCAACAATCCAGAAACAAGAGCGTACCTTCAGCATCTGAGGCTTCAGACTGAAGACAATGATCACAATCCTCCGCTCCAGATGAAACTGAAGATGGGGAATGTGGTCTTTCCTCAGAAAACAAGCCATCAAGGTATAAACCAGAGAACTCAAGGTCTGACGCTGTTGACTCAGAGGAGGAATATCTACTTCCTGTGAATGACAAATCATAATCCCAACACTGAGCTCCAAACTGGGGAACAGGAGAGTCAGGAGGGAGCGGTCTGCACTCATCTAATGACATGACTGAATCCGGGGATGGTGGTCTACAGACTGAAAACGGAGACATGCGGTCAGGTGGTAAGGATATGGACTCTTGTAACAATGATTGGTTTTTTGTTGATCCCCACACACCTGGATCAACATATGTTCCTGATACATATGATTGTGGGGAATATGGTCTGTTACTAACATAGAATCCTTCCTGAAAATATGCATGATCTGAAGCAAGTGAGTCAGGTGAGGAGCGAGATGAGAAAACACTGCAGTCTAATATGGGAGGTCTGAACTGAGGAAGAGGTGAATCAGGAGGAAGAGGTGCGTTCTTATTGACTGATGCTGTTGATTCAGGAGAGGATGGTCTGCTCTCAGGACAACAGTAGTTATGGTTCAGCAAAGTGCCCCCAGTATCAGAAATGAGACATTCAGGGTACAGAGTTCCAGATGTCATTGCATCAATTTCCATCCCATTTTTAAATTCACAGTTCGATATGTATGAGGAAGGGGAGTCCAGAGTTCTGCTCTGATTAAACAGTTCCTCAAAGCATAAATCTGAATATTCAATATCTGATAGCATAGATTCTGGGGTTGAAAGCTTCTGTACATCATACAAAAGAAAATAATCACACCACTGTTGTCTGAGTTGTGACTGAGGCCAGACATCATTGGATGAGTCTAAAGAGGACAGTCTGGACTCTGAGAACCAACTCTGAAGGAAGGAACAGTTAATGTCTGAGGACACTGAGTCTGGAGACAGGGGCACTGAGTCTGGAGACAGGGGCACGGAGTCTGGAGACAGGGGCACTGAGTCTGGAGACAGGGGCACTGAGTCTGGAGACAGGGGCACTGAGTCTGGAGACAGGGGCACTGAGTCTGGAGACAGGGACACTGAGTCTGGAGACAGGGACACTGAGTCTGGAGACAGGGGCACTGAGTCTGGAGACAGGGGCACTGAGTCTGGAGACAGGGGCACTGAGTCTGGAGACAGGGGCACTGAGTCTGGAGACAGGGGCACTGAGTCTGGAGACAGAGGCACTAAGTCTGGAGACAGAGGCCTGTAGCTGAACCAATTCAAATGAAGAGTTTCACTGCAGTCCGATATAAATGATTCAGGAGAATCGGGTCTTTCTGTGGCAAACAGGTCCTCTTGACAGAAGGCAATGACTGAAATGACTGAATGAGGAGAGGAGGGCCTATCTCCATTAAATAATAAATAATAGTCACAATATTGATGAAGCAGTATGGGTTCATGTAATGATGAAACTGACTCTACACAAGATTCTCTGGAGTCTGAGAACCAGTTCTCATGGAATGAAAACATACTCTTAGATATCAATAATTCTTGAGAGAAAGGTTTAAACTTCACGTGTCCTCCATACTCACTTTCTGACTTGACAGAATCAGGGGAATCTGGTCTATTTTCAGAGAACAAATCCTCAAGGCAAAAACTAATGTCCGAACCAACTGACTGAGGTGATGAGGATCTACTACCTGAACAAGGTAAACAGTAGGAACAATATTCAGATAAGAACTGGGGAAGTGGAGAGTCGGTGGAGAGAGGTTGATGTTCATCCACTGAACAGACAGATACTGGAGAGGTCGGTCTTATCTCTGAGAAGAAATGCTCTGGGAATACAAAATAAGTTTCTGACGTTACTGACTCTGGTGATAAGGGCCTGTACTTTATTTCATCGCTTTTTGTTCTAATGCTATAATCCAGCCTATTAGTCCTAGACAGTGGCATTGGTAAAATCACAGATTCAGGTGAATCTGATCTGTTCTCAGCAAATAATTCTTCTAGGCACAAGCCTGAATAGCTCAGGTCCGAAGTCAGTGATTCTGTCGAAGAAGATCTGTGTTCAGAAAAATAAGACTGCCATTCAAACAGCCCTGTTTTAAACTGGGGGACTGAAGAGTCAGGAGAGAGAGATCTACACTCATCAGAAGAGGAAGAAGACTCTGCTCTGATCTCTCTGAAAACCTCCAGACACACATCTGGATATTCTAGTTCTGAACTCACTGATTCAGGTGAAGAAACACTACGGCCTGTAAATGACAGGTAACCATGACAACATTCAGATCTGAACTGAGGTATAGGAGAGTCAGGTGACAGGAGTGTGTACTCATCAAGTGATGTCACAGAGTCTGGTGAAGAAGGTCTCATGAACAGGTCATCAAGGTAGATCTCAGCATCATCTACCTCAGAAGTCCCAGGTGACCATGATGGCTCCTCTCTGTCCATCATGGTGAACCCAGTGTTTACAGGTACCAGCGAATCAGAACACAGAAGTCTGTGCTCATGCAGAGACTCACTGGACTCTGGTGACCTGGAGCGGGAGTCTTCAGAAAATACAGAGGCGCTGTTAGGACTAAGGACAGTATCCATAGCAACAAGGGCAGACTTATCACTCTCCAGTGTTAGAGGCTCTAAGTACTTTGTGTCTGGTGGAGATCTGGAGCCATGTGACCTTGATGAGAAAGACCTGCTGCCATGCAAGTCTATGGCAGAATCAGAAGACAACAGCATCCTCTCCAGATGAGAAGAGTCACATGACCCCCTGTCACATGACACCCTGTCACATGACCCCCTGTCACATGACCCCCTGTCACATGACCCCCTGTCACATGACACCCTGTCACATGACCCCCTGTCACATGACCCCCTGTCACATGACCCCCTGTCACATGACCCCCTGTCACATGACCCCCTGTCAGCACTCGATGACCAGGCAGACTCAGGTGAGGACATCACACCAGGTTCTATAGGAGAAACACCCAGATGCCCAGATGTAGGCGAGTCACATGTCTTGTCAGACTCCACAGATAGAGTCTGGCAGACTGGGAGGGTTGAGTGCCAAACTGGGCTGTGTTGGCTTATTGGCATGAAGACATGTGATGCAGAAGATTTGGGCTCAGAGATGAAGGATGTTTTTGCTCTGACTATGACATGATCCGTGTTAAGGTTCACAGTGTTGAGCTGGCAGGGGTGTTCAGTTGAGTCATATGCTATGTGAGGAGACTCTGTGGTCTGAACAGTGGATCCATGTTTAACCACCCTGCATTCAGTAACAGAAACATGAGGCTTAGTTGGAGAAAGAATCTCTTCTGGTTCATCGATGAAGTGAAGCTCCATGTGATCTGGAAGGAAACTTAGAGCTCCACACTTCTGTTGGCTCTTCAGACTGTCTTCCTGCTCTAAGCTGAGAGGCCCAAGGCCCATGTTCACACCTGGATCACTAGAGATATGTATTCCACTCTGACCCTCTGGGCTGGAGGGCTTTGGGCCTGGATTGTCTCTGGTGAACCAGTCTGGGTTGCAGGTTTCTCGGGCAGCGCTAGTGGAACATGTGAACCCACTCCAGAGTTCATCAAAGTCAGTTTCAGCCCGGTCTGCCTCTGACAGACTCACACTAAAGTCTCTGATGGATACAGGGGATGACATCACGAGCAGGTCAGGTGACAGACAGTACTTATCAGGGGACGTTTTGCATTTCACCTGGAGGTCATCTTGGAGACTAGTGTTGACGCCAGCTGGCAGAGGCCCAGTGGCCCCCCCTGATGATGGAACTGCAACATTGTGGTGCCCCTGACCTGCCCCCCCCCGGTACTGGGGATCATACACGTGAGCCGCTAGACTCCACAGACGTACTTCTTTTGAGCAGCTTGGAGGACTTACGTGCTCCTCTATGTTGCTGTCGGTCTTTGACTCTTGTATCATGACGTCCTCCGATATCCACACATTGGGGTTCAGTTCACTTCAAAAAATATGAAAGGAGATAAAGTTAGAAGTGATCTCTAAACCTTGTTGGGATATTTCAGAAAGAAATGTGTGTTTGTTATTTTTCACTATACTGTGTATTCTCTATTGTTCAACATACTGTGGAATCTCCAGCTCCTCCAGAAGATCACAGTGCATGCTCTCAGAGTGGGTGTGGCCCATAGGCTCCGACCAGGAAGGAACGTCCAAGAGGGAGGCCACTGATAGGTCCTCCTCAGAGACAGCAGGAGGCGGCCTGCGGTCTGACTCCACCATGCGCACCAGTCTGGGGCTGTCCACATCCTCCTGCACCGAGGACAGGGCCACTGACACTAAGAGAAGACAGAGGGAGGAGAATCTCTCACACCATTCTCTTGATGATAAGAGGGATATTTTACATTTAGTCATTTAGCAGATGCTCTTGTCCAGAGTGACTAACAGCAAGTACAGGGACATTCCCCCTGAGGCAAGTAGGGTGAAGTGCCTTGCCCAAGAACACAACGTCATCTTGTACGGCCAGGAATCAAACCGGCAACCATCTGATTGCTAGCCTAATTCCCTAACCTCTCATACACCCGATTCCCTATTCCATATTGTATCATCATCCCATCTTCAACCTCTAGACAATAGCTTAACTTGAAGTCTTTGCTGTTCCATGTTGAAAGCATGTGACTCAGACTGCAGTTCTTTCATACCTTCACTGTGATCCAGTGTCTTCTCTATCTCTGCATAGGTTCTAGAAGTCTGCTCCTGGACAGATTTGTTCATCTGTGTCTCGATGAGGTGGACTATGTCCATCCGGTTGATCTTGGTCAGTCGCTTTATCAGGCCATCCTCTGTAGAACGAAACACTGTCAGTCAAATGACAGCTCTTCAGTCTGGATGAATCCAACTAGAAACAAGGTTTATTGTATATACAGTCCAATAGAACGATGGGACACTAAGAAAACAATAGCTAGTAGACAGAGGTTATCAACAGGTAAGTAAGAGCAGGTGTGTTGTTGCTGTCTTACCTGTGGCGTGCTTGCCCTCCCTCTGGGCCCAGCGCTGCAGTAAGGCCTGGCTCTGCTCCTGCAGTGAGTTGGGGTTCTCTGTCCTTACCTGCTGCATCTCCTCCTCACTGAACTCCAGTTCCCTGGCCAGCTCTGAACACAGCCAAGACAAACAGCACACAGCACTGGCCTTTAAACTAATCATTTGTGGACTGATTCCATTCAATCATGAAATACATTGCCCAACACAACATCTATATTGCCAATTTGACAAATAAAGCTCTAAGATGATTTGAAAAGAAAGTACCTGTCCAGCTGAAGCCAAGCAGGTCAGCAATGATAGCCAGAGTCTCCTCTTTCCTGTCTGCATCATCCTGCCAATCCACTACACAGCCACAACACAATGTTACACTTCTATCATCACGTTCCTCAACAACAACAAAACTAACATATAGTGGAAACACACAAGTTATTTGTATAGATTAGTTATTTTAGATTTCTATATGGCCTCATTGTTCTAGGCTGTAGAACAAATGGTTTGTGGAAAGTGAAATGGGTCATGAGACAGAAGTAAACAGTGGTTCTGATCCATGTCTTTAGATGAGCTTCTGTGTGGTAACAATGGATGTATGGGTGTGGCTGATTAGTGCAGAAGCAATGGCAAAAGGGTATTAATCCAAGTATTAATAAAGCTGTGTTAAAATCAGTGAAGCTGGATAATTTCTAATTGTCTCTCATTACCATCCGATGTTTCATAACCCACCTGGGTATTTAAGATAATGTATATAACCATTCCAGTCAATCTTGAGATTTCATATACATACAGACATGAAAAAACAAACAATAGAAAGAATACACCACAAGATGAAACACGGAACGAAACAAGACGAAACAGACAAAGTACACAACTGAAATATGACCAATGAATTATCTTGGAAAAATAAAGATCTTGCTGCCACGAAGCAGAGGAGGAGTAAAAGGAAGATAAGGACCCATAAAGGCTCAGGAGGGAAGATACCTTGAAGTTGCTCTGGCGTTTGGTCATCAACGATTCGCTGCATCTGAGTTTCCACTGTGTCGTCCCAGATGGGTCTGGATTCAAAGACGTCCTCTGTTACAGATGAGGGTCGTGCCCCCAGAGGGAGCTTAGGTTTGGGATCAGAACTAAAAGAGACCGGACTGTCGTATTTGAAGATAACAGAATCTGGCCTCTTGGGATCAGCACTTCTGACAGCCTCTGTGTGCACTGGGACTTCAGAGAGCTGCTCTTCATCAGCTTGAGAGGAAGAGGAAAAGCTGACACTTTGTTTCTGTTTGACAGGAAGTCGGGAGGAAAGAGGTGCTGATTTACCAGAGGAAGGATCACTGTCAGAAAGACTCCTGCTGTCTTTGTCCACATCTTTAAAGGTCTTAACATCAGCCTCTGATCTAGTCCTGCGCTGCTGCTCAAGGGTCATTTCAGGCTCCTGGGTAGATTTCATTGAACTACTTTTTAAAGGTATCCTTGATTTGAATTTCCCAGACTCCTTAGCTGCACCATGCTGATTCGATGACAACAGCGAAGGTGACTCCTGAAGATCTGCAGAGATGTCAGAGTCTGCCGATACACTAGAGGGCGACACCTTGTCTTCAGCTGCAGTGGGAACCTCGATAACTGAGCACAGATCCTCCTCTTCTTCTTCATCTTCCGGGGAAGATTCGGAGGAATCGAGAGTCTGGTCTGAATAAACCGAGCGGGTGACAGTGGATGTAGCAGTTTGAAGGTCGGCTATGGTGGAGTCTAGATAACCTAACTCCTGCTCTGTGGGGCTGGTTACATCTGTCTGAGGGTCCCAGATCTGGTCTGGAGAACCTAAATGAGAGTCGGTGGAACTTGCCGTGCCTTCTTTCAGCAAAGGGTGTCCACTTACAGGTACATGATCAGAGGTTGATTGCTCTGTGCTACACGGGCCTCTAGGCATTGGGACTGGGATTTTCAGGTGTGCAACCTCAGCTGGTGGTGAAGTTGACTCCACAGCCAAAGTTGTGCTTGGAACAGGTGACTCAGATAAATCTTGTCCCACTCCAGCATCTTCCCCAGACATCACATCCACAGGGGGATTGCCTATGTGGAAGAACTCAAAGCCTTCATTTTCCTCACAGTTTCTCCTGGTCATATCGATGGCTCCCCCTCTGGTCATCTCGAAGAGCTTCCCTTCTTGGAACTGAAAAGGGCTCGGAGTTCCCTCTTCAGTTGGTGTTCGGCCTGGTGTCGTGTCAGGGGTTTGCAGGTCCGCTGCAATTCCCAGAATCCTCTGTTCCTCCGCCTCCACACGAGCATTAAAGGCCTCATCTTCCTCCTCCTCAGTGCAGTCAGTCAAAGAGCTCCAAGGCACTAATTCATTCATTTCATCTGCCTGCATCTCTAACATGGCTGACAAGCGAGCATCTTCACCTTCTCTTCTGTGTTCATCAGTGCAAATCTTTGGTTTATGCGCAACTTCTGAGCCCCCCTGCTTTTCATCAGTGTTCTCATACTGTTTTCCACAGCTCTGTTCATTGTCTGACAGCCTTTCATCTGAAGGACTGACACTTAATTGTGACTGATCCTGATCGTCCTCCATCTCTGTGTAAACTATCTCTTTGGTATTTTCCATGATATTCCCACTCATGTTCTCTGTGGCAAATATTTCTTCTTCCTTCTTGATTAAATCATCATTAGTCTGACAGTCTGTCTGTGAATCTATTGAGTCTCCTGCAGATAACGTAGCATCACAGTGTCCTGGATCTTTCCTGTCATCATCCATGTATGGGGATGAAGGCTGCATTCCAGAGAAATGTTCGACATCGTGAACATTTGATTCCCTTTGGAGGTCGACCTCTTCAGCCTCTCTGTCAGTTGGGCTACTGTTAGGGTACATTCCTTTTTCATATTCTAACGACTCTGATAAAAATGAGGCATCTGCGAATGTTACAACTTTCTTGATGTTTCTTTCTTGCCCTTTTTCATCCATTTCCTCAAATGTTTTGATCTTGGCAACCATTTTGAACATCTCCTCCTCTGGTGTGATCTGCTTTACGGAAGCCTCATCTTCCTCATCTTCCTCATCTTCGTCTTTTTCTATGCCGTGGACTAGTTGGTCATCGCTCTCTTCGTCATAAACACTTCCGTCAAAGGCATAACAAGCTTTAAGCTGGGAGGCATAGTCCTCATAAAGCGCTGCCTTTCTTGGTATCTTTTCTTGAAGACTGTGCAGTGGTGTGTATGATGTTGGTTCAGTTGGACTTCCTTCTAGTGAGTCGGGACAGGGAGACTCCCTAGTTGGACTTGGGTCAATAGAATCCGGAGTATTGTTGGAAGACCTGTCCTCCATGTTTGGACTATTCTCTAGTGAGTCTTTGTGGGATGGACATCTCTCCAGATCATCCATGGCTGATGTGTGGAAAGTCTCCAAGTCTAGAGGTCTGGTAGGAAGACCTAAATCATTTGGTCCACAAACCAGCCCCCAGTCAAGGGGATCAGACACTTGTTTCCTTGGTCCTTTTTCTGTGTTTTCCTCCAACATGTTTCCCTCATCAGTGTAAACTGTCAGGGTTTCTTGTTTGTGGCTCCGTGTCAGAAACACCTGTTCAAACTTCTCCAGTTCTATGTTGTCTTCTTCTGATTGGCCAGCAGAGACCACAGGCTGCTGTTCCAGGAAGTGTTCCAAGTCTTCATTGAGGAGTGATGTCATTCCAGACATGTCCTTGACTGTTGAAGTCTTAATGGAGGTCTTTCTCTCAAGCTTGACTTCCTGTAATACAGGTTCCAAGGTCTTTACATCTGAAGAGGTCATGATTTCTGGTTTGTGACCCTTTTCAAGTATTATTTGTTCAAATCTTTCCTGTATGATCGTGTCTTCCTCTGGTTGGCTTGAAGTGACATCAGGATGCTGTTTCAGGAAGTGTTCCAAGTCTTCAGTGAGGAGTGATGCCATTCCAGACATGTCCTTCACTGTTGAAGTCTTAATGGAGGTCTTTCTCTCAAGATTGACTTCCTGTAATGCAGGCTCCTCAGCTAAAATGTTATGAGTATTCACTTTGGCATCTTCAAAATCTATACGTGTTTCAGCAACTGACTGTGTTTCAGCAATTGACTGTGTTTCAGCAACTGACTGTGTTTCAGCAATTGACTGTGTTTCAGCAACTGACTGTGTTTCAGCAATTGACTGTGTTTCAGCAACTGACTGTGTTTCAGCAATTGACTGTGTTTCAGCAATTGACTGTGTTTTAGCAATTGACTGTGTTTCAGCAACTGACTGTGTTTCAGCAATTGACTGTGTTTCAGCAACTGACTGTGTTTCAGCAATTGACTGTGTTTCAGCAACTGACTGTGTTTCAGCAATTGACTGTGTTTCAGCAACTGACTGTGTTTCAGCAATTGACTGTGTTTCAGCAATTGACTGTGTTTCAGCAACTGACTGTGTTTCAGCAATTGACTGTGTTTCAGCAACTGACTGTGTTTCAGCAATTGACTGTGTTTCAGCAATTGACTGTGTTTCAGCAATTGACTGTGTTTTAGCAATTGACTGTGTTTCAGCAACTGACTGTGTTTCAGCAATTGACTGTGTTTCAGCAATTGACTGTGTTTCAGCAATTGACTGTGTTTTAGCAATTGACTGTGTTTCAGCAACTGACTGTGTTTCAGCAATTGACTTTACTGACTTGCTGTCTTGTACCCCTGGAGTCTTCTGACTGGCCTCAGCACAGTCTTGGTCTATTAGAATGGAGTCTTGGTTGTCCAGGTCAGTGTGAACGACATCTAATGATTCTTTTACCCTGCTGGTTTTACATTCCTTTACAGTGGTCATTGAGGCAGTTTGTGTATCATCCTCAGAGCCATGTGAAGTAGGAACTGTTTTCGATGACTTCTGCAGATGATCTGTAAGATACTCTGAGTCAATACTTGATATGTGAGTATCCCTCTGGAGGCCTTCCTCCTCTCTGGAGAATGCATCATCCTTCCATTTTCCCTCTATATCAGACACTTGTTTCCTTGGTCCTTTTTCTGTGTTTTCCTCCAACATGTTTCCCTCATCAGTGTAAACTGTCAGGGTTTCTTGTTTGTGGCTCCGTGTCAGAAACACCTGTTCAAACTTCTCCAGTTCTATGGTGTCTTCTTCTGATTGGCCAGCCGAGACCACAGGCTGCTGTTCCAGGAAGTGTTCCAAGTCTTCATTGAGGAGTGATGTCATTCCAGACATGTCCTTGACTGTTGAAGTCTTAATGGAGGTCTTTCTCTCAAGCTTGACTTCCTGTAATGCAGGCTCCAAGGTCTTTACATCTGAAGAGGTCATGATTTCTGGTTTGTGACCCTTTTCAAGTATTATTTGTTCAAATCTTTCCTGTATGATCGTGTCTTCCTCTGGTTGGCTTGAAGTGACATCAGGATGCTGTTTCAGGAAGTGTTCCAAGTCTTCATTGAGGAGTGATGTCATTCCAGACATGTCCTTCACTGTTGAAGTCTTAATGGAGGTCTTTCTCTCAAGCTTGACTTCCTGTAATACAGGTTCCAAGGTCTTTACATCTGAAGAGGTCATGATTTCTGGTTTGTGACCCTTTTCAAGTATTATTTGTTCAAATCTTTCCTGTATGATCGTGTCTTCCTCTGGTTGGCTTGAAGTGACATCAGGATGCTGTTTCAGGAAGTGTTCCAAGTCTTCAGTGAGGAGTGATGCCATTCCAGACATGTCCTTCACTGCTGAAGTCTTACTGGAGGTCTTTCTCTCAAGATTGACTTCCTGTAATGCAGGCTCCTCAGCTAAAATGTTATGAGTATTCACTTTGGCATCTTCAAAATCTACATGAGTTTCATCAAAATGTAATTGGTCACCTGAAACGTGCCAATCTTCTTTCACTGTATCTACTTTACCTTTATCTACTGCCTTCATGTCTTCTAAAGACATGTTTTCATTTTTAGAAGAGATGGTGTCTGGGTCCATTTGGGTCGTATCTACCAGCTCTTCATGTTTCTCACTGTCTCCAGAGCTTGAGCGACCCACACTGCTGACTGAAGTATGTCCTGTAGATATTCTTCCATCTTCCAGACTTTCTGAGCTGACAACCACATCTCTCACATGACACTTACTTACAGTGTAAAAGTCACTGTCGTCATCATTGACACACTGGCTGAAGTAAGAGGTAGGGGGACTGTCATGGATTCCAGTGAAGAATTCCCTATTAGTGACGTCCAGTTGGTGGTTCTTTTCCCATGATGATGAGGTCTGTCTGAACAGCTGGTACTCAGGACTGTCCTCCAGTTCAGCCTTGATATCAGCACTGAAGTCCTCTGAAGGTCTTCTGTCTGGGCTGATCTGGAAGTCTTCAGACTGCCTCCTGTCAGTCTCTGTATTGCCCTTTAACATCTTATCTGAGTTCACTTCTGTTTTTCTGTCAAAGTTAAACTCAGAGCAGCCTGAGTGAGTCTGGTCCAGAGTGAGAACTGACTGTTGAACTCTTGAAGGACCTTGCTCTGACTCTTCAGAGAGCGTCCCTGCTGGGGTTACCTCACCTGGTGTTTCTTTGTGATCGTCTGGAATGATGTTACACTCTGGGAGGAGGATTGTGGGAATCTGAGATGTTGATGAAGAGTCGGCACTGGGCTCAGCTCTATGGGTCTCATCGGAGACAACAACATCAGAGTCCAACGTTGAGATCGTTGCATCAGAAGAGGTTACGGCTTTGTGTTCAAAAAGCCCAGCTTTGTTCTTGGAAGGGTCCTGCCCTGTTTGGAATGCCCTCATCAGCTCCCGGACAGACATGGTCTCCTCCAGCCTCTCCGTCTGAGACCTGGGAGATTTGGGTGTTTTGGGAAGATCAGGCATTTCAGTCACTTTGGTTTCTTTCATGGTAGCGACGTTGTTAACCTGAGTGACCTGAGTCACCTGAGTGACCTGAGTCACCTGAGTGACCTGAGGCACCTGAGTGACCTGAGGCACCTGAGGCACCTGAGTGACCTGAGTGACCTGAGGCACCTGAGTGACCTGAGGCACCTGAGTGACCTGAGGCACCTGAGTGACCTGAGGCACCTGAGTGACCTGAGGCACCTGAGTGACCTGAGGCACCTGAGTGACCTGCACTTGCTTCTTCTTCCTTTCTTCTCCCTCTTCTTCTTCTAGCTTCTTCTGCAAAGCTTTCACCCTTTCCTTAATTGAGCCAATTGGGGTTTCAACCACCCGGGGTGATACTGGTGGCTCCATGGCAGGGGACGGGCCAGAGCCAGGCTCCCACTGAGAGCCTTCTCCTGCTGGGATGGATTCAGGACCAGGTTGGCCTAGAACCACATCACCATCCAGAGACTCCTGTGAGCTCATCCTCTCCAGCTCACCATCTGAGCTGCTGTATCCAGATCGCTGCCTGTCTCTCAGCTTCTTTCTAATGGGCTTCTTAATTTCCGGGGGATGGCTTTTCCCGTTCCGCGGCAGGGCAACATCTTTGAATCCCTCCTGGACGATGTCCTCCTTTGGTAGAACTTTTGTATTTGGTATTTGTTTCAGGTTCTGGTCTATGTCCACACTGAGGTGTGACACCGTCCCTGAAATGTCTCTGATATCTACAGGGTGCTTCTCAATCTGAAGATCTTGTACTGGGAGCTCCTGAACTGCAGGAGCACCCATGCCTTTGGTTTCTACAACATCAGTCTGAGACAGGAGAACCCACCCATTATCCTCCATTCTTGTATTTTCTACAGTGACCTCATCTCCTCGTAAAATCTCTTCAATCTTCTCCAGGTTGTCTTTCACCTGCCCCACGATCTCTAAAGGCTCTCCTGCCTCCCCCTCCTCCTCCAGCCCTCTATATGTCTCCCTTCTCCCTTGTAAAGAAGAGCTTGGATGTTCCAATGGGTCAGATGTCAAGATGGTGGACATCTTAATGAGGTCATGTTTCATTTCGGAGACCTCGGACAGGAGGTCAGGGCTTGCCAGAGTAGCAGAGTCAAGAACATGGTTGGTGAACGTCTCGGTCGATTCCGTTTCATCGTCTTCCATTTTGTTAAAAGCAGACAAACCAAAAGAAGGGTGAATAACAGAAGGGGAAGTGGATTGGGAAGAAGAGACATCGTAAAACTTTGGTCAGGGCAGAAACATCACAATCTATCGCTGGTTCAAAGAGTAAGACAGCAGGTTTTTTCGGGACAAGATGAACTGTAAGATCCAAAAGACTTCAAATGGGATTTGAGGGCAGCAACAGCATAAGCAAAGCAAACAGAGGAGAAGGGAGACAAGTAAGATATGAGCCTGGAAATAACTTGAGTTACTCTACTGTCAGTTCAGTGTGTTTGACATGTAGTCACATGACTCAGCACATGTAGTCACATGACACAGCACATGTAGTCACATGACACAGCACATGTAGTCACATGACACAGCACATGTCTGTGGACAGTTGAGGACACAGAAACCTCAACAGTAGACTGAACAAATGGACAAAAAGACAGACTGGATTCACAAAGACGAAGCATCTCAAGATTGTTCTAGACATGAACAGGGATTCACATCCACTGACAAACAATAGAAAGAAAAGTAGACTACCTTTGTGGAAAGATACAATTGATATAAAAAAGGCATGCTAAATGTATCTACTGTATACTGTATCTGTTGAATGTCCATGTTCTGGAAGGGGTGTTCAGTGATTTATTTAGTGGTAAGAAATATAGTTCAGTGAAAATATGAATTATTTTGTAGTTTATATAAGGCTGTAACTAACAGTATTACAGTGTATTTGCGAAATGGAAAATGAAATGGCTGCACAGGTAAACTGGGTCTCTTAAAGATTCAAGACTTCAAGATTGGGTTTCTAAAGAACTACAAAATGATGTTGATGTTGATCCAATAACAGAAAGTAAAGTAAAACAAACAACATGCTAATGTAATAACAGCAAAATGGAATGATACATGAAGACACCTTTAAAACATGTAGAGCGAATGTCATGAATTCAAGATATATAAACAAATAATTGTTTGGTAGAGAGAAAAAAATACTTTGAACACACATTCACATAGATGCACATACACACAAAGCAATCCTTTGTGTGAGTCAAGTTATTTCCATGCAGATCACAGGAAAGGCATGCAAGAGGGTCAAAGGTCAAAGGAAGAGAGATGACCTGAAAGGTCAAATGGATTTAGATCAAATAATGCATGTCAGCCAATCAAACTGCAGGAATGCATCAAGTAGATGGTTCTATTCACCATCCAGTATGCATTTAACTTGATGCCTCAAGTTTGTTTTATCCATAAACAAACTTAAAAAGTCTTGAAATAAAGGAGTGAGTGATGGGTGATTGAGAGGAAGGTGAGAGGTGTTAATGGGGTAAGGATGCTTGTCAGCCATAGCATAGCATAGCATAGCATCAGCCAGGATCTAGTGTTCACTGTACTCAGAAACATACAACTACTACACCCAGCAGGGGAGATCAGGAGGGATCAGCATGTTAGGCAGTGCAATCCTCTAGCCTTGATACTGCAGTCAAACTATTCTGTTTTTCATTATTATCTTGAGAGAAAAAAAAGATTATCTTACATTTCTTGTCACTCTTTTCACTCTGTCAGAAGTAAAGTTTAGAGAAGTGTGAGACATTACATTTACATTTATTCATTTAGCAGACGCTTTTATCCAAAGCGACTTACAAGAGATGTTATACAGATATGACATGTTATATAGATATGACATGTTATATATAACATTTGACCTTTTGGTACCGTGGTATTACACTACTGTATCAATAATTTGGACTTGCAAATGAAAAGGTCGATTTCAATAACAATAATGTAATTACCTCATCATCAGCGTCTTGGTCAGAATCAGACTCCTTCAGAAACAACCAGAGAGAAAGACATTAGTTCCCAGGTTGTGCAATAAGGAATCTTTTCTGGCACACATCTTTTTTAACACCTACCTTGCAGTACATAGGAAGTGTGATATTGAGGTTACAGATTGCATTGTGGGTAAGACTGCGGTATGTTCGGGGCTCCTTAGTGAAGGACAGGCGTCCACAAGGTTCCTGAGCCGTGTCCCGGATCTGTCAACAACCAATCAGTCAATAGATGCACCCAACAACCAATCATCTCAATTCCAATAAACAAACAGATCTTATTCAATGCATTTTTGGGGCGAAAAATGTTGTTAAATAAAATCCAAAACCTTACTTTGATGAAGAGGGCAAGACGGTTTTCTTTGAAAGCGAAGAAGCTGAAGACATGATGTTGCCCGCTCTTGGTTAAAGGCACCAGGTTCCCAAAGCAGTCCGCAAAAATCGGCTTCCCTTCCAGCACCTGTGTATAAACAAAAAAAGATCTTAGTTCAGCCTAAATCAACCACACCTCCCACCATCCCCTCTACATGGTCCCAGCCGCTCACCTCCATGCACAGGAGGAACCAACTCATTGTTTTGTTCTATATAAATGCTCTAAAAGTCCTGGTATATCTGGGGAGTCATGGGGCTGAGCAGTGAGGGTGTCAGGTTAGTAATCAGAAGGTCCCTGGTTCGAACTTTGGCTGTGGGGCAACATGACATTGTGTCCTTGGGAAAGGAACTTCACCCTTCTCGTCTCAGGGGGGAATGTCCCTGTACTTGCTGTTTACATTTATTCATTTAGCAGACGCTTTTATCCAAAGCAACTTACAGTAAGTACAGGGACATTCTCCCTGAGGCAATTAGGGTGAAGTGCCTTGCCCAAGGACACAAAGTCATATAGCCACAGCCGGGGCTCCATCTCACAACCTTCAGATCATGAAGCCAACGCCTTAACCCGTTGAGCCATCGTTCTGGATAAGAACGTCTGCTAAATGACTGAATGTAAATGTAACTATCTCTCACCTCCACGTCTCTACTCCTAGCCACCTCAGTGAAGTTCTCCTGTTGTTCCAAGGTCTTGTCCATCTTGTCATCCGTCATGCAGAAGCAGCGGAGGCGAGCCTCGATGGGGTCCAGCGTCTTGGCGAAGATCACAAACTTGGCCATGTAGGGAACACAGATGATCTCCCTGTACAGCTGAGTGGAGAAGCTGACCGACTCCTGCACCTGCCGACAGTCGATGAGCCAGAACCTGCAGAGGGCGACAGAGAGCACAGGGCACAGCTTCATTAGATCACAGGTCAATCACAACATCTACATTTGACATTTATTCATTTAGCAGACGCTTTTATCCAAAGCGACTTCCAAGAGAGAGCTTTACAAAAGAGCATCAGTCACTGAGCATAGCAACGTGATAATCCCCAAACATTGCGGGTAGTCAGATTATGAAACATACATCATGAGAAACCAAACAAGTGCCAAAGGGCAGAACCACAAGAGCGTTCAGTTAAACAAGTTACAATGACATGACATGCAGCTCAAACCTGCACTAATGTACCTGTAGGAAAGTGGGTAACAATAATAAACCTCACAGCAAGTATAAGAATTCTGAATCAGGTTAGAATTGGGCAAAAAGAGCAACAAGGCCCTCAATAAGAGTCATTCCTAACATCAGACCCAACAGTCATTCCTAAGTATCGTTGTACTCCTGGAAGAAGCATGTCTCAAGCCTTTTTTACAGAACAGTAATACGTATGGTAGGACACACTACCTTGCTGACACGTTGGTGGTGAAGGACACACATTGGTTGACGAAGGTAAGGGGCGTGGACCCTGTGATGTCTTCCCATTGGGCAGGAGTGGTGCCACCTAAAATGCATATCCAACGAGACAACTTACTTTCACATACAAGATATCCTGCTGATGTCCTTCCCTGATGTTCAATGGTGGCTTCACATCATTGAACCTACTAATGTTTATAGACAATACAAACTATTCAAGAAGACAGTTTTTCCTGTTTCAGTTACTCCACTCTTCCTTCCTACATACCTGTAATACTACACAGTAAACGCAGAGTGGGTGTGTCTTCAGCGAACACGCTGGTCGTTCCATCGTTTGCTGAGCTCTTTGGAACTGGGATCGTCATGGTGATCGGTTTGTGGAACTTTCTCCTCCTCGGTTCCAGCGTGACAATGGGACTGAACGTGGCCTTATTACCCAGGATCTTCTTAATGAGGTCTACACCAATTGGCTGGGCCTGGAGGGAAGTGGGTGGTAAGTGACCAATCAGAGCTACCTCTCAAAAAACATACATTCTCATATTTAGGTCACAGCTATTATTGCTATTGAACAACTGGCATTGTCACAACCAACAATTAACAGCCCAGAAGGTAGAGGGAATTGAACCCTGGTCTCTAAGAAGCAGGGATGGAGATGTTGGAGTGGAGTCAGACCTGGAGTCCAACCCTGATCTTCTTGGTGAGGGCTCCCTCAGGAAACACTGCCTGGACCTGCGGCACCAGAGTACTGCTCAGGACCCCGCCTTCTGGACCAATCAGCTGGCTATCCTGCTTGATCCGTGACACCACCGCAAAGTATTGTGGGAAATCTCGCGTGATGATGCGACAGATTCTCTTCTTCTCCAGCTCCTCTGGAGAGTCCAGCTCTGGATGGATGGAAGATGGAGGGATGGAGGAGAAGAGGAGGAGGTGGATTTAAAGACATAGCAGAGGAGGAGGTGGATTTAAAGACATAGCAGAAGTGAAAGAAGCTTCAGAAGTGAAATAGTCCCCCCTTTCCCATGTTGATGACATCACTGAGGGGTCTCACCCTCGTCCATGCCGTTCAGTATGAGGTTCAGCTCCTCCTCAGTGTGTTCACAGTGATGCTCCCTCCAGCTCTCCCCAGTTTCACTCCTCAGGATCACCAGCTCTCGCTCAGTTCCCCGCAGGGCAGCGAAGTGGGGGATCTCCACGATCACTGGCCTGGGAGGAAGGCACAGGGGTCAATACCAATAAAAACACATACTATAAAAAAGGTTGTATATTTACATCATGCATAGAGTGAAAAACTAAAAAACATCCAAATAATAACGTGACCAAATGGAGGGAACAGACTAAACACTGGGATGACAGAAACACTGGGATGACAGAAACACTGGGATGACAGATACACTGGGATGACAGAAACACTGGGATGACAGAAACACTGGGATGACAGATACACTGGGATGACAGAAACACTGGGATGACAGAAACACTGGGATGACAGAAACACTGGGATGACAGATACACTGGGATGACAGAAACACTGGGATGACAGAAACACTGGGATGACAGAAACACTGGGATGACAGAAACACTGGGATGACAGATACACTGGGATGACAGAAACACTGGGATGACAGAAACACTGGGATGACAGATACACTGGGATGACAGAAACACTGGGATGACAGAAACACTGGGATGACAGAAACACTGGGATGACAGATACACTGGGATGACAGAAACACTGGGATGACAGAAACACTGGGATGACAGAAACACTGGGATGACAGAAATGAAACAGGGTCATAAAGACCACAAACAAACCCTTGTAACAAATTACAATTTTTACACTCCTGACAGCACTAAAGGCTGTACAGAAGACAGCTAAGTGTCTCCTGAAGAAGAACCCTATATAAGTTACAAGGTGTTCTTTGTGAGGCTTAAGCCCCCCAGATAAGCATGGGATTGGGGTGGATGGAGGGAGAGATGAAGGAGGGGGTGGAGCCAGGAGGTGGCGGGGGGTGGGGCAGGACATCCATGCCCTCCGTCTCGCAGGGGGACATTTACCCGAGGAACTTGGTCCCTGGAGGACCCAGCTGGAGGATACGGCTCACCAGGCTCTCGCCCTCGTTCAGAGGGGGCGGGGCCGTGGGGAGGTGGAGTTTACTGATCCGCACGCAGCACAAGAGGAGTGAGAACACACATGAAGAACTGACATGCTGCTCACACACACACTGACACACTCACACACACACTGACACACTGACACACTCACTGACACACTGACACACTCACTGACACACACTCAGACACACACTCAGACACACACACTGACACACACACAGACACACTCACAGACTCACTGACACACTCACAGACTCACTGACACACTCACAGACACACACTCAGACACACTCACTGACACACACACAGACACACTCACAGACTCACTGACACACTCACAGACACACACTCAGACACACTCACTGACACACACACAGACACACTCACAGACTCACTGACACACTCACAGACTCACTGACACACTCACAGACTCATTGACACACTCACAGACACACACTCAGACACACTCACTGACACACACACAGACACACTCACAGACTCACTGACACACTCACAGACACACACTCAGACACACTCACTGACACACACACAGACACACTCACAGACTCACTGACACACTCACAGACACACACTCAGACACACTCACTGACACACACACAGACACACTCACAGACTCACTGACACACTCACAGACTCACTGACACACTCACAGACACACTCACACACTCACACACTCCCAGACACACTCACAGACACGCTGACACAGATGTTAATATGAACACAGATTCCTTAGTACATGTTAGTCTCTCTTCTGGTCTCCTTCTGTCTCTCCATCACACACACTCACCCTAGGAACTGGGCTCCAGTGGGTCCGACCTCTATGATGCGTCCGGCCAGCCCCTCCCCCTCCACCATGGGGGGCATGGACGCCAGGCGGTGCCTCTTCACCAGACGACACGTCACCCGTGTGGGCGCAGAGCACTTCCTTGGAGGGACAATGATGCGCAAGCCGTTGTGACGGCAACCGCGCATGGCCCCTCCCCTCGCATCGACCATGAAGCTGACGAGGAAACTGGAGGAGGGAAGGAAGGAAGAAGGAAGGAAGGAAGAAGGAAGGAAGGAAGGAAGGAAGAAGGAAGGAAGGAAGAAGGAAGGAAGGAAGGAAGGAAGAAGGAAGGAAGAAGGAAGGAAGAAGGAAGGAAGGAAGAAGGAAGGAAGGAAGAAGGAAGAAGGAAGAAGGAAGGAAGGAAGGAAGGAAGAAGGAAGAAGGAAGGAAGAAGGAAGAAGGAAGGAAGGAAGGAAGGAAGGAAGAAGGAAGAAGGAAGGAAGAAGGAAGAAGGAAGGAAGGAAGAAGGAAGGAAGAAGGAAGAAGGAAGAAGGAAGGAAGGAAGAAGGAAGAAGGAAGAAGGAAGAAGGAAGGAAGGAAGGAAGGAAGAAGGAAGGAAGAAGGAAGGAAGAAGGAAGGAAGGAAGGAAGGAAGGAAGAAGGAAGGAAGGAAGGAAGGAAGGAAGAAGGAAGGAAGGAAGAAGGAAGGAAGGAAGAAGGAAGGAAGGAAGAAGGAAGGAAGGAAGGAAGGAAGGAAGAAGGAAGGAAGGAAGAAGGAAGGAAGGAGGAAGAAGGAAGGAAGGAAGGAAGGAAGAAGAAAGAAGGAAGAAGGAAGGAAGGAAGAAGGAAGGAAGGAAGAAGGAAGGAAGGAAGGAAGGAAGGAAGAAGGAAGGAAGGAAGAAGGAAGGAAGAAGGAAGAAGGAAGGAAGGAAGAAGGAAGGAAGAAGGAAGAAGGAAGGAAGGAAGAAGATAAACTACAGGTTAAAAATTATTTCACTGTTTGAGAGGATTTCGTGTTAGTTTTCTGGTTGCACTGAGGCATTCTGGGAGCTGTTTACTGGGGTCTTCATGCAGATGATGAGACTGACTGAGAGAGGCTGTGTTTGTGTGACTTCATTCTGTGTTGTGAGGTTAAGCCAAGGTAGGTAGAGACGAGACAGGCCAGTGAAAGTACCAACAGACTGAGTAAAGCATGTCTGGTCTATATCAGCAGTTTCAGATCCATTCATGAGTTTCCAGACAGGAGCTGGTGGAGCTTCCTCATGTCTGATCGATCAGGTGAACTGATGCTGATGAGGAATCCTGTACTGCACATGTCGTGTACACTACCAGAATGGGACAATGTGTCCATATGTTTGACTGGTAGTGTATCAAA
>CM059329.1:607672-633173 GCA_030340685.1 Protosalanx chinensis
GTGCGTGCTTCGACATACCGTCACCAATAAGAGGAAAGACGCTGAAGCCTTTGGCCGTTTGACGGCGCATCGTCAGACTATCAGTCTACAGACTGCATGTGAAATCAAATCCAGGTCACATCAGTGTGCAGTGATAGCAGAACAATAGGGCTGGGCTGCTCATTCTTCCATTTTAAATCACCAAATTCATACACACTGCATTCACACGTGCACGCGCGTGATCTACCTACAGCGTCGAATCAACGTCCTCTGCCAGAGCACGCGCTTACATAACAACCTGCCAGTCCTGGGATGATGCTACATTAGGAACTATCTGAAATATGCACATAACAACCTGCCAGTCTGGGATGATGCTACATTAGGAACTATCTGAAATATGCACGCTTACTTGCCCAACTCTTCAAATAGCTGGTATTCGTCGGTAAATCTCGTGCAGATCGTTAACGCCATCCTGGTGAGGGGAGCGTGCTGTGCGGTAGGGATGCTCTCAGATCCACACGGCTGTCCACGTCAGTCCTGAAGGCGCGAGCCAAAACGGTGCAGAAACAACAATATGACTGAGCGCGAGGATTCTGCGGCAGAAACTGCGCTCCAGCCCCTGTTTCCACAAGGCTTCTTCTTGGATAATTCCACAGTTGTATTTTGCATGGGTTTTTTTTCTTCTCAGCAATCCTGACTCTTCACCAGCAGTTCCTTATGTCAATTCTGAAGCGCAGCATTTTGTGAGCATTTCCATATCAGTGTGGAATGGCCCAGTGAGACTGTGTTTCTCTTTGGCCTCCCAACCCTGCACTGCCCCCTAGCGGTGCATCTCAATATAACATGGTTATCATGCTTGAACAGCACATATAATGACACTCATAAGCCTCCTAATATTCACTGTCATCATCATCTCCAAATGTAATCAAATCAACGAGTTAACTTTTCCTCCTCTTCCCCATAAAGCAGATGGATGTTAGAAGTAGTAACACACAATAATGAAAAAATGATGTCACCATTTGGCAGCTTTGGGTCCCAAAACAAACATATAACACTAGTCTTTTGAAACAATAGATTTTAGTGTTTAATATAAAAAGTTTTCACAGGTCTTTGCAGAAGACAAGTACAATAAATATTTAAATACGTGTTAAGTTACGTAATTTTGTCACAGTGCAAAAACATATTATCAACATAACATAACAGGGGTGATGTATCCATATTACTATGTAACTAGTAATAAATAACAATAACAAAGACCACAATGAACATCAAATAAATTGCATAACATCTCAAGAACATGTGGACAAAACCTGAGTAACTGCCTGATGTTTCTAACAGTGTATCCTTCAAGCATTCGTAAACAATGATAAGAAAATAAAACACGAGGATGATCCACCTCTTCTTCTCTTTAATGCTTTTTACTGCTGAAAAAAAGAGACACAAATATGTAATTAAAATGCATAAAATGATGTTTTTTCATGATGTCTAAATGAACATGATCCATCCAATGTGTTTCAGTCTGGTCTACCTACTTGGACAGGATCTTGGCGATGACCTTCTTTACCCAGGGTGCATTGGTGTCCAGGCACACTTCCTGACCTGTGTGCTTCAGAGTGGCTCTGCAGGACCAGAACACAGCCAGAGTCAGCCAGCGTGTTGGGGGGGGGGGGGGAAGGAAAGAAAGAGGGGAGGAGAGAGAGACAGAGAGAGAGAGACAGAGACAGAGAGAGAGAGAGAGACAGAGACAGAGAGAGAGAGACAGAGAGAGAGAGAGACAGAGAGAGAGAGAGACAGAGAGAGAGACAGAGAGAGAGAGACAGAGAGAGAGAGAGACAGAGAGAGAGACAGAGAGAGAGAGAGAGAGACAGAGAGAGAGAGACAGAGACAGAGAGAGAGAGACAGAGAGAGAGACAGAGAGAGAGAGACAGAGACAGAGAGAGAGAGAGAGAGAAGACTCACATGATCTCAGTTTCACTGCAGTGAGAGCTGGCAGGAATAAGCTGAATCTTCTGTATGTGTCGACCAATCGGCTTGCTCTCTGTCTGGATACATTGGCAGTGAAGTTCTGCTCCCAGGCCTCCAAGACTCATCCCTGAGTGGTCAAAGGTCACATGATCAGAGACACGTGGTCATTGAGGTAGCAAGGGAAAAATAAACTACTGCAAGTAACCATGGGCAGACACACAGACAGACAGAGAGACAGGCAGACAGACAGATTGATAGACACATAGACAGGCAGACAGACAGACAGACAGACAGATTGATAGACAGACAGATAGACAGACAGATTGATAGACAGACAGACAGGCAGACAGACAGATTGATAGAGAGATAGATAGACAGATAGACAGACACATTGATAGACAGACAGACAGGCAGACAGACAGATTGACAGACAGACAGACAGATTGATAGACAGATAGACAGGCAGACAGACAGACAGACAGATTGATAGACAGACAGACAGACAGACAGACAGATTGATAGACAGACAGACAGACAGACAGACAGATTGATAGACAGACAGACAGATTGATAGACAGACAGACAGACAGACAGATTGATAGACAGACAGACAGACAGATTGATAGACACATAGACAGGCAGACAGACAGACAGACAGATTGATAGACAGACAGATAGACAGACAGATAGACAGACAGATTGATAGACAGACAGACAGGCAGACAGACAGATTGATAGAGAGATAGATAGACAGATAGACAGACACATTGATAGACAGACAGACAGGCAGACAGACAGATTGACAGACAGATTGATAGACAGATAGACAGGCAGACAGACAGACAGACAGATTGATAGACAGACAGACAGACAGACAGATTGATAGACAGACAGACAGACAGACAGATTGATAGACAGACAGACAGACAGATTGATAGACAGACAGACAGACAGACAGATTGATAGACAGACAGACAGACAGACAGATTGATAGACAGACAGACAGACAGACAGATTGATAGACAGACAGACAGACAGACAGATTGATAGACAGACAGACAGACAGACAGATTGATAGACAGACAGACAGACAGACAGATTGATAGACAGACAGACAGACAGATTGATAGACAGACAGACAGACAGATTGATAGACAGACAGACAGACAGACAGATTGATAGACAGACAGACAGACAGATTGATAGACAGACAGACAGACAGACAGATTGATAGACAGACAGACAGACAGACAGATTGATAGACAGACAGACAGACAGACAGATTGATAGACAGACAGACAGACAGACAGATTGATAGACAGACAGACAGACAGACAGATTGATAGACAGACAGACAGACAGATTGATAGACAGACAGACAGACAGATTGATAGACAGACAGACAGACAGACAGATTGATAGACAGACAGACAGACAGATTGATAGACAGACAGACAGACAGATTGATCTCACCTGCAGTAACACTCAGAAGAGTAAGGAACACAATGACAAAGCTGATCTTCATATTTTTCTTAAATTCAAATCTTCACACTTAACAAATTACGAAGTCTTGCCAGAATAATTTTAGATAAAACGTAGTTTAGCTGATCACTTTTGCAGTAAGAACTACTGAGATTGTAATTTTGTTATTTATATGTATGTATCTCAAGATAGCTGTTCGTTCAGTCTCTGAGTTAGAATATGCAGCTGCAGAGGAAGCTGCTCTTTATAAAGACCCTTGGCTGTTAGTCAGAGCGCTGAGTTGCGAAACCTGGGTTTTCTCCACGTGGGAATTTACAGTAAACAATAGAACAATAAAACATAGATGGCTGTAGTAACCCACGTTTTACAGCCTATTCATTGTGTACATTTCCATAGTACAGTTCAGTCTTCATGAGAACTTAATCAGAAAGGCAGGTTCAAGGAGAAGTTCACCAGTGTAAATATGAGGTCACTTTGGTCTCTCAGGAAACACTAAATAGCTGCATGCTGCTGTTGTATAGTTGGAGTTTTTTGCAGCTTCAGTCCTTCAGTTTATCCTGAAGTCTCATCCCTGGATCAACAGCCTGAGGAATTACTGCATGAGGGTCACCTGGTATCAACACTGCTGTCTGAGGGTCACCTGGTATCAACACTGCTGTCTGAGGGTCACCTGGTATCAACACTGGTGACTGACTGAGACACGTGGTCATTGAGGTAGCAAGGGAAAAATAAACTACTGCAAGTAACCATGGGCAGACACACAGACAGACAGAGAGACAGGCAGACAGACAGATTGATAGACACATAGACAGGCAGACAGACAGACAGACAGATTGATAGACAGACAGATAGACAGACAGATTGATAGACAGACAGACAGGCAGACAGACAGATTGATAGAGAGATAGATAGACAGATAGACAGACACATTGATAGACAGACAGACAGGCAGACAGACAGATTGACAGACAGATTGATAGACAGATAGACAGGCAGACAGACAGACAGACAGATTGATAGACAGACAGACAGACAGACAGATTGATAGACAGACAGACAGATTGATAGACAGACAGACAGACAGACAGATTGATAGACAGACAGACAGACAGATTGATAGACAGACAGACAGACAGACAGATTGATAGACAGACAGACAGACAGACAGATTGATAGACAGACAGACAGACAGACAGATTGATAGACAGACAGACAGACAGACAGATTGATAGACAGACAGACAGACAGACAGATTGATAGACAGACAGACAGACAGACAGATTGATAGACAGACAGACAGACAGACAGATTGATAGACAGACAGACAGACAGACAGATTGATAGACAGACAGACAGACAGATTGATAGACAGACAGACAGACAGACAGACAGATTGATAGACAGACAGACAGACAGACAGATTGATAGACAGACAGACAGACAGACAGATTGATAGACAGACAGACAGACAGACAGATTGATAGACAGACAGACAGACAGACAGATTGATAGACAGACAGACAGACAGACAGATTGATAGACAGACAGACAGACAGACAGATTGATAGACAGACAGACAGACAGATTGATAGACAGACAGACAGACAGATTGATCTCACCTGCAGTAACACTCAGAAGAGTAAGGAACACAATGACAAAGCTGATCTTCATATTTTTCTTAAATTCAAATCTTCACACTTAACAAATTACGAAGTCTTGCCAGAATAATTTTAGATAAAACGTAGTTTAGCTGATCACTTTTGCAGTAAGAACTACTGAGATTGTAATTTTGTTATTTATATGTATGTATCTCAAGATAGCTGTTCGTTCAGTCTCTGAGTTAGAATATGCAGCTGCAGAGGAAGCTGCTCTTTATAAAGACCCTTGGCTGTTAGTCAGAGCGCTGAGTTGCGAAACCTGGGTTTTCTCCACGTGGGAATTTACAGCAAAACCCCAAAAAGCCTGAATGCTGAGAGCTGTGTCACATGGCTGTTAAATAAACAATAAAACATAGATGGCTGTAGTAATGAGAAAGGGATGTTTTAGGAATGAGCAAAGACTGTCCTGTGTGCTGACATGTGAAGTGGAATCCAGTCAGCTCTGGTGCAACAGAATATAGTCACCTAGTCAACAGGAAATTATGTTATTAGCACATGTTTTTGACACACAATTACATGGAAAATTTGGTTTGCATCTAATTTCTCCAGTCCAGATTTGTAAAAGCCTGATGGTGATCTCATTAAAAGGGATTAGATACTAATATGGCATGTGAAATTAAATCTCAGTAGTTTTATAAGCAATAGGGTTAGTAGTGATAGAGTACAGTTTTATGAAGAGTATAGTTAGTATGCACCACATATATTCCACACGATTTCTGACTGTGCAAAATGACGTTGTGTCCTTGTGCAAGGCGCTTCACCCTACTGTCCTCAGGGGTAATGTCCCTGTAGTTGCTGTAAATGACTCTGGATAAGAGTGTCTGCTGAATGTAAATACAGCCCACGTTTTACAGCCTATTCATTGTGTACATTTCCATAGTACAGTTCAGTCTTCATGAGAACTTAATCAGAAAGGCAGGTTCAAGGAGAAGTTCACCAGTGTAAATATGAGTTCACTTTGGTCTCTCAGGAAACACTAAATAGCTGCATGCTGCTGTTGTATAGTTGGAGTTTTTTGCAGCTTCAGTCCTTCAGTTTATCCTGAAGTCTCATCCCTGGATCAACAGCCTGAGGAATTACTGCATGAGGGTCACCTGGTATCAACACTGCTGTCTGAGGGTCACCTGGTATCAACACTGCTGTCTGAGGGTCACCTGGTATCAACACTGGTGTCTGAGGGTCACCTGGTATCAACACTGGTGTCTGAGGGTCACCTGGTATCAACACTGGTGTCTGAGGGTCACCTGGTATCAACACTGCTGTCTGAGGGTCACCTGGTATCAACACTGGTGTCTGAGGGTCACCTGGTATCAACACTGCTGTCTGAGGGTCACCTGGTATCAACACTGGTGTCTGAGGGTCACCTGGTATCAACACTGGTGTCTGAGGGTCACCTGGTATCAACACTGGTGTCTGAGGGTCACCTGGTATCAACACTGCTGTCTGAGGGTCACCTGGTATCAACACTGGTGTCTGAGGGTCACCTGGTATCAACACTGGTGTCTGAGGGTCACCTGGTATCAACACTGGTATCTCTGAAGGTCACCTGGTATCAACACTGGTATCTCTGAAGGTCACCTGGTATCAACACTGCTGTCTGAGGGTCACCTGGTATCAACACTGGTGTCTGAGGGTCACCTGGTATCAACACTGCTGTCTGAGGGTCACCTGGTATCAACACTGGTGTCTGAGGGTCACCTGGTATCAACGTTGCTGTCTGAGGGTCACCTGGTATCAACACTGGTGTCTGAGGGTCACCTGGTATCAACGTTGCTGTCTGAGGGTCACCTGGTATCAACACTGGTGTCTGAGGGTCACCTGGTATCAATTCAGTCAAGACACTCACGTGATTATTGATACAAAGATATTTATTGATACCCATGACATGGAATATGTTTTGATTTTGGCGGAGTGAATATCTAAGGGGGGTGCTCCCAATCGCCACGAGCGATACATACGTGCCTACATATATGACATGAGGCTAGGAGCAAGATATATATAATAATCCCCCCGATAGATCGGCAGATACAACGAACCCAGACAGGGAGACATAAACACAGATGATCAGACAGCAGACAGAAATACAGAAATCCGGACAGCAGACAATACACACGAATCCAGACAGAAGGACAGACAGACAGATATACACAAATACAGACAGCAGATGATACACAGAAGACAGACAGATATACACGACGACAGACACCAGGGGGAGAAGGGGATGGTGGTGGGACGCGCAGTATGATCTTAACCTGTCTGTGTGAGTGTTTGTCTATCCGTGCGCCTTTTAAGGCGGTCTTACCGGGCGAAGCCCCAATGGGCTTGCCTACCTGGGTCAGGTGTGTTTCATGAATGATTGCTTGTGCTACCTGTGTGCTTGAGCTGTAACTGCATGTGAACTGCGTTGTGTGCGTAATCGTGTACTGGATGAGTGAGGTGTATGCTGAGTGTGAGATGAGTTATGTGAATGAATGATGATATGACTTGATGACTGAGTGATGATGCAGCAGCCCGAGTGTCGTTGCCAGAACTAGCTGCGCCCATCACTGGTGTCTGAGGGTCACCTGGTATCAACACTGGTGTCTGAGGGTCACCTGGTATCAACACTGGTGTCTGAGGGTCACCTGGTATCAACACTGCTGTCTGAGGGTCACCTGGTATCAACACTGGTGTCTGAGGGTCACCTGGTATCAACACTGCTGTCTGAGGGTCACCTGGTATCAACACTGCTGTCTGAGGGTCACCTGGTATCAACACTGGTGTCTGAGGGTCACCTGGTATCAACACTGGTGTCTGAGGGTCACCTGGTATCAACACTGGTGTCTGAGGGTCACCTGGTATCAACACTGCTGTCTGAGGGTCACCTGGTATCAACACTGGTGTCTGAGGGTCACCTGGTATCAACACTGGTGTCTGAGGGTCACCTGGTATCAACACTGGTATCTCTGAAGGTCACCTGGTATCAACACTGGTATCTCTGAAGGTCACCTGGTATCAACACTGCTGTCTGAGGGTCACCTGGTATCAACACTGGTGTCTGAGGGTCACCTGGTATCAACACTGGTATCTCTGAAGGTCACCTGGTATCAACACTGCTGTCTGAGGGTCACCTGGTATCAACACTGCTGTCTGAGGGTCACCTGGTATCAACACTGGTGTCTGAGGGTCACCTGGTATCAACACTGGTGTCTGAGGGTCACCTGGTATCAATACTGCTGTCTGAGGGTCACCTGGTATCAACACTGGTGTCTGAGGGTCACCTGGTATCAACACTGGTGTCTGAGGGTCACCTGGTATCAACACTGGTATCTCTGAAGGTCACCTGGTATCAACACTGGTATCTCTGAAGGTCACCTGGTATCAACACTGCTGTCTGAGGGTCACCTGGTATCAACACTGGTGTCTGAGGGTCACCTGGTATCAACACTGGTATCTCTGAAGGTCACCTGGTATCAACACTGCTGTCTGAGGGTCACCTGGTATCAACACTGCTGTCTGAGGGTCACCTGGTATCAACACTGGTGTCTGAGGGTCACCTGGTATCAACGTTGCTGTCTGAGGGTCACCTGGTATCAACACTGGTGTCTGAGGGTCACCTGGTATCAACACTGGTATCTCTGAAGGTCACCTGGTATCAACACTGGTGTCTGAGGGTCACCTGGTATCAACACTGGTGTTTGAGGGTCACCTGGTATCAACACTGGTGTCTGAGGGTCACCTGGTATCAACGTTGCTGTCTGAGGGTCACCTGGTATCAACACTGGTGTCTGAGGGTCACCTGGTATCAACACTGGTATCTCTGAAGGTCACCTGGTATCAACACTGGTGTCTGAGGGTCACCTGGTATCAACACTGGTGTCTGAGGGTCACCTGGTATCAACACTGGTCTCTTTTATTTTTATACTGCAGATTTCTTTATGTATTTTCTTTTTTTCAAACTGTTCATACTTTGAAGTTTAAGTAAAAAATTGAAGTTCCACATATGTTCATTGTTTGCACCAACTTGCCACAGCAAATCTGGTGTTTGTGCAACTGACATGGTGAATAAAACCCCTTCTGATTGTGACTTGGTGTTGCATTCACACGCTTTAAGAAGCTCTGAGATTCAACGTGTTTGTTCTTGAATGAAAGCAAGTTGAAACCCATCTCTGCCTGATATAACAGCACCAGCGGAGCGTGTGTTCGTTCTCCAGTGACGTCTGCATCTCTGTGGTGAAATCCACAAGCAGTGAACCCTTCTGAAGCCTTTCAGGTGTGTGAAATAACGGAAGCTGACTGAGAAGGTATGTGTGAGTTAGCAGGCTGTCAGAGGCAGAGAGGTGTCTACACACAGTGTCTACACAGTGTCTACACACAGTGTCTGTCTACACACAGTGTCTACACACAGTGTCTGTCTACACACAGTGTCTGTCTACACACAGTGTCTACACACAGTGTCTGTCTACACACAGTGTCTGTCTACACACAGTGTCTACACACAGTGTCTGTCTACACACAGTGTCTGTCTACACACAGTGTCTGTCTACACACAGTGTCTACACACAGTGTCTACACACAGTGTCTGTCTACACACAGTGTCTGTCTACACACAGTGTCTACACACAGTGTCTGTCTACACACAGTGTCTACACACAGTGTCTACACACAATGTCTGTCTACACACAATGTCTGTCTACACACAGTGTCTGTCTACACACAGTGTCTACACACAGTGTCTGTCTACACACAGTGTCTGTCTACACACAGTGTCTGTCTACACACAGTGTCTACACACAGTGTCTACACACAGTGTCTGTCTACACACAGTGTCTACACACAATGTCTGTCTACACACAGTGTCTACACACAGTGTCTGTCTACACACAGTGTCTACACACAGTGTCTGTCTACACACAGTGTCTGTCTACACACAGTGTCTACACACAATGTCTGTCTACACACAGTGTCTACACACAGTGTCTGTCTACACACAGTGTCTACACACAGTGTCTACACACAGTGTCTGTCTACACACAGTGTCTACACACAGTGTCTGTCTACACACAGTGTCTACAAACAGTGTCTACACACAGTGTCTACACACAGTGTCTACACACAGTGTCTACACACAGTGTCTACACACAGTGTCTACACACCTGTCATCTTCTCTCTGTGTGGGGCTGTCAGGTGTGAGAATCCCTGCATGTCACTCACTAGTCAACTGTTTCCTCATCAGATCCTAATCCATGTCAAACTCATCACAAAGTCATGATGACCAACAGAGGATGTGTGATCTAACAGTGACACATGCATCAACAGGAGGTCATAAAAAGAGGGAAAAGATGAACGTCACTAGAAAAGGAAATGATCTCATTCACCAAGGGTTTGATGGACGTGTGAAATCAAGAACAAGGAAGTAAAAGTTCCAGGGGTTTTGTTTAAACTCACTCATTGGATATGAGCTGGTTCTGACAGGGGTCATATGTACATGGCTGCAGCCTGGTAGCAGAGTGGCTCAACTCCTTTGTGTTGAAGCAGTATCTGTCTGTATCTGACCTGTATTTGATTATTGAACTTGAATTGTTTCCCTCATGATGTGTTTGCTCTTTGTTTCCGGAACTCTCCTTAAGCTCTCCTTCTGAAAGTAAGACTGGCTGGTTTATCCTGCATTGGATACACTTTGTTGCATTTGAACCTTGTCTTTATCTGTGAGTCACGCACTTTAGTTCTGTCTACATAGAGATAAGATATAGAGTCTCCACGGGGTTAGGGTTAGGACACCTGCACTGGCTATTGTTTTATAATTACTGAGTCACAAGTCTACATGTGTGTTACACACCCACACACCAAATATAGACGTGACGAAGGAGGGGAACATGCAGAAATGACTTTGGAGGAAGGAGGACATGTCAGCAGTGGGTTATGAGTCTCAGAGGATATATGAGCTCTTGTCCTCTTGAACCTGGACTACTGCAATTCACTATTAACTGGGCTTCCAGCAAGCGTTATCCACTCCCTTCAGAGGATCCAAAATGCAGCAGCTCGCCTGGTTTTCAATCTACCCAGACGCTGTCACGTCACCCCGCTCCTCATCGCCCTCCACTGGCTTTCCATCATGGCCTGTATCAGATTCAAGACTGGTACTGACCTTCCGAGCAGTACTGCCCCAACCTATATCAACTCTCTCCTCCAGCCTTACACCCCTGCCCACCACCTGCAGTCTTCCTCGGACAACCGCCTAGTGGTCCCCCCTCTCAAGAGCGCCAGAGCCCAGCACAAACTCTTCCCCTGTCTGGCTCCCCAATGATGGAATCTACGCCTCACCTCCATCAGAGACACAGACTGTCTCCTCACCTCCATCAGAGACACAGACTGTCTCCTCACCTCCATCAGAGATACTGACTGTCTCCTCACCTCCATCAGAAACACAGACTGTCTCCTCACCTCCATCAGAGACACAGACTGTCTCCTTACCTCCATCAGAAACACAGACTGTCTCCTCACCTCCATCAGAAACACAGACTGTCTCCTCACCTCCATCAGAGACACAGACTGTCTCCTCACCTCCATCAGAGACACAGACTGTCTCCTCACCTCCTTCAGAGATACTGACTGTCTCCTCACCTCCATCAGAAACACAGACTGTCTCCTCACCTCCATCAGAGACACAGACTGTCTCCTTACCTCCATCAGAAACACAGACTGTCTCCTCACCTCCATCAGAAACACAGACTGTCTCCTCACCTCCATCAGAGACACAGACTGTCTCCTCACCTCCATCAGAGACACAGGCTGTCTCCTTACCCCAATCAGAGACACAGACTGTCTCCTCACCTCCATCAGAAACACAGACTGTCTCCTCACCCCCATCAGAAACACAGACTGTCTCCTCACCTCCATCAGAGACACAGACTGTCTCCTCACCTCCATCAGAAACACAGACTGTCTCCTCACCTCCATCAGAAACACAGACTGTCTCCTCACCTCCATCAGAAACACAGACTGTCTCCTCACCCCCATCAGAAACACAGACTGTCTCCTCACCTCCATCAGAAACACAGACTGTCTCCTCACCTCCATCAGAAACACAGACTGTCTCCTCACCTTCAAGGAAAGGCTCAAGACTCACTTGTTCAGAGAGTTTAATGGCACTTAGAAATATCATCTGTTGTTGTTGTTCAGAATCCGAATTGGCATTGATCACCGAGGGGAAACTCTTCAGTGTTGTTGTTGCTTTGTTGTTCACTTCCTGCATGTAGACTATGGCCCGTCGGAGGAGCCTGCCCTAAATTAGTCAACTGGTCAGCTGAAAGCTCTTATAGTTCTTCCATTGGCACTTATTGGTTTCTCACGAGGCATGTTTCATAATCTATAAGCCTGCTATGTTTAGGGTCTATCACTTTGCTCAGTGACCGATGCTCTTTTGTAAATCTCTCTCTAAAGGAATACATGTAAAGACCAGCACACTGCAGCGTGACTGCAGAGCCACATCTAACAAACCTGACTGGTCGCTTGTTACAGCTTGTTGTCACAAATCACAACATGATCCTCCAACTGTATCTGTGAGATTTACATAGCTGCCTTTATATTTCCATCTCAGATAGACTATGGGATCATGTGTGTTATCTGATGCTGAAATACCTACTTCTTAATGTCAGACCCAAATCCTGTTCATGCCATTATTACCAGTAAATTGGAATTAAATGTATGGATCATAAACGTAACCACAAAACCTAGAATCCTAGAAATACAATTCTGTATTGATTGCATAACCGATATTGTGCAATTTCTGAGGAAATAAATGCAACTTCTATAAACAGGTTTGACTCTGGCTTGTTGAAACAAGACATCTGCATGGTACTTTTACATACAAGCTGTTTCACAACAGCTCCACAAGAGGGCGGTATGTTATCCTTTTCGAGAACTTACTGTTGCAAAACCAGGGCAGCCATTTTTCTGATACAAACAGCTTTCCAGACAGAAGAAATGACCAGAACCAAGATGTCTTTCAGTTTATTTTGCTTGTTGTCATTGTCTTTATTTTGATGAAACACTCATGATAGTAGAAGTGAACACCAGTAAATGCCTCATATTCAGTGCTGATCTCAAGGGTGATTATTGTGAACAAAAGACAAACATGTCAAATCAAACATAACTGGTATATAAAGAGACCAACAACAAACAAAAAACTGTTTATTATATCTCTAGACAAACACAAGCTAGGGAGTTTAAGATGTGGAAGTGATGGACAGTGTATATTGTGACCCATCAGTATAGTGATAACACACAGGGTGGTTATGGGTAATACTGTTGATAACCATCTTAACACTCATGCAATAAAGATCACATCGTCTGGACAACAAACGAGCAGGTGGGGGGGGGGGGGGGGGGGGGGGTAATGATGGAGGGAGGAGGGAGATGGACAGAGACAGGATGGAGGATAGAGAAGACACTTTGACGGCATGCATACTTTGAAGGCATACAAGTTGATCAATTCCCTACATGTGACTACAATATGGGGGAAGGAGGAGGAAGATGGAGGACAGATGAAGGCAACATGGGTGTCCTGTGTGGGAGACCCTCCCTCTCTCCCTCCCTGGAGCCTCAGGCTCACTTGTTGCTTTTCACCAGCTCTTCTAACTTGGCCTGGTTGGACCCAGAAAACTCGTCCACCTGTGAGGTAAGTCATGCAATAGACAGTCAGGATATAGGAGCAGACTCTTATTGTGAAATAGAGCAGATATCCCTCCTCCAGCTACTCTAGACAGTCAGGATATAGGAGCAGACTCTTATTGTGAAACAGAGCAGATATCCCTCCTCCAGCTACTCTAGACAGTCAGGAGGAGGAGCAGACTCTTATTGTGAAACAGAACAGATATCCCTCCTCCAGCTACTCTAGACAGTCAGGAGGAGCAGACTCTTATTGTGAAACAGAACAGACATCCCTCCTTCTGCACTCACCCTTGTCTTGTTCCTGTAGAGGTGGAATGTTGGCATGCATTTGATGTCACAGAAAGCGGCTACATCCTGAGGGAAAGTGGAAACACACACACTGGTTACAACTGTTACAACACACACACACACACACACACTGGTTACAACTGTTACAACACACACACACACACACTGGTTACAACTGTTACAACTGTTACAACACACACACACACACACTGGTTACAACTGTTACAACACACACACACACACACACACTGGTTACAACTATTACAACACACACACACACACACACTGGTTACAACTGTTACAACACACACACACAAACACACACTGGTTACAACTGTTACAACACACACACACACACACACACACTGGTTACAACTGTTACAACACACACACACACACACACACACTGGTTACAACTATTACAACACACACACTGGTTACAACTGTTACAACACACACACACACACACAGACACACTGGTTTCAACTGTTACAACAAACACACACAAGTTACAACTGTTACAACACACACACACACACACACACAGGTTACAACTGTTACAACACACAGGTTACAACTGTTACAAAACACACACACACACACACACACACTGATTACACCTGTTACAACACACACACACACACAGGTAACATCCATCCCGTACATGTGTGTGTGTGTGTGTGTGTGTGGCTTGGTTCCTCACCTGTGCAACGTCCACATCAACCTTCAGAAAGACCACGTTGGTGTGTTCTTCAGACAGTTTCTGAGGAAGAGGGACGAGGTCACATGGTTACACATGGATGGAAACAGAGGAGGGTGAGGGTGAGGGTGTTATCTTGAGCTCTACCTTGAAGAAGGGGGCGATGGTTTGACATGGGCCACACCATACAGCTGTGAAGTCCACCACCACCAGCTTATCTCCAGCCTCTTCAAGGGCCTTGTCAAAGTCATCCTGACACACACACACACACACACGATGAATCTTCATCTGAACCAGTTATCTGGTGGACCTGCAGCTGGGTGTGGATGGTGCAGAGGCAGTGTCTGTGAACAACACTGAGATCATGAGATCAGATATCTTAGAAAGGAGATTACATGCACTGGTGGACTAATGAACACACACACACACACACACACCGTTGAATGCATCCTCGTATTACTGATGATCAGTGATTAAAGCATGGATACCACGGTGCCATATTACCAAGGGGCTCTCGGGTTTCTTCTCTACCCAGTAATGGGCGATGTAAGAGACAGGCATCAATGTGGAAAGTCTGTATTTTCTTCTAAGTCTTGACGTTATTCTGACCTGTTTAAATCCTCTACACATGACTTCCATTCACACAATGAACATTCCAGCCGGATACTTAACCAGTGGGGATGATAGATGGTGTGTGTGTGTGTGTGTGGGATGAAAGTGTGTGTGTTTACAGGTGTGTTAACTCATTTCACTCAGTTAGACGCATTGAAGTTCACAGATTTATATGATGCGTTTCTAAACCATGTGATATGAGCAGCTGGATCCAGCATTGCTGCTCCAGGCCAGATGGAGAGCAGAAAACCTCCTTAACTCTGGCCGGTCTAGCTAGTCTCTTTACAGTTACCTCGGTGGTGTACTCCACCCCTAGCTAGCTATGTAGCTGAAGCAACTCAACAGGCAATGTTGTAGAGCTAAGAATAAGAATGGAGCCAAGACCAGGGCCCATGCATGCAGGGTTAGCACCATGCTAAAGCCCAGAGCCCATGCATGCAGGGTTAGCACCATGCTAAAGCCCAGAGCCCATGCATGCAGGGTTAGCACCATGCTAAAGCCCAGAGCCCATGCATGCAGGGTTAGCACCATGCTAAAGCCCAGAGCCCATGCATGCAGGGTTAGCACCATGCTAAAGCCCAGAGCCCATGCATGCAGGGTTAGCACCATGCTAAAGCCCAGAGCCCATGCATGCAGGGTTAGCACCATGCTAAAGCCCAGAGCCCATGCATGCAGGGTTAGCACCATGCTAAAGCCCAGAGCCCATGCATGCAGGGTTAGCACCATGCTAAAGCCCAGAGCCCATGCATGCAGGGTTAGCACCATGCTAAAGCCCAGAGCCCATGCATGCAGGGTTAGCACCATGCTAAAGCCCAGAGCCCATGCATGCAGGGTTAGCACCATGCTAAAGGAGGAGGAGCAGGCTGGCTGCTTCAACACGTCAGTCAAGACAAGCTGTCTTCTATCTTCTGTATCAGGTACCTGGACTCATCTGACACTAACATATTGGCAGATGATGTTAGTTGGATTTTATTTGTAGATTTGTAGTGGTTAGAAATCTAGGCTAGTTCTGTTTTTTTCATTGTAAATACCACAATATGGCGAATTGAATCAACATTAGTGAATGTGTGCAGCGCTAACACAGCCTAACACTGTGTAACACTGTCTAACACTGTCTAACACTGTCTAACACTGTCTAACACTGTCTAACACTGTCTAACACTGTCTAACACTGCCTAACACAGCCTAACACTGCCTAACACAGCCTAACACAGTCTAACAGTCTAACACAGCCTAACACTGTCTAACACAGCCTAACACAGTATAACACTGTCTAACACTGCCTAACACTGTCTAACAGTCTAACACAGCCTAACACAGCCTAACACTGTCTAACACTGCCTAACACTGTCTAACACTGCCTAACACAGCCTAATACAGCCTAACACTGCCTAACACTCTCTTACACAGTCTAACACAGCCTAACACAGCCTAACACAGCCTAACACTCTCTAACACAGCCTAACACAGCCTAACACTGTGTAACACTGTGTAACACAGCCTAACACAGCCTAACACAGCCTAACAGCATAACACTGCCTAACACTGTCTAACACTGCCTAACACAGCCTAACACCGCCTAACACAGTCTAACACAGCCTAACACAGCCTAACACAGCCTAACACTGTCTAACACTGTCTAACACAGCCTAACACAGTCTAACACAGCCTAACACTGTCTAACACTGTCTAATTTGTCTAACACAGCCTAACACTGTCTAACACAGCCTAACACAGCCTAACACAGCCTAACACAGCCTAACACAGCCTAACACAGCCTAACACAGCCTAACACAGCCTAACACTGTCTAACACAGCCTAACACAGTCTAACACTGCCTAAAACAGTCTAACACTGCCTAACACTGTCTAACAGTCTAACACAGCGTAACACAGCCTCACACTGCCTAACACTGTCTAACAGTCTAACACAGCCTAACACAGCCTAACACTGTCTAACACTGCCTAACACTGTCTAACACTGCCTAACACAGCCTAATACAGCCTAACACTGCCTAACACTCTCTTACACAGTCTAACACAGCCTAACACAGCCTAACACAGCCTAACACTCTCTAACACAGCCTAACACAGCCTAAAGCCTAACACAGCCTAACACTGTGTAACACTGTGTAACACAGCCTAACACAGCCTAACACAGCCTAACAGCATAACACTGCCTAACACTGTCTAACACTGCCTAACACAGCCTAACACCGCCTAACACAGTCTAACACAGCCTAACACAGCCTAACACAGCCTAACACTGTCTAACACTGTCTAACACAGCCTAACACAGTCTAACACAGCCTAACACTGTCTAACACTGTCTAATTTGTCTAACACAGCCTAACACTGTCTAACACAGCCTAACACAGCCTAACACAGCCTAACACAGCCTAACACAGCCTAACACAGTCTAACACAGCCTAACACAGTCTAACACAGTCTAACACAGCCTAACACAGCCTAACACTGGAGAACAGTCAGACCAGGCCACAAACTAACACTGACGGTGATAAAGTCATGAAATCTCTGCATGTTTCTTTACTGTGTGTTTCTCTTCTCCCTGATGTCCCTCCATGTTTGAATGAAGCCCCTTCCTCCGTCTGACAGCCTTTCCCTTCTGCCCACAAAGTTCATTCACTTTGATACCGTTAGTTCACGGTTTAAAATGCCTGTGCGTTCGCTTTTCTACGAGATTTAACATGTGAGCTCAGTGCACACTTCTTACCTTACTCTCGATTTCGACGATCATTTTTAACAAATGATGGAAAATAAGGACCGAGCAGACAGTGGATCCCGCGCGCGCCTCGCCTTTAACGGGTTTGGTCTCAAATGGAACCCAGTGCGTTGTGCGCACGCGCAGTGCCACCCAGTCCAGGGATATGGAAATGTCTCCTATTCTTTACTGACTGGTGTGCCTCTGAGAGAGAGAGAGAGAGAGAGAGAGAGAGAGGGGGGGGGGGGGGGGGATTCAATTACAGCCCATCATTGTGATTTTCAAGAACAGAGATTATTTGGTTTGTGTTACAGTCTAAATCTGACATGAGTAAATATGATGGTAAAACTATTATACCATCAATATTATGAATTTTAATAAAGAAGAACTCTGTCATTTGAGATGGATGCAGGAGAGTTGATATAAATGACCTCAAACCAAATACCATATTGAAATGAAAGGGGCCAATTTACCATTGATATGCTGCTTTATGCTTCATTCACACGTACTTTGATGTCACGGATCAACAGGCTTCTTCCAACTGTTCACATACTGTAGCGTTAGATTAGATTAGATTCAACTTTAATGCCATTCCACACATCGAGTACAGGGTAACGAAATGAAGTTAAAATGTAGAATCCAACCAGAAGTGCAAAACAGGTTGCAGAAGCGGAATATACAGAGTATGTACAGATTAATCACTAAATACTGCTGTCCATAGCCACTATAATGTGCTACAACATTACCATTATTGAACTATCACCATCACTACCTCCCCACCGTGCAGTATTACTTTTTATTACTCTTTTATTGTATCTACTTTTTTTTCTACTTTTATTACTTACCTCACTCACGTGCAATACTCGTGTTATATTCATATTCTGTACTAAGTGCAATATTTCAAATTAACTTGCTTACTTTTTTGCAATACTGTAATGCCGTAATTCTCCATAACTGTCTATATGTCTATATGTCTACCTAACTTATTTTTTTATCATACTCTTTGCAAAATACTGTAATTCTGTAACTCCTCAAGTGCAATAACTGCCTACATGTCGACTTAACTTAGTTATTTATTTTGCAATACTGTAATTCTGTAATTCTCCTCAAGTGCAAAAACTGTCTATATGTCTACTCAACCTACTTATTTTTTATACTGGACTACTTAACTGGACTACTGAAATTACTTATTTTTTCTTATTTTTTATATCAGACTTTATCGTGCCCGCCTATTGCTATTGTTATGTTATTGTCATTAATGTATATTACCCTGCAACTCTGTGTGCTGTACTTTACCCTGCTGCTGTTGTGAACTGCAATTTCCACCCCCTGGAGGACAAATAAAGGTTCATCTATCTGTCTATTAAGAGTGATTTGGAAGTACAAATCTACAGCTGTGTTGTACAACATTTACATACAAATACAGATACTGTAGTGCACAAAGGTACTATATGCAGATGTGCAAAATGGTACAGAAATGATACAAGTTAGATTGTTGCTGCAGTGTTCTTCTGATTCCTGTTAAAATCTAGTGAAAGTAGAACTTATCTCATCCCTGAGATCCTGATAGGCCCATACATCAATGGGTGAGGTTGCCATAGAGACAAAGCAGTCCAATGTTAAACCCAATTAGATTTGAATCAGAAGTGGGCAGGGTTTTCAAAGGCTTTTTTATCATGAAAGGCTGTAAACGAACAACCAGCACAACAGAAACATCAATCATACCTTCAGCACGAACCCATGCTTTCATGATGCATGACAACATGTTCACGTTGAGTCAGTAATATGTTATCCACATAGGTGACTATAGACAAGGTAAAACACCTTAAAATACATCAGGATGTGTGTGTTTGTTTTGTTTGTCCTTTCCATGCATTTGAAATGGTTTAAGGAAGGGGAGGTGTGTCAGCCACCAGGAGACAGGAAGTCCAGGGGCCTCTACAACCAATCAAAATTAAGATTGTAATTTAAGGTTCAACCCAATACAGAAACCCTCGAGTTAACCCTGAGGTCACCTAGTTAACACCACATGTTGAATGGTAATACAGGCCCAGGTGTCTATGTTAATGCTTCCACTGATCTCTGTCATCCACTGAAGCACTCACATCTCCCATGAATAAATCAATAAGAAACACACTCTGCACTCAGCCGAGAGGTTAGGGATGGAGGGACGGAAGGGTGGAGGGATGGAAGGGTGGAGGGACGGAAGGGTGGAGGGACGGAAGGGTGGAGGGACGGAAGGGTGGAGGGATGGAAGGGTGGAGGGACGGAAGGGTGGAGGGACAGAAGGGTGGAGGGACGGAAGGGTGGAGGGATGGAAGGGTGGAGGGATGGAAGAGTGGAGGGACGGAAGGGTGGAGGGATGGAAGGGTGGAGGGATGGAAGGGTGGAGGGATGGAAGGGTGGAGGGATGGAAGGGTGGAGGGATGGAAGAGTGGAGGGATGGAAGGGTGGAGGGATGGAAGAGTGGAGGGATGGAAGGGTGGAGGGATGGAAGAGTGGAGGGATGGAAGGGTGGAGGGATGGAAGAGTGGAGGGATGGAAGGGTGGAGGGATGGAAGAGTGGAGGGATGGAAGGGTGGAGGGATGGAAGGGTGGAGGGATGGAAGAGTGGAGGGATGGAAGGGTGGAGGGATGGAAGAGTGGAGGGATGGAAGGGTGGAGGGATGGAAGGGTGGAGGGATGGAAGGGTGGAGGGATGGAAGGGTGGAGGGATGGAAGAGTGGAGGGATGGAAGAGTGGAGGGATGGAAGGGTGGAGGGATGGAAGGGTGGAGCGATGGAAGTGTGGAGGGCTAGAGGGGTAGAGGAATGAAAGGGTGAATAATGGAAGGGCGGACTGGTGGAGGGATGGAAGGGTGGAGGGGTGGAGGGATGGAAGGGTGGAAGGGTGGAGGGGTGGAGGAATGGAAGGGTGGAGGGATGGAAGGGTGGAGGGGTGGAGGGGTGGAAGGGTGGACTGGTGGAGGAATGGAAGGGTGGAGGGGTGGAGGGATGGAAGGGTGGAGGGGTGGAGGGATGGAAGGGTGTGGAGATGAAAAAGTGGAGGGGTGGAAGGGTGGAGAGATGGAAGGGTGGAGGGCTAGAGGGGTAGAGGAATGAAAGGGTGAATAATGGAAGGGCGGACTGGTGGAGGGATGGAAGGGTGGAGGGGTGGAGGGATGGAAGGGTGGAAGGGTGGAGGGGTGGAGGAATGGAAGGGTGGAGGGATGGAAGGGTGGAGGGGTGGAGGGGTGGAAGGGTGGACTGGTGGAGGAATGGAAGGGTGGAGGGGTGGAGGGATGGAAGGGTGGAGGGGTGGAGGGATGGAAGGGTGTGGAGATGTAAAAGTGGAGGGGTGGAAGGGTGGAGGGATGGAAGGGTGGAGGGATGGAAGGGTGGACTGGTGGAGGGATGGAAGGGTGGGGAGATGTAAAAGTGGAGGGGTGGAAGGGTGGAGGGATGGAAGGGTGGAGGGGTGGAAGGGCGGACTGGTGGAGGAATGGAAGGGTGGAGGGGTGGAGGGATGGAAGGGCGGACTGGTGGAGGGATGGAAGGGTGGACTGGTGGAGGGATGGAAGGGTGTGGAGATGTAAAAGTGGAGGGGTGGAAGGGTGGAGGGATGGAAGGGTGGAGGGGTGGAAGGGCGGACTGGTGGAGGAATGGAAGGGTGGAGGGGTGGAAGGATGGAAGGGTGGGGAGATGGAAAAGTGGAGGGGTGGAAGGGTGGAGGAGTAGAAGGGTTGAGGGTGTCTAGCACAGGGGTGTCCAGCCCTGGTCCTCGAGATCCACTGTCCTGAATGTTTTAGATGTTTCCCTGCTCCAGCACACCTGCTTCTAATGAATGTGTTGTTATCAAGCTCTGTGAAGGACTCCTAATGACCCATTCATCAGAATCAGGTGTGCTGGAGCAGGACAGGACAGCACCTCCCCTGGTGCAGCAAAGAGAGAACAGAAAGCTGAAGAGAAAGAGAGGAAACACTGGCACAAAGAGGAAAGAAAGAGAGTGTAACAGATGTAATCTAGGCTTATGTAAGAACTCAATGTAAACACAGCTATTTCTGGCTGCCTTGGGTTATATTTTAAACCCAGAATACATGGAACAGTGTAGATTGATCTAGAGTGATGACGTGTCATCTCTGACCCTGATACGCCAACACATCCTCCTATCTAGACTGACACTGATGTGACTCAACTACAACTACAGCTGTGCTCACTTTCACCAGCCGTCCCTGGAGGAGGGGATCCCCTCACCGAATTGCTCCTTCCAAGGTTTCTTCCATTTTTTCTCCCTAGTGCAGGGGTGTCAAACTCGTGCCATGAGGGCCAAGACGGTGCAGGTTTTCGTGTTAACCAAGCCACTACGCCAGCTGATTTCACTAAAGAGTTTCTCCACTTAGTGTAATCAAACTTGTTATTGAATCAGCTGGTGTAGTGGCTTGGTTGGCACGAAAACCTGCACCCTCTTGGCCCTCATGGCACGAGTTTGACACCTGTGCCCTAGTGAGTTTTTCTGGGAGTTTTTCCTTGTCTTCATTGAGGGTTTCGGTTGGTTGAGGGGCAGTTCTATGGGCTTATGTGAAGCCCTCTGTGACATTGCTTGTAAAAAGGGCTATACAAATAAATGTTGATTTGATTTAATCTGAGCAGAAGCACCACATATCAAAATATAGGATCAGAGCAGGGGTGAGGACCCTAGTCTTTAAAGAAACTGTCCTGAAGGTGTTACATGTTTCCCTGCTCCAGCACACCTGAATCTAATGGGTCATTATGAGGCTTCCACAGAGCTTGATAACGACCCTTCATTAGAGTCAGGTGTGCTGGAGGAGGTGTAACAGATGCCAGCTGGTAGTAGCTGTACAGTAAACCTCCCTCCTCTGATGTCAAAGGATTCCCTAGCGACTGATGCTAGAGGTTGCAGCCTTCAGCCTCCTTGTTAGAGCGTCCGTCTCCCATGCTGGAGACCCGGGTTCAAGACCTGCAGAGCCAGTGAACCTGGGTGAGGGTGTTACACAGGGAAACATCTCAAACATTCAGCACAGTTTCTCAGATGACCAGGGTTGCCCACACTGGATCCGTAGATGTACAGGGATGTCCACTCCTGATCCTGGAGAGTTTCAGGTGTTTCCTTGATCCGGCACTTCTGGTTCAAATGACTGTGTCGCTATCAAGTGCTGTGGAAGCCTGATAATCACCCTTTCATTAGAATCAGGTGTGCAGAAGCAGGGATGAGGCTTCCTGAACTGTGTATTAACTGATCTCTTGTGCCCTCTTGTGGTGAAAGGGTGATATTACTAAATTTACAACTAATATGAATACAGTACTGCTGTATATTCACTGCATTTTCTACATCTTTACAATATTGCTAACTTCCACTTGCAAATATTCTAGATTTTGATTAAATCTACCAGAAAGTGCATAATGAGCACTTTCATAAACCACTATGTAACATCCTAAATATGTCTTCCGTCCTCCTGCCTCCTCCGCCCAGCTCAGCTGGTCTCCAAGCCGTAAAGTGAGAGAGCCTGAACTGTCCTGATGTCTCATCCTGGGCGGTGAGGATCATGTCTATGGTGAGGATTGTTATGATGTTGAGGTCAGGATGTTGGCACAGCCGTAGATCTACCGGTCAGGTTCAAAACTAAACGGCGATGTGCGGGCTTTCAGCCAAACCTACTGCGATAACACGGTGAGCACTTCCTTATTCTCCATCTGCTTCTTAGAAATGTCTCCGGCGGAGCCTCGCTGGTTTGGTGTTATAATGTTACACCGCATGCTACAGTGTTAGAAAAAGGATCCTTAAATGAGGAAGATCTGTGTGTGTGTGTGTGTGTGTGTAGATACTAGGCTCGAATGTGTTGTGACGATTGAGGCTTGTACCTAATGTTGCTGTTTAAAGGTTGTGTGTCAGTCCTGCTCTAGATGTTAACCAATTTCATGCACAGTCTTCATGCCTTGTAGAAAGCCTTGCAGATTTTACATTCAGACGAGGCCAAATAGTTATTGCGAAAAATACATTTCAGTATAGACATCCGCTTACGTCTATTTATACTGCTCAGTCATACTAGATCTAAACATCAGTTTTAAAACATGCTTTGTGTGTGTTTGGGTAATAGTGTCCAGCTGCTCCTCTCATTCCTCCCCCTCCTCTACCTCTCCCCTCTCTCCCTTTTTCTTCCCCAATTTACTCTTCCTACTCCACCTCTCTGCCTTCTGCCTCTTCTCCCCCCACCCCTCCTCCCCCACCCCTCCTCTCCCACCCCTCTCCCCCACCCCTCTCCCCCCACCCCTCTCCCCCACCCCTCCTCTCCCACCCCTCTCCCCCACCCCTCCTCTCCCACCCCTCTCCCCCACCCCTCCTCCCCCACCCCTCTCCCCCACCCTCTCCCCCACCCCTCTCCCCCACCTCCCTCCTCCCCCAGGCAGTAAATCAGTCCTAGTCCCAGCTGCTATGGAGGTGGGCAGCCTGCCAGTGGAGCTGTGGAGGGTGATCCTGGCCTATCTGCCCTTACCTGAGCTGGGCCGCTGCTGCCTGGTGTGTCGGGCCTGGAGGGAACTCATCCTGTCCCTGGACAACACCCGCTGGAGGCAGCTGTGCCTGGGTTGCCCTGAGTGCCGACACCCTAACTGGCCCAGCCGGCCACACCTGGAGCCCCCGTCCTGGAGGGAGGCCCTGCGGCAGCACGCCCTGGCCAGCCGCACCTGGACCCAGAACGGCCCGGAGCTCCAGCTTCTGCCTGCCTGCATCTGTTCCGTCGCAGGAAGGACCGGCGGGTGTGGCACGTGGGGGCGGGGCGTGAGTTTGAAACCCTGCGGGGCGCTCTGGGAGTGGTGGGGCCTTACGACCGGGTGGTGCTCCACCCTGGAGTGTACGAGGAGCAGGCTGAGCTGGTGCTCAGGGTGCCTGTGGAGGTGATGGGTCTGGGCAGGCTGGGGGAGGTGGCCCTGCTGGTCTGTGTGGAGCAGCAGTGTCCTACAGCCAGGCTGTGTAACCTGGTCTTCATGCCTGCCTGGTTCTCCACGGTGGTCTACAAGGTGAGGAGATGAGGGCCCTTTACCTCCTGGGGTCTCCAACCCTGCTCCTTCCAACCCTGGTCCTCAGGGGCCACTGTCCTGCATGTTTTAGATGTTTCCCTGCTCCAACACACCTGATTCAAATTAATGGGTCATTATGAAGCTCAGCAGAAGCCTGATAATGACACTTTATTCAAGTGTGTTGGAAGGGGGAAACATCTTAAACATGTAAGACAGTGTAGGATTGGGAACCTCTGATTTATCCACTGATTTACTACAAGGTCTCTTCCTTTCTCCCTCGCTCCCTTCCTCGCTCCCTTCCTCGCTCCCTTCCTCGCTCCCTTCCTCGCTCCTTTCCTCGCTCTCTTCCTCGCTCCCTTCCTCGCTCCCTTCCTCGCTCCTTTCCTCGCTCCCTTCCTCGCTCCCTTCCTCGCTCCTTTCCTCGCTCCCTT
>CM059329.1:633673-661173 GCA_030340685.1 Protosalanx chinensis
TCTTCTCTCCCCCCCTCTCTCTCTCTTATCCCTCTTCTCTCTCCTCTCTTATCCCTCTTCTCTCTCCTCTCTTTATCCCTCTTCTCTCTTCTCTCTCCTTTCCCTCTTCTCTCTCTTCTCTCCCCCCCCCCCCCTCTCTCTCTTCTGTCTCCATCTCCAGGGGTTCCCCAGGCAGCATCGAGGGGATGTGTGGAGGTTTCTGTCAGAGCAGTACCTCCTCAGACAGGCCGTCCCCTCACGGCCCCCAGCCAATCACAGGCCTTACAAAGAGCTGCTCAAACAGCTGACCTCACAGCAGCACGCCATCCTCATCGACCTGGGTAACACACACACACTCACACACACACACACTCACACACACTCACACACTCACACACACACACACACACACACTCACACACTCACACACTCACACACACACACACACAGCAGCACGCCATCCTCATCGACCTGGGTAACACACACACACACACACACAGCAGCACGCCATCCTCATCGACCTGGGTAACGCACACACACACACACACACTCACACACACACACACACAGCAGCACGCCATCCTCATCGACCTGGGTAACACACTCACACACACACACAGCAGCACGCCATCCTCATCGACCTGGGTAACACACACACACACACACACACACACATAGACCACACTTAAAAATACAGACAACATCAACATTAGACAAGCCTTTCTGTCTAGCCCAGAATCCAGCCTCACTGTGACACCTCCACCCCCCCATCATGGGACACCAGAGAGGTGTGGGAGCATTAGGTCATGGTAGGGTAGCTTTGGGGCTAGACTGGGTCAGGGTTAAGAGTTAGGGTTAGGCAGGGTTAAAGGTTAGGGTTAGGCAGGGTTAAGAGTTAGGGTTAGGCAGGGTTAAGAGTTAGGGTTAGGCAGGGGTTAAGAGTTAGGGTTAGGCAGGGTTAAGAGTTTGGGTTAGGCAGGGTTAAGAGTTAGGGTTAGGCAGGGTTAAGAGTTAGGGTTAGGCAGGGTTAATAGGTTAGGGTTAGGCAGGGTTAAGAGTTAGGGTTAGGCAGGGTTAAGAGTTAGGGTTAGGCAGGGTTAAGAGTTAGGGTTAGGCAGGGTTAAGATTTAGGGTTAGGCAGGGTTAAGAGTTAGGGTTAGGCAGGGTTAAAGGTTAGGGTTTAAGCAGGGTTAAGAGTTAGGGTTAGGCAGGGTTAAAGGTTAGGGTTAAGCAGGGTTAAGAGTTAGGGTTAGGCAGGGTTAAAGGTTAGGGTTAGGCAGGGTTAAGAGTTAGGCTTAGGCAGGGTTAAGAGTTAGGGTTAGGCAGGGTTAGGGTTAGGGTTAGGCAGGGTTAAGAGTTAGGGTTAGGCAGGGTTAAAGGTTAGGGTTAGGCAGGGTTAAGAGTTAGGGTTAGGCAGGGTTAAAGGTTAGGGTTAGGCAGGGTTAAGAGTTAGGCTTAGGCAGGGTTAAGAGTTAGGCTTAGGCAGGGTTAAGAGTTAGGGTTAGGCAGGGGTTAAGAGTTAGGGTTAGGCAGGGTTAAGAGTTAGGGTTAGGCAGGGTTAAGAGTTAGGGTTAGGCAGGGTTAAAGTTAGGGTTAGGCAAGGTTAAAGGTTAGGGTTAGGCAGGGTTAAGATTTAGGGTTAGGCAGGGTTAAGAGTTAGGGTTAGGCAGGGTTAAAGGTTAGGGTTAAGCAGGGTTAAGGTTAGGGTTAGGCAGGGTTAAAGGTTAGGGTTAAGCAGGGTTAAGAGTTAGGGTTAGGCAGGGTTAAAGGTTAGGGTAGGCAGGGTTAAGAGTTAGGCTTAGGCAGGGTTAAGAGTTAGGGGTTAGGCAGGGTTAGGGTTAGGGTTAGGCAGGGTTAAGAGTTAGGGTTAGGCAGGGTTAAAGGTTAGGGTTAGGCAGGGTTAAGAGTTAGGGTTAGGCAGGGTTAAAGGTTAGGGTTAGGCAGGGTTTAAGAGTTAGGCTTAGGCAGGGTTAAGAGTTAGGCTTAGGCAGGGTTAAGAGTTAGGGTTAGGCAGGGTTAAGAGTAAGGGTTAGGCAGGGTTAAGAGTTAGTGTTAGGCAGGGTTAAGAGTTAGGGTTAGGCAGGGTTAAAGGTTAGGGTTAGGCAGGGTTAAGAGTTAGGGTTAGGCAGGGTTAAGAGTTAGGGTTAGGCAGGGTTAAGAGTTAGGGTTAGGCAGGGTTAAGAGTTAGGGTTAGGCAGGGTTAAAGGTTAGGGTTAGGCAAGGTTAAAGGTTAGGGTTAGGCAGGGTTAAGATTTAGGGTTAGGCAGGGTTAAGAGTTAGGGTTAGGCAGGGTTAAAGGTTAGGGTTAAGCAGGGTTAAGAGTTAGGGTTAGGCAGGGTTAAAGGTTAGGGTTAGGCAGGGTTAAGAGTTAGGCTTAGGCAGGGTTAAGAGTTAGGGTTAGGCAGGGTTAGGGTTAGGGTTAGGCAGGGTTAAGAGGTAGGGTTAGGCAGGGTTAAAGGTTAGGGTTAGGCAGGGTTAAGAGTTAGGGTTAGGCAGGGTTAAAGGTTAGGGTTAGGCAGGGTTAAGAGTTAGACTTAGGCAGGGTTAAGAGTTAGGCTTAGGCAGGGTTAAGAGTTAGGGTTAGGCATGGTTAAGAGTTAGGGTTAGGCAGGGTTAAGAGTTAGGGTTAGGCAGGGTTAAAGGTTAGGTTTAGGCAGGGTTAAAGGTTAGGGTTAGTTGGGGTTAAGTGTGGTTAGTTGGGGTTAGTTGTTAAGACAGCATACCAACACTCCCTCGACCACCCTCAGCTGTAGAGTCTGTTTAGGACAGCAACAACAACACACACTCACAGAGGAATGGCTGCTACAATCCAACCCTGTCAAAGTAGTCATTTTAAACCCACCTGGAGCCGTTCCCTCTCACACACGCACATGTAGACAAGTACAGACACACACATGGAAACACACTGGTGTTGGAACAATGGCCGTTTGTCAGGGTCAGCTCCAGGTATGCAGTCAGTTCTAATCCCAGCTGGGGTCTAGCAGGGGGAACTAGCAGGACCAGCTGCCTAATGTCTGAACAACAAACCCTCTGCCCAGTGGCTGCTGTGTAGACTGCTGAGCAGTAGATACAGGGAGGTGTGGAGGCTTCAAACCCTCTGCCCAGTGGCTGCTGTGTAGACTGCTGAGCAGTAGATACAGGGAGTGTGGAGGCTTCACTGAGCATGTGCAGCAGCAGAACAGAAGCAGACTCACCTAACATCAGCAGCTCTCTGACTTCAGTGGAACACCCTCCCACACTCAGGTTCACTGGAACCTTCTAAAGGACAGGCTGCCTGGGGCCGAACACTGTGCCCAGCCCACAGTGCACACACACACACACACGTAGTACACATACAGACAGGACAGTGCATGCACACACAGGAACACACACACACACACACACAGGGACATGTCAGGGACAGGGAGCCTGCAGCAGTGGAGAGAAAGAACATTGTGTCTGGCTAACACCTAGAACACATGTAGTACACATCACACACACACACACACATGTAGTACACACACAAACCAGTTACCAGGTCTCCACTCCAGACTGGCCTCATCTTGACATAATAACAGGCGTGTGCAGGATGACACTAACCACAGCAACACAGCTGCTTCAGACCAAAGAGCTCATATGGAGGCTTGGCCTTTTTATGGACAGAAAGAATAACTGCACGTAATAACTGCACGCAACTGCATAATATTGCATAAATAATAGAGCATGTAATAGAGCAGTGTCATGTCAAGCAGCAGTACTATATCACACAGTGCAACAAACAACTCCTATCTTGTTCTGTTAACCCTCTATCCTCCACCTGGCTCTCTCCCCCTTTTCTCTCCCTCCCTCCCCTCCCCTCCCTCCTCCCCTCCCCTCCCTCCTCTCCTCCCCTCCTTCCTCTCCTCCCTCCCTCCTCTCCTCCCTCCCTCCTCTCCTCCCCTCCCTTCCTCCCTCCCTCCTCTCCTCCCTCCCTCCCTCCCTCCCTCCTCTCCTCCCCTCCCTCCTCTCCTCCCCTCCCTCCTCTCCTCCCCTCCTCCTCTCCTCCCCTCCCTCCTCTCCTCCCCTCCCCTCCCTCCCTCCCTCCCTCCCTCTTTCTTCCAGTCGTACCTTTCCCACACATCCTTATTTCCAGGCCAGTTGGGGGCGGGGCAGCTGTCTCTGTACAACCTTCTGAAGGCCTACTCCCTCCTGGACCCTGAGGTACACACACACACACTTAACACTCACACACACTTAACACTCACACACACACACACTTACACAACAAAAGGACATGTGCAAACACATGTTCACACAAGCACTGCAAAACAACCTTGCAAAGCACACACCTGTCCACACACATGTCCACACACCTGTCCACACACAGTTCCACACACCTGTCCACACACATGTCCACACACCTGTCCACACACCTGTCCACACACATGTCCACACACCTGTCCACACACAGTTCCACACACCTGTCCACACACATGTCCACACACATGTCCACACACCTGTCCACACACATGTCCACACACCTGTCCACACACATGTCCACACACCTGTGCCCCCCAGCAGGGCCCCCCCCAGCAGGCGCCCCTCAGCCCAGCCCCCCCAGCCTAACAGCTGTGCTCCTCCAGGTGGGTTACTGCCAGGGCCTGTCCTTCGTGGCTGGAGTGCTTCTCCTCCACATGGAGGAAGAGGAGGCTTTCTACATGCTCAAGTTCCTCATGTACGACATGGGGCTCAGGAAGCAGTACAGGCCTGACATGATCATACTGCAGGTACCTCACACACACACACACGCTAACACACACACGCTAACAACATATCTATGCACAAATAGTTTAACAGCCTCCTATTTCTCACACTTGATGACTGTTTTTCTCTGTGTGTGTGTGTGTGTGTCTGTGCGTGTGTGTGTGTGTGTCAGATCCAGATGTACCAGCTCTCCAGGCTGTTGCATGACTACCACAGGGATCTGTACCTGCACCTGGAGCAGCAGGAGATCGGCCCCCAGCCTCTACGCTGCCCCCCTGGTTCCTCACCACCTTCGCATCCCACTTCCCCCTCGGCTTCGTGGCCAGAGTGTTTGGTACGAGGAGAGAGGGAAAGGGGGGAGGGAGACGGGGGGGGAGGGAGAGAGAGACAGGGATGGAGGGAGAGAGAGACAGGGATGGAGGGAGAGAGAGAGAGACAGGGATGGAGGGAGAGAGAGAGACAGGGATGGAGGGAGAGAGAGAGAGACAGGGATGGAGGGAGGGAGAGAGAGAGAGAGACAGGGATGGAGGGAGAGAGAGAGACAGGGGATGGAGGGAGAGAGAGAGACAGGGATGGAGGGAGAGAGAGAGAGACAGGGATGGAGGGAGAGAGAGAGACAGGGATGGAGGGAGAGAGAGAGACAGGGATGGAGGGAGAGAGAGAGACAGGGATGGAGGGAGAGAGAGACAGGGATGGAGGGAGAGAGAGAGACAGGGATGGAGGGAGAGAGAGAGACAGGGATGGAGGGAGAGAGAGAGACAGGGATGGAGGGAGAGAGAGAGACAGGGATGGAGGGAGAGAGAGAGAGACAGGGATGGAGGGAGAGAGAGAGACAGGGATGGAGGAGAGAGAGAGACAGGGATGGAGGGAGAGAGAGAGACAGGGATGGAGGGAGAGAGAGAGAGACAGGGATGGAGGGAGAGAGAGAGACAGGGATGGAGGGAGAGAGAGAGAGACAGGGATGGAGGGAGAGAGAGAGAGAGAGACAGGGATGGAGGGAGAGAGAGAGACAGGGATGGAGGGAGAGAGAGAGGACAGGGAGGCTGTCCTGTAATGTGTGTTAACTAAGCAGGCTGTCAAACTGTGTCTTTGTTTGGCTTTTTGGGACATTTCTACACACACCACCACACACACACACACCACTCATATATGCAAATCGGAACATAAACTGTCACATACTATCATTGCACAGGCAATCATGTACTTAAATGATGGTCATGTCAACTGAAGTATGTTCCTCCCACAGAGGGGAAAGCACATTTCTAAGCTTTCTGTGTGAACACACACACACACAACACCTCCTCTGTCATCAGAGGTCTGGTATGTGGGGTTGTTTGAGGAGCTGTTTCATGTTAGCAGGTTAGTCTTCGCTTGTTGTTTTAGTATTTTCTTCCACCTTGTTCCTTACTGGAACAGTGTATGAAGTCAGCCTCTGGCTCCATGACGCTCCACAGTGTGTCGTGTGTGTGTGTGTGTGTGTGTGTGCTGGGGTCAGTCTGCATGGGTGTGTGTCAGGTGTTTACTATTAGAGGGTGTTTCCATACTTTCATCTCTTATGTCTCTCTTTCGCTCCATCACCACACACAGTCCCAGGTTAATCACACACACACACACACACACACACACACACAGTCCCAGGTTAATCACACACACACACACACACACACAGTCCCAGGTTAATCACACACACACACACACACACAGTCCCAGGTTAATCACACCACACACACACACACAGTCCCAGGTTAATCACACACACACACACACAGTCCCAGGTTAATCTCACACACACACACACACACACACACAGTCCCAGGTTAATCACACACACACACACAGCCCCAGGTTAATCACACACACACACACAGTCCCCAGGTTAATCACACACACACACACACACACAGCCCCAGGTTAATCACACACACACACAGCCCCAGGTTAATCACACACACACACACACACACACACACACAGCCCCAGGTTAATCACACACACACACACACACAGTCCCAGGTTAATCACACACACACACAGCCCCAGGTTAATCACACACACACACACACAGCCCCAGGTTAATCACACACACACACACACACAGCCCCAGGTTAATTCCACACACACAACACACACCACAGTCCCAGGTTAATCACACACACACACACACACAGTCCCAGGTTAATCACACACACACACACACACACACACAGTCCCAGGTAATCACACACACACACACACAGTCCCAGGTTAATCACACACACACACAGTCCCAGGTTAATTCCACACACACACACAGTCCCAGGTAATTCCACACACACACACACAGTCCCAGGTTAATTCCACACACACACACAGTCCCAGGCTAATCACACACACACACACACACACACACACACAGCCTCAGGTTAATTCCACACACATGCCACTCCACCCTACACATACTAACCGCACTCACACCACACACTAACCACATACACACACCCCTCCCTTAATGCCACACCCACACCCCTCCCTTAACACCGCACACAACCCCAGGCTAACCCTCAGCACCTGTGTGTGGTGTGTGTGTGTGTGTGTGTGTGTGTGTGTGGAATTAACCTGGGGGGAGTTTTGGCCTAGGAGACAAGACAGTTATGCTAAACTATGCTAACGAGAGGAAGGCTGATCTTAAATCAAAGTACATTTCACCACCCTATGCCAATGTTCACCAGTAAGAAATGAGCCAGTCACAGTTACTCTGTCTGTTGAAGAAAGAGTAATGTTGATCCTTCTTAGTGGTAGTTGTCCAAGAAAGGCACAGAAACTTCCCTTAAGATCCGTTGTTGTTGTTTCTTGGTTCAGTTGCGGTTGTTAGCTCAGTATGACAGATAAATCCAAGAGGCTGTGTTCCAGAATAATCCGGATGAAAGAGGAAGTCAGTTTTAGGTTTGGGCTTTTATACTTGTAAGGTAAGGGGGGATTGGTCTCCCCGTATCTGAAGATGAGCCCATGCTGAGATTAGCATGTAGGTGTGAAAGGGTCTCTTGAGTCTTAATATTTCAAATGTCAGTGGAAGCTCATGACTTCAGTAACTAACAATACAACTTTCAGAAATGGTTTTGTTAGTTTTGCATGATCATCTGGATACTAACAATGAATTATTTGTAACAAAGGGGCTGGGAGTTACATTAAAACATTACATTACATCAAACACAGCATTTAAAGATGCTAAATTGTCACACAGTTCCTATAGTTTTAGTGTCCAATGAGTAGTATTGTCTTTGTGAAACGTTTGTAAGTCTGTACTATATATTATATTTTATATATTATTTATATTATATTATATTATGTATATATAATTATATATAATTATATTATTATATAGTATTCTGTATGAATCCTCTGTTCAGACTGGTGAACCAGTAAGGCCTTTGAGCTATGGTTTGTGGTCTCTGCTACAGTCCTGACTTCTTCTCTCCCTTTTGTTTTCCAGACATGTTGTTTCTTCAGGGGTCAGAGGTCATTTTCAAGGTACAAACATTTTGAAATGCACAAAAAAAAAAAACACCAATACAATACAGGTGTGGAGCGGTCAGGGAATCTGAAGGTTGCCGGTTCGATTCCCGGCCGTGCCAGGTGACGTTGTGTTGGGGGAATGTCTGTGTACTTGCTGGAAGTCGCTCTGGATAAGAGCGTCTGCTAAATGACTAAAGGTAAATGTTTGAGCTGGATTGTGGATAGTGCTGTGTCATGGTGATGTCGCTTCCTGTCCAGGTGGCTCTGAGTCTTCTGGGAAGTCACAAGCCCTTGATCCTGCAGCACGACAGTCTGGAGAGCATTGTGGACTTCATCAAGACCACCCTGCCCAACCTGGGCCTGGTGCAGATGGAGAAGACCATCAACCAGGTGACCTGCTGGCTCGGGGGGGTGGGGGGGGGGGGGGGGGGGGGGGGGGGGGGGGGGGGGGGGGGGGGGGGGGGGAGAGAGAGACTGTGGACAGGTGAGGAGACAGGATGTGTGTGACAGTGGACAGGTGAGGAGACAGGATGTGTGTGACAGTGGACAGGTGAGGAGACAGGAATGTGTGTGACAGTGGACAGGTGAGGAGACAGGATGTGTGTGACAGTGGACAGGTGAGACAGGATGTGTGTGACAGTGGACAGGTGAGGAGACAGGATGTGTGTGACAGTGGACAGGTGAGGAGACAGGATGTGTGTGACAGTGGACAGGTGAGGAGACAGGATGTGTGTGACAGTGGACAGGTGAGGAGACAGGATGTGTGTGACAGTGGACAGGTGAGGACAGGATCGTGTGTGACAGTGGACAGGTGAGACAGGATGTGTGTGACAGTGGACAGGTGAGACAGGATGTGTGTGACAGTGGACAGGTGAGACAGGATGTGTGTGACAGTGGACAGGTGAGACAGGATGTGGTGACAGTGGACAGGTGAGGAGACAGGATTGTGTGTGACAGTGGACAGGTGAGGAGACGGGATGTGTGTGACAGTGGACAGGTGAGGAGACGGGATGTGTGTGACAGTGGACAGGTGAGGGAGACAGGATGTGTGTGACAGTGGACAGGTGAGGAGACAGGATGTGTGTGACAGTGGACAGGTGAGGAGACAGGATGGGTGTGACAGTGGACAGGTGAGGAGACAGGATGGGTGTGACAGTGGACAGGTGAGGAGACAGGATGTGTGTGACAGTGGACAGGTGAGGAGACAGGATGTGTGTGACAGTGGACAGGTGAGGAGACAGGATGTGTGTGACAGTGGACAGGTGAGGAGACAGGATGTGTGTGACAGTGGACAGGTGAGGAGACAGGATGTGTGTGACCAGTGGACAGGTGAGGAGACAGGATGTGTGTGACAGTGGACAGGTGAGGAGACAGGATGTGTGTGACAGTGGACAGGTGAGACAGGATGTGTGACAGTGGACAGGTGAGGAGACATGATGTGTGTGACAGTGGGACAGGTGAGGAGACGGATGTGTGTGACAGTGGACAGGTGAGGAGACAGGATGTGTGTGACAGTGGACAGGTGAGACAGGGATGGACAGTGGACAGTGGACAGTGTGACAGTGGACAGTGGACAGGTGAGACAGGATGAGTGTGACAGTGGACAGGTGAGGAGACAGGATGTGTGTGACAGTGGACAGGTGAGGAGACAGGATGTGTGTGACTGGACAGGTGAGGAGACAGGATGGGTGTGACAGTGGACAGGTGAGACAGGATGTGTGTGACAGTGGACATGTGAGGAGACAGAATGGGTGTGACAGTGGACATGTGAGACAGGATGTGTGTGACAGTGGACAGGTGAGGAGACAGGATGTGTGTGACAGTGGACAGGTGAGGAGACAGGATGTGTGACAGTGGACAGGTGAGGAGACAGGATGTGTGACAGTGGACAGGTGAGGAGACAGGATGTGTGTGACAGTGGACAGGTGAGGATACGGGTTCAGCTTCTGTAAGTGAATCTCCTCTTACATTGTTGAGAAGCTGCAAAATAACAGTAATTGTACCTGCATGTTGATATAACTGACAGTCCATGTAAGTTAACCCCCCTGGCACATATGAATCACTGCTGCTGTTATGTGAAGGATTCATTGTGTGAGAGAGATACAGACAGAGAGGTAGTGTCTTTAATGAGGGGTTACGTGTTTCACTGCTCTTCAGTAGTAAGCTACACAGTCTGTGAGAAAGGCTGACAGTCAACTTCTCTCCAGTGTTGATCCAGCCCCAGCCCCTTAGCTGCCCTCCTGACAGGATCAGTACTGTGGACAGGCTATCTGAGCTGCCCTCCTGACAGGATCAGTACTGTGGACAGGCTAGCTGAGCTGCCCTCATGACAGGATCAGTACTGTGGACAGGCTATCTGAGCTGCCCTCCTGACAGAATCAGTACTGTGGACAGGCTAAGTGAGCTGCCCTCCTGACAGGATCAGTACTGTGAACAGGCTAGCGGAGCTGCCCTCCTGACAGGATCAGTACTGTGGACAGGCTAGCTGAGCTGCCCCTCCTGACAGGATCAGTACTGTGGACAGGCTAGCAGAGCTGCCCTCCTGACAGGATCAGTACTGTGGACAGACTAGCTGAGCTGCCTCCTGACAGGATCAGTACTGTGGACAGGCTAGCAGAGCTGCCCTCCCTGACAGGATCAGTACTGTGGACAGACTAGCTGAGCTGCCCTCCTGACAGGATCAGTAATGTGGACAGGCTAGCTGAGCTGCCCTCCTGACAGGATCAGTACTGTGGACAGGCTAGCTGAGCTGCCCTCCTGACAGGATCAGTACTGTGGACAGGCTAGCAGAGCTGCCCTCCTGACAGGATCAATACTGTGGACAGACTAGCTGAGCTGCCCTCCTGACAGGATCAGTAATGTGGACAGGCTATCTGAGCTGCCCTCCTGACAGGATCAGTACTGTGGACAGACTAGCTGAGCTGCCCTCCTGACAGGATCAGTACTGTGAACAGGCTAGCTGAGCTGCCCTCCTGACAGGATCAGTACTGTGGACAGGCTAGCAGAGCTGCCCTCCTGACAGGATCAGTACTGTGAACAGGCTAGCTGAGCTGCCCTCCTCAGCATGGGGGTCAGGGTTTGTTGTGGGTTTGGCAGAATAGACTGGTTCTCTACTAAACAGTGAGTGTGTGTATTAATAAACCCTGACCCACACATGAACTCTATTTACACTTCTCTTATGAGTGTGTTTACCATTGAAGGGTGTGCTGTAACAGGTGTGTGTGTGTGTGTGTGTGTGCAGGTGTGTGAGATGGACCTGTCCAAGCAGCTGCAAGCGTACGAGGTAGAATACCACGTCCTTCAAGATGAGCTGATGGACCCGCCCCCCACGCTCAACCAATCACAACGGGCCGCTCAGCTGGAAAGGACCAATCAGAGTCTTAGGCAGCAAAACCTGGATCTGCTAGAGGAACTACAGGTGAACACTTTTACTTATCCACTCACAGCCAGATTTACTAAGACATACACACCAAACCTTCCAAATACACACATATAGAGGCCAGCCTAGTACTGCAAGGCAGTATAGAGTGACTCAGCAGTTAAGGCGTTGGGTCAGTGATCGAAAGGTTGTGAGTTCGATTCCTGGCTGTGTCAACTTGACATTGTGTCCTTGGGCAAGGCACTTCACCTTACTTCCCTCAGGGGGGGAATGTCCCTGTGCTGTAAGTCTCTCTGGATAAGAGCGTCTGATAAATGACCACATGTAAATGTAAAGCACTGTGGGCTGTCCTCAGGTGTCCCAGGCTCGTGTGGGGGGTCTGGAGGCCCGTGTGCAGGTCCTGTCCCAGTCTGAGGGGCTCCTGAGGGCCCAGGTGTGTGTTCTGGAGGAGGAGAAGAGCCAGCTCCAGAGTACGGTTACACAGCTCCACGCCCTGCTCACCCGGCTGGGCGTCCACACCCAGGCAGACCCACACAGCAGCCTGGACACTGCTGCTGACCTGGGGCTACCTGACCGAGATGGAGGAGGGCTGCTGGGAACAGCCCTGCCTCACCCCCTGCCTCACCCCCTGCCTCACCCCCTGCCTCACCCCCTGGCCCTCCCTTAGACACTCCAGCCCCCCAGAACTGCCAAAGGATCAACGAGAGGAGGAGGAGAGGCACGCCCACCAACACTCCCTTCTAGGAAGTGATGAAAGAGAAGTTAGGATGAGACACCAGAGCACTGAGCCTCCTCACTGCTCTTCATCAGTAAGCCCCCTGCTGGTGATGGCCAAAGACCCCTTCACCTACCTTAGATACAAACTAAGTGTTATCTCACCAACTGGCCCAAAGAAGTACTGACTGCTGGGAGGCCAGACCACAGCCACACCAAGGGCCGTGTGTCTGTGTGTGTGTGTGTGTGTGTGTGTGTCTTTGTGTGTGTCTGTGTGTATGTCTGTGTGTCTGTGTGTGTCTGTGTGTGTGTGTGTGTGTGTTGACATGTACACCAGAGGACTGTCTACATGCCAGGGTGCTCTGGGTGCAGTTAGAGTGGAACCTCGGACATCAAGACCAAAGACCACAGAGTAATGTAGTGTTTCATCAGAGATGTGTGGAGCTGAATATGGAGAGGAGCCTGGATCTACTGCTACAGACCAGCAGAGAGAGAGAGAGAGAGAGAGGAGCCTGAATCTACTGCTACAGACCAGCAGAGAGAGAGGAGCCTGAATCTACTGCTACAGACCAGCAGAGAGAGAGAAGAGAGAGAGAGAGAGAGAGAGAGAGAGAGGAGCCTGAATCTACTGCTACAGACCAGCAGAGAGAGAAAGGAGCCTGGATCTACTGCTACAGACCAGCAGAGAGAGAGAGAGAGAGAGAGGAGCCTGAATCTACTGCTACAGACCAGCAGAGAGAGAGGAGCCTGAATCTACTGCTACAGACCAGCAGAGAGAGAGAGAGAGAGAGAGAGAGAGAGAGAGAGAGAGAGAGGAGCCTGAATCTACTGCTACAGACCAGCAGAGAGAGAAAGGAGCCTGGATCTACTGCTACAGACCAGCAGAGAGAGAGGAGCCTGAATCTACTGCTACAGACCAGCAGAGAGAGAGAGAGAGGAGCCTGGATCTACTGCTACAGACCAGCAGAGAGAGAGAGAGGAGCCTGGATCTACTGCTACAGACCAGCAGAGAGAGAGAGGAGCCTGGATCTACTGCTACAGACCAGCAGAGAGAGAGAGGAGCCTGGATCTACTGCTACAGACCAGCAGAGAGAGAGAGGAGCCTGGATCTACTGCTACAGACCAGCAGAGAGAGAAAGGAGCCTGGATCTACTGCTACAGACCAGCAGAGAGAGAGAGAGAGAGAGGAGCCTGGATCTACTGCTACAGACCAGCAGAGAGAGAGAGGAGCCTGGATCTACTGCTACAGACCAGCAGAGAGAGAGAGAGGAGCCTGAATCTACTGCTACAGACCAGCAGAGAGAGAGAGAGGAGCCTGGATCTACTGCCAGCAGAGAGAGAGAGGAGCCTGGATCTACTGCTACAGACCAGCAGAGAGAGAGAGAGAGAGAGGAGCCTGGATCTACTGCTACAGACCAGCAGAGAGAGAGGAGCCTGGATCTACTGCTACAGACCAGCAGAGAGAGAAAGGAGCCTGGATCTACTGCTACAGACCAGCAGAGAGAGAGAGAGAGGAGCCTGGATCTACTGCTACAGACCAGCAGAGAGAGAGAGAGGAGCCTGGATCTACTGCTACAGACCAGCAGAGAGAGAGAGAGAGGAGCCTGGATCTACTGCTACAGACCAGCAGAGAGAGAGAGGAGCCTGGATCTACTGCTACAGACCAGCAGAGAGAGAGAGAGAGGAGCCTGGATCTACTGCTACAGACCAGCAGAGAGAGAGAGAGAGGAGCCTGGATCTACTGCTACAGACCAGCAGAGAGAGAGAGAGTAGGGGGTGGGGGGAGATGTCTGTGATGAGTGTTAGTTTGGATGCCACAGTAGAATGAATATGAAGAGAATTCTGCAGATGACGATGACTCATGGCTGGAGCCACATGCTGTGTCTCTGAGATGTGATGAACATGTGTTCCTTATCTTCCTTTCTTCTGTAAATCCCACCTGATGCTGTCCTGACACCTGCCTTTCATCTAGACCAGGGGTGTGCAGTCCTGGTCCCCAGGGGCCTCAGGGGCCACACTGTCCTGAAGGTTTTACATGTTTCCCTGCTCCAGCACACCTCCACAGAGCTTGATGACAACAGTCATCAGAATCAGGTGTGCTGGAGCAGGGAAACATGTAAAACCTTCAGGACAGTGTGGCCCCTGAGGACTAGGGTTGGACACCCCTGTGCTAGACACTGACCACTGCCTTGACCGCTGTGTGTGTCTGTGTCTGTGTTGGTCCCAGTGTGCTGAATGGATAATGCATGTGCTTAACATGATGTACCTGCAAAAAAATACTGTAAAGATTTCGACTTTAGATGTACATTGCACATTGTTTTAATGATAAATATTTACTGTATACTCTGAAATACATAACAAAACCTAAAACTAGTCTGTTATGGACTTTCTTGTGTGTGTGTGTGTGACAGAGTTCTGTCTTTAAGTTTCTGTTGCATAGCTTCAGAATGAATGTCACATTCCACTGGAAGCTCACTGGATGTGGTTCAGGAATGAGGTGTAGGTGAGCAGGAATGAGGTGTAGGTGAGCAGGAATGAGGTGTAGGTGAGCAGGAATGAGGTGTAGGTGAGCAGGAATGAGGTGTAGGTGAGCAGGAATGAACGCTTTCTAAGTATGTTAAAAAAAAGCTGATAAACGCTCTGTCATTGAAAAATGTCATCAGATCGGTATCATCCTGAAGCAGTGAAGAGCGTGTGGTGTCTTGTTGTGTGTGTGTGTGTGTGTGTGTGTGTGTGTGTGTGTTCAGGCTCCACAGGCTCACCCTCCATCTCACACCCTCCCTCACCCCTCATCTCTCACCTTCCCTCACTCCTCTCACCCTCCATCTCACCCTCCCTCACCCCTCTCTTTCACCCTCCTCTCACCCTCCCTCACCCCTCTCTTTCACCCTCCTCTCACCCTCCCTCACCCCTCTCTTTCACCCTCCTCTCACCCTCCCTCACCCCTCTCTTTCACCCTCCCTCTACCCTCTCACCCCTCCCTCACCTCTCCCCCCTCTCCTCCCAGACTCTCTTTACAGAGCCTGTTTGTCTCCTTGTCACATGTTCACAGTAATGCTGGGGTTCAGTTTGCAGTGTAACATGACCCTCTGATCTGCTGTGTTCATGATGAGGGAGTCCCAGTCCCAGGGGCTGTGGATGGAGGTGCTGTCTGTAACAGCAGCCCTGTGTTCCAGTTCCAGGGGCTGTGGATGGAGGTGCTGTCTGTAACAGCAGCCCTGTGTTCCCAGTCCCAGGGGCTGTGGATGGAGGTGCTGTCTGTAGCAGCAGCCCTGTGTTCCAGTCCCAGGGGCTGTGGATGGAGGTGCTGTCTGTAACAGCAGCCCTGTGTTCCAGTCCCAGGGGCTGTGGATGGAGGTGCTGTCTGTAACAGCAGCCCTGTGTTCCAGTTCCAGGGGCTGTGGATGGAGGTGCTGTCTGTAACAGCAGCCCTGTGTTCCAGTTCCAGGGGCTGTGGATGGAGGTGCTGTCTGTAACAGCAGCCCTGTGTTCCAGTCCCAGGGGCTGTGGATGGAGGTGCTGTCTGTAGCAGCAGCCCTGTGTTCCAGTCCCAGGGGCTGTGGATGGAGGTGCTGTCTGTAACAGCAGCCCTGTGTTCCAGTCCCAGGGGCTGTGGATGGAGGTGCTGTCTGTAACAGCAGCCCTGTGTTCCAGTTCCAGGGGCTGTGGATGGAGGTGCTGTCTGTAACAGCAGCCCTGTGTTCCAGTTCCAGGGGCTGTGGATGGAGGTGCTGTCTGTAACAGCAGCCCTGTGTTCCAGTCCCAGGGGCTGTGGATGGAGGTGCTGTCTGTAACAGCAGCCCTGTGTTCCCAGTCCCAGGGGCTGTGGATGGAGGTGCTGTCTGTAACAGCAGCCCTGTGTTCCCAGTCCCAGGGGCTGTGGATGGAGGCGCTGTCCTGCAAGTGTAATTGGTCGTTCAAACTCCCAGACTGCACCTGTTTTGCCAGTAGCCTGAAATGCACTGACTGAAGTTGGGAACCTGCAGCATCCAGCCTGCTGGTGTCGAGGAAGAGGAAGAGGCTGTAGACCTTGAGGACTCTGATGCTGGTAACAGTGATGAATACTAGACTATGGTAGAAATACCACTGCTACTGGTAAGAATGAAGCCTTTAACACATGGATTTGTGGTGTGTAGTTCATTCTAGCCCCATGTGGAAACAACGATTGAGAGATGATAACTACCAATAAGCTGCCAGTCTGCAATGGTCGTCACCAGGGGCGTTTCTAGGTTTGAAAGAAAGGCGGGGCTTAGCCCCTACGGATGTGGAATGGCAAATGTTTTGGGACTCATTTGGGGCTGCGGATATCCATTGTTTCAGACGGTTCATAGATCGGTTCAATTAGAAAGTGTGTGATTTTTCTCTGTGTCTTTGCTTGTAGCATGTTAGAAATAACTTGTCCATTGTGTAAAACAATAGTAAAAAATAAACATAAATCCCAATAATTATTTGGGGGCAATGAAGAACATTTTAGGGGGGCTTCAGCCCCCCTAAAACAAGGCTAACGACGCCCCTGGTTGTCACATCAAAATATAATCTGTACACCAATTCAAAAATCATAACTAGCTTTGGTTTCCTTAGATGGTTCTGACAGACTAAAGGGTTTTCATTTGGCTTCCATATTCCCCAGAACTCCAATCAATAATTTAGTTCAAATGTTCTGGACAATTAAGCCCACTTGAGTCTCTCCACCCCCAGGTGATAAGACTGACAGAAGCACCTGTGTGTGTTTGGGGAGGAGCAGGAGAATCAGCTTTCCGAGATCGGGACAAGAAATACTCATTAAATTTAATTACATTTGGATCCTGTTTGCTTTCCAGAGAAGTTTGGATCGTTTCTATAGAAGTTCTTTGAAATGCCTCATGTTAATAGTAGTCTTCTAGTTAAACGTTAACCAAAGTGCACTTGCTTGACAGGCCTTTCTAGATTGAAGTTGGCAGCTTCTGCATACCTGTGATTTCATGTCAGTCATCTTCACACCTGCAGCTTCTTCATGGTGGCCACGCCTCCATTAAACTAGACATTTACATGTATTTATTTATCAGACGTTTTTATCCAAAACAACTTACAGTAAGTACAGGGACATTCTCCCTGAGGCAAGTAGGGTGAAGTGCCTTGCCCAAGGACACAACATCATGTAGCCACAGCCAGGACTCGATCTCACAACCTACCAATCATGAGGCCAACGCCTTAACCCGTTGAGCTATCTGACAACCCTAAACAGAAGCTGTTACCTTCATCCATTTATTTTAACTTTTAGAGTGTAGAAATACATCCGAGTATCGTGTGGCTGTGTGGTTAAGGAGTCAGGCAAATAATCAGAAGGTACCCGGTTCGAACCCAGGCTGTGCCAACAGGACTGTGTCCTTTGGGCAAGGCACTTCACCCTACTTCCCTCAGGAGGAATGTCCCTGTACTTACTGTAAGTCTCTCTGGATAAGAGCGTCTGATAAAGAACTACATTTAACTAGAAGGCTCCTGCACTTCAGCCAGAATAAACAGATAAGTTATCTGATGAATACCGGTACATGAAATTGGCTCATATGGATGATAAATATTAGATACAATATTATATAAACACTTCAGAAGTTTTTTAATTGACAGGATTGTAAAACTGTATTTATTAACAGTTATCACAGCCTCTCCCGAGTCAGAGATACTTTGATTTATTCCCGGTCTCTAACTCCCTCCTCTCCCCTTTTCTCTCTCCCCCTCTCCCCACCCACCCGCATGTACTCCCCCTTTCTCCTCCCCTCTCCTTTCCTGTCCTCCTCTTCCTGTCCTCTTCCTGTCCTCTTCCTGTCCTCTTCCTGTCCTCTTCCTGTCCTCTTCCTGTCCTCTTCCTGTCCCCCTGTATTTGTCCTTGATTTCCTGCAGTAAACATCCTGCTGTGCCCATCAAGAGGTTAATATAAAAAACAAAGTCAAGGTGTTGTACTTTCAGCTTAACCAGTATGGTACAAACACACACACACACATACACACACACACACAGCACACTTAACACGCCTCCTTTTTTCAGTTTCTCCCTCAGGGAAGGATTTTCTGATTTGCATATAACATACAGCCCATTCCTGGAGGCCTTTTACTGATGACAGAGATACTGCCTGAGATGGAATATGAAACAACATACCTTTAGCTAACCTTCAACCTACTAACTAACCCTAAACTCACTAACTAACCCTAAACCTACTAACTAACCCTAAACCCACTAACTAACCCTAAACCCACTAACTAACCCTAAACTCACTAACTAACCCTAAACCCACTAACTAACCCAACCCCTGACTAACCCACACAAATACTAATATCTACCTACTTTTAACCAAACCTAGACATGCTTGTGTGTCAGCCGATCACATATAGTTCCTTTGAAAAGACTGGAGCACTTGATAAGGACAAGGATTCTGCTGTCTTCAACACTCCCTAGGGGTGTGTGTGTGTGTGTGTTTGTGTGTGCGTGTTTGTGTGCGTGTGTGTGTGTACATGGGTTAAATCATCTTCTGAACACTAAGATGGCAGGAAACCAGGAGGTTTATGTGGCTGTGTTACCGGTTGGGTAAATGTCTACTAGTGTCAATAAAGTAACTGGATAAATGTGTGTTAGCATCAGCAATGTTTAGTGTATGACTTGTGTGTATGTGTGATGGTGTGTGTGTGTGTGTTTTGGTGTGTGTGTGCGTGTCTTGGTGTGTGTGCATGTGTGACTAAACGACTTTTACACATGCTGGTCTGATGTGTTGCTTTGCTTTTCACATCCCTGTCCACATCCCTGTCCACATCCCTGTCCAGTGTGGATCTCCCTGTCCACATCCCTGTCCAGTGTGGATCTCCCTGTCCACATCCCTGTCCACATCCCTGTCCAGTGTGGATCTCCCTGTCCACATCCCTGTCCAGTGTGGATCTCCCTGTCCACATCCCTGTCCACATCCCTGTCCAGTGTGGATCTCCCTGTCCACATCCCTGTCCACATCCCTGTCCAGTGTGGATCTGTTGTCATGGATCTTTAGCTCCATGTATGGTGTGAGAGGTCCTGCTGCTTCTGCAGCTCCCGTCGTCACGCCCTTGGTTTCATCTTCCCTCTCTGCAGTTCCGTTTCCTTATACAGCACACACACACACACACACACACACACACTGCTGTACAGACACACACACACACACACACTGCTGTACACACACACACTGATGTACACACACACATATACATGCTCCTGTACACAGTGTGACCCCACCCTCGCCTCCCGCAAGCCGCCCAGTCCCGCCCAGAGAAGCTGCCCCTCCTTAGACTCGTCCCACCAAGGGATCATGTGACTCACAAACACACACTCTTCACTTTAAAGAGCAACAGAGAAAAAGCAGCGCAGTTTCGTAACTTGGGGAAGTTTTGTCGAGTTGCCAAACCCTCGATATCATTCAGACGGTGTGTTTTCTGATGTCAGTGGCACTGCTGCAGCTTCTGGCCCCCACGCAAGGTTTAAACTAAGGAAATACCCCAAAATATTCCGCATTTCTTCTGTAAAGTAAGTTTTTTTTGCTTCTCTATAAGGACACTGTCAGCATATAGAGCTTCCATTTTGATTGTGTTCGTTTTATTGTAAAAAATAAATTATTGACACATGAATAATTAATTTAACTTGAAGTAGCCTACTTCATTAATTTGTATTGATTTTTATATTATACTATTGACGGTATTTTTTTAAAGAACTTGACGAGACGAGACAGAAGAGAGACTGTTACAGTAGCTTATGTTACCTCGTGTGTGTGTGTATGTTTGTGTGTGTTTGTGGAGAGGACCATACTGTCACTCAGAACAGACATGTTCATGTTTCTCAGCATGTTACAGGGCCACAAGTGATCAGTGACTTGTTTGATCACTGACAGATCAGAAGAAAACCTTCAGTAGGCTGTGATTGGCTCCTTAATAGGCGAAACTCTGAGAAGTTCATTAGGCAACTGCAATAGGAACTATACAATATGATTGCACCTAGTATCAACAAGCCTATAAGAACCACACTATGGACTGGAGATGTTACACTAATTAATTTAGCTTTTATTTACTTTACTTTACTTATACTATACATTTACTTATACTATACGATATTATGTTATACTATACTATAGGACTGGTAGATTAAAATAGACTTAAAACAGCTTTTCCACAGTTGCCATTGTTGGGTTATAGGTTATCGTGATGATCATGATAACCAGAGGTGTGTGTGTTCCACCCTCTGTACTGTCTGTCTACTGTAACACTGGTAGACAGCTTGAACCCATTCTGGCACTCATTCTACCTCCCCCTCCTCCCCCCTCCTCCCCCCTCCTCCCTTGTCCTGGGTTTCCTGTGCTTTGTTTCAAGGCTGTGGCTTGCGTCACACATTCCACTTGGCACATGAATCCTTTATCCTGTTTGGAGCCAGGAGGGAGGGAGGGGGGGGGGGGGGGGTGTGGGGGAGGAAGGGTGGAGAGGAGGGTTAGGAGGGGGGGGTAAGGGTGGAGAGGATGAGGGGAGGAAGGGTGGAGAGAAGGGGGGAGGAAGGGTGGACAGGAGGGGGGGAGGAAGGGTGGAGAGAAGGGGGGAGGAAGGGTGGACAGGAGGGGGGGAGGAAGGGTGGAAAGGAGGGTTAGGAGGGCGACCTATATGTGTCTCTCACACACAGCCTACACCCAGACACTCCACCCACCCCATACGCCTCTTTTCCTGAATCAACAAGCTGATGTTATCTACCGGAACAATACACACACACACACACACACACTGCTTAAAGGGCACGGCCTAGAGAACACCGGGGCTAAATATTAAACTCATGGATGTACTTGTCTGTGTGAAGATGTTGACACATTATCTTACCAGGTGGATCTTACTTAACTGTACACTCAAGCAAACCCCTTTGTTAGCCCATAGAAGCTCAAGATAAGGCCAGTTTCTGCAAGAATACAAGAAGTCCTCTGCGCCTCTTTCTTATCTAGGCTGACTAAATATGTCATCATACTTTGGTAATGGTTGCCAGGCTACAGCAGGTTTAGTTAGAGCTAACTAGTACTCACTGTTCTGCGTTGTTATCTAGAGCTGGCCAGATGTTTGGTCAGCTCCAGTTATGAAGATCACCCACCTGTAAACACTGGGTCCCAGGAGGGGGGGGGGGGGGGGGGGGGGGGGGGGGATACTGATTGGCTGGATACCAGTTTTTTCTGATTGGCTGGATACCTGGCGTTTCTGATTGGCTGGATACCTGGCGTTTCTGATTGGCTGGATACCTGGCGTTTCTGATTGGCTGGATACCTGAAGTTTCTGATTGGCTGGATACCTGGCGTTTCTTATTGGCTGGATACCTGGCGTTTCTTATTGGCTGGATACCTGGCGTTTCTGATTGGCTGGATACCTGGTGTTTCTGATTGGCTGGATACCTGGCGTTTCTGATTGGCTGGATACCTGTTTTTTATGATTGGCTGGATACCTGGCGTTTCTGATTGGCTGGATACCAGTTTTTTCTGATTGGCTGGATACCTGGCGTTTCTGATTGGCTGGATACCTGGCGTTTCTGATTGGCTGGATACCTGGCGTTTCTGATTGGCTGGATACCTGAAGTTTCTGATTGGCTGGATACCTGGCGTTTCTTATTGGCTGGATACCTGGCGTTTCTTATTGGCTGGATACCTGGCGTTTCTTATTGGCTGGATACCTGGCGTTTCTGATTGGCTGGATACCTGGCGTTTCTGATTGGCTGGATACCTGGCGTTTCTGATTGGCTGGATACCTGGCGTTTCTGATTGGCTGGATACCTGGCGTTTCTGACTGTATTGTGGTGGCAGCAGTTATCAGCACCAGCATGTCAGAAATACAAGCTGTGTGAGAGGCAGTGAAATGGTTGAATAAATGGTTAAAAAGGTCTCCTGCAGTCTTGCAGTGGATGCGTGAGACTTGAAGCTCCCCATCGTGTTCTTCTCTCTTTCCAGTTCTCTATCTTTGATTTAGTCACATTTTGGTTTGAGCTGCTACAAGGTTTTCTTCCTTCTTCCTCTCAATTCCCTTTTCCATTGTACTCACCGCTCTCTCTCTCTCTTCACCGCTCTCTCTCTCTTCACCGCTCTCTCTCTCTTCTCCTCTCTCTCTCTCTTCACCGCTCTCTCTCTTCTCCTCTCTCTCTCTCTTCACCGCTCTCTCTCTTCTCCTCTCTCTCTCTCTTCACCGCTCTCTCTCTCTCTTCACCGCTCTCTCTCTTCTCCTCTCTCTCTCTTCTCCTCTCTCTTCACCACTCTCTCTCTTCTCTCTCTCTCTCTTCACCGCTCTCTCTCTTCTCCTCTCTCTCTCTTCTCCTCTCTCTCTCTCTTCTCCTCTCTCTCTCTTCTCCTCTCTCTCTCTCTTCTCCTCTCTCTCTCTCTCTTCTCCTCTCTCTTCTCCTCCCTCTTCACCACTCTCTCTCTTCTCTCTCTCTCTCTTCACCGCTCTCTCTCTTCTCCTCTCTCTCTCTCTTCTCCTCTCTCTCTCTCTTCACCGCTCTCTCTCTTCTCCTCTCTCTCTCTTCTCCTCTCTCTCTCTTCTCCTCTCTCTCTTCTTCTCTCTCTCTCTCTCTTCTCCTCTCTCTCTCTCTTCACCGCTCTCTCTCTTCTCCCCTCTCTCTCTCTTCTCCTCTCTCTCTCTCTTCACCACTCTCTCTCTTCTCCTCTCTCTCTCTTCTCCTCTTGCTCTGTCATTCTTTAGGGGGGAGGGGGGAGGGAGGAGGGGGGAGCAGGCTGGGGTAGGAAGAGGGACAGGAAACCACAGCCCCCCTGCAGTAACACCCCCTTCAGCCCCCAGCCCCCAGCCCCAACCCTTCACACTGGGTAGAAATAATAACAGTCAGACTAACCTTTGAGGACTTCCTCTTCTCTCTCTCTCTCTTTATCTCTGGCACTCACTCGCTCTCTCTCTCTCTATCATTGGCACTCACTCGCTCTCTCTCTCTCTTTCTTTCTCTCTCTCTCTCTCTGTCACTCTCTCGCTCTCTCTCTCTCTCTCTCTGCCTCTCTGCCTCTCTCACTTGCTCGCTCTCTATTTATTTTTCTATCCATGTCTCTGTCTGTCTATCCTTCACTTACTGGATCTCTTTGGCAGTCTCTCTCAGTGTCTCTCTCAGTGTCTCTCTCAGTGTCTCTCTCAGTGTCTCAGTGTCTCTCTCAGTCTCTCTCTCAGTGTCTCTCTCAGTGTCTCTCTCAGTGTCTCTCTCAGTGTCTCTCTCAGTCTCTCAGTGTCTCTCTCAGTGTCTCTCTCAGTGTCTCAGTGTCTCTCTCAGTGTGTCTCTCTCAGTGTCTCTCAGTGTCTCTCTCAGTGTCTCAGTGTCTCTCTCAGTGTCTCTCTCAGTGTGTCTCTCTCAGTGTCTCTCTCAGTGTCTCTCTCAGTGTCTCTCTCAGTGTGTCTCTCTCAGTGTCTCTCAGTGTCTCTCTCAGTGTCTCAGTGTCTCTCTCAGTCTCTCTCTCAGTGTCTCAGTGTCTCTCTCAGTGTGTCTCTCTCAGTGTGTCTCTCTCAGTGTGTCTCTCTCAGTGTCTCTCTCAGTGTCTCAGTGTCTCTCTCAGTGTCTCTCTCAGTGTGTCTCTCAGTGTCTCTCTCAGTGTCTCTCTCAGTGTGTCTCTCTCAGTGTCTCTCTCAGTGTCTCTCTCAGTGTCTCAGTGTCTCTCTCAGTGTGTCTCTCTCAGAGTCTCTTCAGAAGTCTGGAAAGGCTCAAAGCTTCTCTGTTCTAAACCAGTGTGGTTAATATGTGCCTGTTAGCCCATCCAGTATGTGTTTACGTACGTATGTGTGTGTATGTGTGCGTGTGTGTCCACACGCTATTGGATCCTGTTTCTTTCCCCCCCCATGTCCGGCCCCTCCTCCCCTCCCCTCCTCCTGTTCCTCCTAAGACTGAGACTCCTCCTCCTCTCAGTCTGGGCCTGGGTACAGCATGGCCTGTTCATGGAGGATGGAATGGTTGCAGTGTGGTCGAAGCATAATGACGTATCATTGTATAGTCTGTACATAATCATTTATCCAAGCCTCTTGGATAAATGCATAAAAGCATGATGATGGAATGGTTGCAGTGTGGTCGAAGCATGATGAAGGAATGGTTGCAGTGAGGTTGAAGCATGATGATGGAATGGTTGCAGTGAGGTTGAAGCATGATGATGGAATGGTTGCAGTGAGGTTGAAGCATGGTGATGGAATGGTTGCAGTGAGGTTGAAGCATGATGATGGAATGGTTGCAGTGAGGTTGAAGCATGATGATGGAATGGTTGCAGTGAGGTTGAAGCATGATGATGGAATGGTTGCAGTGAGGTTGAAGCATGATGATGGAATGGTTGCAGTGAGGTTGAAGCATGATGAAGGAATGGTTGCAGTGTGGTCGAAGCATGATGATGGAATGGTTGCAGTGAGGTTGAAGCATGATGATGGAATGGTTGCAGTGAGGTTGTCTTAGAATGGGTGTCAGTATTGAAAGACTTGGGTTTCTGTCTGGAAGTTTTCTGGTCTCATTGGTGATGTCATCATCTCTAGGCAGTGTTACTCTGTGCTCGTGTGTTTGGTCAAAGAGATGTTTTTGCTGAACCAGCTCTCTCTGTGTTACTGAAATTCATAGCCAGCAACATCGAGCCACAGTATTTTCCCCTTCAGTCAAGTCATTTGGTACTTGGGTCGTTTTCGAATGGAAACAGAAGGGAGGGGAGGGAGGGAGGGGAGGGAGGGAGGGAGGGGGGGGGAGGGAGAGAGGGGGGGGGGGGAGGGAGGAGAGAGGGGGGGGAGGGAGAGAGGGGGGGGGAGGGAGAGTTGTAAGTGTTTGCTGAATGGGTTGGAGACAATTACGCAGACATTTTTGTGACCTGAAAGGAAAATATTTGCAAACCACTCTTGAGACAACCTCTCTCCAATTTAAACAGACATGACCCAAAATATAGTCCAGAAAATGGATATGAACTTGGTATTGAGAAAATGATCGACACTCCAGACTTAATATTTGGTATCATAAAATGTGGTCAGAATAGCCATAATCCTCAGCTCAGCACTCTGCTATTCAAACTGCTCCGGACCTCCCAGATAAGATGAGATCTTTCTAACTGCAGTTCAGTGGGATTTAGATCTGGCCACTTCACTTCAGCATCTTCAACCATTCCTGGGAGCCTTTTTTTTTTTTTTTTTTACAAGGTTCTTGTTCTGATGGAAGAGAGAGAGTAGAGCAGAGAGAGAGCAGAGAGAGAGCAGAGACAGAGAGAGCAGAGTAGAGAGAGAGAGAGCAGAGAGAGAGAGAGAGCAGAGAGAGAGCAGAGAGAGAGCAGAGCAGAGAGAGAGCAGAGAGAGAGCAGAGAGAGAGCAGAGAGAGAGAGAGCAGAGAGAGAGAGAGAGAGAGCAGAGAGAGAGAGAGAGAGCAGAGAGAGAGAGAGAGCAGAGAGAGAGCAGAGAGAGAGCAGAGCAGAGAGAGAGCAGAGAGACAGAGAGAGAGAGAGAGAGAGAGCAGAGAGAGAGAGAGAGAGCAGAGAGAGAGAGAGAGCAGAGAGAGAGCAGAGAGAGAGCAGAGAGAGAGCAGAGCAGAGAGAGAGCAGAGAGACAGAGAGAGAGAGAGAGAGAGAGCAGAGAGCAGAGAGGGAGAGAGAGAGCAGAGAGAGAGCAGAGAGAGAGCAGAGAGAGAGAGAGAGCAGAGCAGAGAGAGAGAGAGAGCAGAGAGAGAGCAGAGAGAGAGCAGAGAGAGAGCAGAGCAGAGAGAGAGCAGAGCAGAGAGAGAGAGAGAGCAGAGAGAGAGCAGAGAGAGAGCAGAGCAGAGAGAGAGCAGAGCAGAGAGAGAGAGAGAGCAGAGAGAGAGCAGAGAGAGAGCAGAGAGAGAGCAGAGAGAGAGCAGAGAGAGCAGAGCAGAGAGAGAGTAGAGCAGAGAGAGAGAGCAGAGAGAGAGCAGAGCAGAGAGAGAGAGCAGAGAGAGAGCAGAGAGAGAGCAGAGCGCAGAGAGAGAGCAGAGCAGAGAGAGAGCAGAGCAGAGAGAGAGCAGAGCAGAGAGAGAGAGAGAGCAGAGAGAGAGCAGAGAGAGAGCAGAGAGAGAGCAGAGAGAGAGCAGAGAGAGCAGAGCAGAGAGAGAGTAGAGCAGAGAGAGAGAGCAGAGAGAGAGCAGAGCAGAGAGAGAGAGAGAGAGAGAGAGCAGAGCAGAGAGAGAGCAGAGCGCAGAGAGAGAGCAGAGCAGAGAGAGAGAGAGAGAGAGCAGAGCAGAGAGAGAAGAGCAGAGAGAGAGAGAGCAGAGAGAGAGCAGAGCAGAGAGAGAGCAGAGCAGAGAGAGAGCAGAGCAGAGAGAGAGCAGAGCCACCTTGATAAAGGTTTTTCTTATCTTATCTTGCTGAAAGTGCTCCATGTTGGCATGTTGGTGTTTTTGTTTAGCGTTTCTTTGCTTTCTCTCAGCAAAAGGCTCCTTCTTGTATTGAAGCTCTTTTGACTGAACCTTCTTCAAACCTTTCCTGAAATCGTCCATCATCTTGTCTCTGACAGCGGTTGACTAGAGTGAGTCTAGGGAGTTTTTCCTTGGGTCTTAAACATTCTGCAGTAAAAGATCAACTTCTCTGAAGATGGACTTTAGATTGTGCCTGTTTGGTAACCCTGTCCTCAGATCTGTGGTTTGTTCGTGCTTATTGCTTCACACATCAACACACAATACTCAGAAGTGGTCAATTCCAAAGTAAAACAACAATAATAATATACTTTGGAATGTAAGTATTTCATTCTAAATAGTGGCAATAAGCTTGTCCAGACAATTTTAGCATTTCTTCCTGGAATGTTAGTAAATTATTCCAATGTATTTGTTAATGCATAGCAGCTAATATATGTGGACATCCAGATATGCTTTAATTTCAACAATTTTCTGTTTAAATAATGTGCGATGGTGCCAATATCTAGGGCCTTGACTGTAGGATGACTGAGCTCTCTGCTCCTCCAGTGTAGAGGAGGATCCATCCAGACATGACAGTAGAACTCAGAGCTTTCATCCAGACATGAGAGTAGAACTCAGAGCTCTTTGAAGACCACATTTGCATCTAAATGTCAACTCAGGAATTTGAACATTTAAAGGTTAGCATGTGCCCGAGAGCGAAGAACTAGGCTGGTCCTGTTAGGTACACTGTGATGATGAGCAGGGCACACACACACAGCGCACACACACACACAGTACACACACACAGCGCACACACACACACAGCGCACACACACACACAGCGCACACACACACAGTACACACA
>CM059329.1:666184-718684 GCA_030340685.1 Protosalanx chinensis
TACTGTAATGATATCTTGTTATTAACTTGTTTATTTCGTTAAATCAAGGTGAAATAAAAGTAGATACAGTAAAAAATCGAATAAAGCCTGTGGCCTTCAGGATATGAAATATTTGGATTTATTGTTTACTCTATGTAAATTTCACAAAACTAAACACACACACACACACACAGGTAGCACCTCTCAGGATGTAGTGACTGTGTATCTACAGTTAGTGTGTCTTCATGGTTTCTCACTGCATAAGAACTGATAGAGCGACACTGTTGGAACACACAGTACTGATATCTTCCCAAAAGACAGAGACACAAACAGTCCGACACACCAGAGGGGAGGAAGTGATGTCATTTGACCCCTCATGCTGTGGAAAGGTCAAGAGTCACACATGGGAGGTGATGAGTAGCTGTTGGCAGGTCCAGAAGTCACCTATAGAACATGGAACAGTGCCACCTGCTGGCCAAGATGTTCTGGATATTCTCTCTGAGCACGCATGTTAACCACGATGTTGTTAACCTTAGTGTACCTTGATAACACTCAGTCCTCCTTTCTCTGTCTCCAGGGGCAACAAGCTGTCAGTAATAGTCCACCCCAGTGGGAAGCACCCTCTGCCCATCGAGTCTCCTGATATGCTGAAGAAGTCGGCGAATCCACCGCTGTGATTTTGGAGGCTGCAACAAAGTCTACACAAAGAGCTCCCACCTTAAAGCTCACCGCAGAACACACACAGGTGAGGCTCACACACACACACACACGCACACACACACACACTCACCTACACACACACTGAAACACACATGTCGATAAGAAGCTTAAGATTCACTGAGAAAAGTACTGATATACTTGCTTGATCCCTCCTTGACCATATTACACTTTCTCTCTTTCTTTTTTTATCCATCCATCCATCCTCCCATCTTTCTGCCTTCCTCCCTCTGTCTGTCCGTGTCCCCCTCCCCCTCTCCTCCCTCCCCCTCTCCCTCTCTCCCCCTCTTCCAGGTGAGAAGCCCTACAGGTGCATGTGGGAGGGCTGCACGTGGAAGTTTGCCCGCTCCGACGAGCTGACTCGCCACTTCCGTAAGCACACAGGGGTGAAGCCCTTCCAGTGTCCAGACTGTGAGCGGAGCTTCTCACGCTCTGACCATCTGGCCCTGCACAAGAAGCGCCACCTGCTGTCTGAAGACGCACCTGCAGCCCCTCGACAGCGCTGCCCCTGGTCACAGCTTGGTACCTTCTTTGGACCGTTAGCACTTGTTAGGGTGAACTGAAGCTCTGCTTCCTTACAGCTAGAGAAAACCATTGAAGAGGAGGGGTGAGGGCTGTCTGTGGCAGCCCCCTCCAGCCCCCTCCAGCCCCCTCCAGCCCCCTGCAGCCCCCTGCAGCCCCCTACAGCCCCCTGCAGCCCCCTACAGCCCCCTGCAGCCTCCTACAGCCCCCTGCAGCCCCCTGCAGCCCCCTACAGCCCCCTGCAGCCCCCTACAGCCCCCTGCAGCCCCCCCCAGCCCCCTCCAGCGCCCTCCAGCCCCCTGCAGCCCCCTCCAGCCCCCTGCAGACCCCTGCAGCCCCCTCCAGCCCCCTGCAGCCCCCTACAGACCCCTCCAGCCCCCTGCAGCCCCCTACAGCCCCCTACAGCCCCCTGCAGACCCCTCGAGCCCCCTACAGCCCCCTCCAGCCCCCTGCAGCCCCCTCCAGCCCCCTGCAGCCCCCTCCAGCCCCCTGCAGACCCCCATCCATCTAGATCCCCATCTTCCTCTTTTCTGTTCTTCCTCTTCTCCTTGTCCTTCTTCTTCCTCAGAGCCTGGTAAAGCTGAGGGTCTAGAAGCTCAGCTCCACCCAGAAGAGCTCCCTCTGCTGGACAGAGGGTCAAACAAGTCGCTGTGGCAACCTATCAGAAACCAAGCCATCCCCCCAACACACACACACACACACACTTATCCACAGAGAACTAGCAGGTAGAAGTACACCAGGTTATGGCAACATAATGTGAAACTTTGTTTTTCTTCTAATGTAAACAGAACCATTATTAACAGAATGTATGCATGCAACAGATATCAAACACACTCCCAGTTTTTGTTAATGTAGCAAGTACATGTGTTACCACACACCAAAAGACTCCTTAAACCTGTCACACACACACACACACACAAAGATACAGATACAGATACAAACCTCATCTGCTTTCTCTTGCACTTCATGGTCTCATGAGGAAGTCTGCAGAATACAGCATGCAAGACCAGCATGCAGCATGCAAGACCAGCATGCAGCATGCAAGACCAGCATGCAGCATGCAAGACCAGCATGCAGCATGCAAGACCAGCATGCAGCATGCAAGACCAGCATGCAGCTTTTAATGCAGCGGATGACGGCCTGTTTCTCCCCACACACACACGTATTAAAACACAACACACACACACGAGAGCCCTCCAGTCAGAAGTGTGGTCAGAGGTGTGGAGCCCAGGTTAATGTGAAGCGTGTGGGCATTACTGTGGACAACAGATGGGCACTTTCATGTGGTTTGGTAAGAGTGTAGAGGTAATGACATGCATAGGGATGGACTGTCTTGTATCAAGCATGTCAAGTATATTATTATTGTTGGAATGTGTTGTATAGGATCATGTTAAAGTGGCATTGTATCGTTATTGGATGGTATATACTGACGTGGGAGAGATTGTGTTAAACAGGGAAATCGCTTTTAAGTTTCTATATTTTATTTGTCTAATCGACCTTTAGTGAACAAATAGTCTCTGTTTATTCGGTAGGGCAGCATGCGTGACTCTGCACTTTAATACCACAAGCACAGCCAAAAGACATCAGCAAAACCATGGATTTAACTGCTCTGATATCAAGGGAGGAGTTAGAGAGGTCAAACCTAGAGACACATGACTGAAATAGCCAGTCTTGGTTTTAAAGATGATAACGCATGCACACACACACACACAGAAACGTACAAACACACACATGCACACATACACATACTGTAGCTGTGTTGCACAACAGTACACAACGACATCTACCATTGAGTTGAGTAGTGTTTGTTTTATGGAACTATGCAGTTTTATATTTTGTAATGATTGTGCGACTGAATGGGCAATTCAAAGTTTTTCTGAAGCATGATTTAAATATATTTTTTATTACACCTAATATTGCATTTGTGTACCAATGTGATTTTATAAGTATGTAGGCTTTCTGTACTGTCTGTCTTTATTGGTAATTGAAATGGGAACATATTGTATTGTTTTATATAAAAAACTGTGAATACAGTCTGTACAGTTATCTCTGCTCTCATGCATATCATTTTAATACAAATATATATATCATATAATAAACTTATATTGATACAATTTGTTTTAACTTTTAGCATCTGTGTCTGATCTTTTTTGAAGTCACTAACTTTCCCTGGAAGGTAAGATTGAACTAGGTGTTACTTTGTTGGAGGTAGGATGATTATATTAACATTGAGGGAGACTGATGGATTCATGAGGTCAAAACAACAAAGAATCCATCTTGATTTAAGTGATATGGTGTCTGGTTAGTTTCAGGGAGCAAGGATCATCAGTGATAGAATGCTACAATATGGATTTTGAGATAACATATCTAGTCCCATGTATTTTCTAAATATATGTTTAGTTTCTTAAACATGGGAGTGCCCCCTCTCTTCCCCCCTGGGTATTTGACTTATGGATCAGAACATTTATCGAAGAGCAGTTGATGATCTTAAACCAGGGATCACATGTTTCATTTATACAAACATTGCTGCTATACATTATTTATAGCAACTTAACATCACAACTAACAACACATTTGGGTTTGGCCTCCGTCTGTATGACGTCATGGGGGATGACGTCGCTGTGGATGACGTCGCTGCGGATGACGTCGCTGTGGATGACGTCACTGTGCCGCTGCGCTGCACCGCCCTGCAGACGTGGCTGAGCGGAAGAACAGCGGATCTGTCAGTGAAACAGGGTGAGAAGCAGTGATTTTAATACGAGTAAAGCAGTTTACAGCATCCATACATAAACTGCTCATATAGCGCTGTGAATCAGGACGCTGTTCGGGTTCTCCTGCATGAGGTTTAGTGATATTCAGCTTCCTGTAGTGAGGATGATTATAACTCGAGCCGGTATCTGATCACTGGTTTCACCGTAACGGAGTTTGTTGTCAAACAACTCGCTTCACTGAAGGGGAATTAATAGTCTCTCTATTAGCCATGACATATGATCTACTTGTTCATTCAATATCTCGACTATATCTGTGTCTCTAAAACATGATTAAAGTTGGTGTGAAGTGAGTTGGAGTCATTCTGTGAAAGGGGACAGTGAGGACAGATGGCCTGGTCACTAGGAAGCTGTTCATCTGCAGATATTAACACAGTAAAGATGTGTTCTGCATTCAGTGATGGTGTTAAAGTGTTTGTGAACGGGGACAATGTCCTTCAGGGTGTAGCCAGACTTCAGACCATCCGTAAGAGACTGAGCTGTAGACCTTATAGGTTCAAATCCATCTCTTTATGTGTTCTGAAGGTTTCATTGTATCTGGGCTACTCATTAAGAATTGATTTCAACGTATTTGAAATGTTTGACTGACTTCAGCACCCCCCTCCTCCTCTCTGCCTCCCCCAGATCAGCATGTCTGACCTCCAGGACACCAACTGCCCCATGGACGCCCCCCCAGACCTGACTGATCCAGACCCCAGCACCCCCCTGCCCCCCACACCTCTCCCAGAGGGTCCTGAAGGCCCTGCCCCCCTACCCCCCACACCTCTCCCAGAGGGTCCTGAAGGCCCTGCCCCCCTACCCCCCACACCTCTCCCAGAGGGTCCTGAAGGCCCTGCCCCCCTACCCCCCACACCTCTCCCCCAGCCCCCAGTGCTACCTGCTGGGAACGATGCATCAGCCAAAGAGGACATCATCAAGGACAACAGCCATTGGTTTGCCGCTGACCAACCAGAGAACAGCGTGGAAGGTCAGGTGACTGAGTGTGACCAATCGGTGAATCTGGAACCGGATGCTGTGGCCCCTGAAGAGGAAGCAGGGGTATTGTTGCCTAGCGTCCAGGTATGTGTTACATAAGCTACATTGTTCAGCAGGTATATCACAGCAGGTTAAGACAGCTGTGTTGGTTTAGAGAGGGATCTCTACCTGGAGTCAGGTGGCTAAGTGGTTAGGGTGTCAGGCTAGCAATCAGAAGGTACCTGGTTTGAACCCCGGCTGTGTCATCATGATGTTGTGTCTGTGGGCAAGGCACTTCACCCTACTGTCCTCAGGGGGGAATGTCCCTGTGCACAGCAGCAGTAACAGAGGTCATGTGATCTGAAGAAACAAGTGATCTGGGGTCTGTTCCATCAAGAACATTTATAGAATAAAACAGGATTATGTCTGGAAGAGAAACTGACATAATCCTGTCTCTTTATGGAACAGGTCCCATGTGTACTAAGTCTATTCCATCTTCTAACCTCAATCCCATCCTAAAACATCATAACAGTCCTTAAGGCTCCATGTGCTTCAGTGTATAAAGTCATCAGTCACAACTTCAGGCACATCACAGTTTAGTTTAACCATCCAGTGTGGAAACAAACAGGAATAATCATATTAACAAAGACAAATCTTTCAACAAGAACAAAGTAAACAAATGTGTATATAATGATACACTCTAACAACTTTTGCAATGTTCAAAACTACAAACTTGAACTGTGCCAAACTAGTGCACACGAAGACAAAAGTCTCTTCCTGCCCAGTTCAGCTGAGCCTGCATGGTCATTGGTCAGCCAATATTGTCTGTTTCAAAGTGCCTGTTGACCTTAGCCAGGGTCACGGCCACAGTCAGACCAATCAGGAACAACTGCTGCTGCTCCTCCAACCACACCAGGTTCATCTTCACCTTCCCCTCCTGCTCCTGGTAGTGGATCAGGAAGTGATCCCCCTTGTAATTCCTGGAGGTCTTCTTACCGCAGGACATCACCATGGAGACGGGGGTGCTGACACACCAGACGAGGTGTTGAGCCTCATCCAGCAGGGTCAGGTTCATGATGCAGCAGTTCTACAGGTTAAGAACCACAGGAGGACACTCAGCCTGCACTGTCCTTCTCAGCCCATCTCCACATCAGCCCACCCACATCCAGGGCATTTCACCTCCACACTCCCCTACAGGTCCCCCTCACCTCCAAGGTAGCTCACCTCCACACTCCCCTACAGATTCCCCCTCACCTCCAGGGTAGCTCACCTCCACACTCCCCTACAGATTCCCCCTCACCTCCGGGGTAGCTTACCTCCACACTCCCCTACAGGTCCCCCTCACCTCCAGGGTAGCTTACCTCCACACTCCCCTACAGGTCCCCCTCACCTCCAGGGTAGCTCACCTCCACACTCCCCTACAGATTCCCCCTCACCTCCGGGGTAGCTTACCTCCACACTCCCCTACAGGTCCCCCTCGCCTCCAGGGTAGCTTACCTCCACAGTCCCCTACAGGTCCCCCTCACCTCCAGGGCATTTCACCTCCACACTCCCCTACAGATTCCCCCCACCCTCCAGGGTAGCTCACCTCCACACTCCCCTACAGATTCCCCCTCACCTCCAGGGTAGCTCACCTCCACACTCCCCTACAGGTCCCCCTCACCTCCAAGGTAGCTCACCTCCACACTCCCCTACAGGTCCCCCTCACCTCCAAGGTAGCTCACCTCCACACTCCCCTACAGATTCCCCCTCACCTCCAGGGTAGCTCACCTCCACACTCCCCTACAGATTCCCCCTCACCTCCAGGGTAGCTCACCTCCACACTCCCCTACAGATTCCCCCTCACCTCCGGGGTAGCTTACCTCCACACTCCCCTACAGGAGCCTGCATGGTCATTGGTCAGCCAATATTGTCTGTTTCAAAGTGCCTGTTGACCTTAGCCAGGGTCACGGCCACAGTCAGACCAATCAGGAACAACTGCTGCTGCTCCTCCAACCACACCAGGTTCATCTTCACCTTCCCCTCCTGCTCCTGGTAGTGGATCAGGAAGTGATCCCCCTTGTAATTCCTGGAGGTCTTCTTACCGCAGGACATCACCATGGAGACGGGGGTGCTGACACACCAGACGAGGTGTTGAGCCTCATCCAGCAGGGTCAGGTTCATGATGCAGCAGTTCTACAGGTTAAGAACCACAGGAGGACACTCAGCCTGCACTGTCCTTCTCAGCCCATCTCCACATCAGCCCACCCACATCCAGGGCATTTCACCTCCACACTCCCCTACAGGTCCCCCTCACCTCCAAGGTAGCTCACCTCCACACTCCCCTACAGATTCCCCCTCACCTCCAGGGTAGCTCACCTCCACACTCCCCTACAGATTCCCCCTCACCTCCGGGGTAGCTTACCTCCACACTCCCCTACAGGTCCCCCTCACCTCCAGGGTAGCTTACCTCCACACTCCCCTACAGGTCCCCCTCACCTCCAGGGTAGCTCACCTCCACACTCCCCTACAGATTCCCCCTCACCTCCGGGGTAGCTTACCTCCACACTCCCCTACAGGTCCCCCTCGCCTCCAGGGTAGCTTACCTCCACAGTCCCCTACAGGTCCCCCTCACCTCCAGGGCATTTCACCTCCACACTCCCCTACAGATTCCCCCCACCCTCCAGGGTAGCTCACCTCCACACTCCCCTACAGATTCCCCCTCACCTCCAGGGTAGCTCACCTCCACACTCCCCTACAGGTCCCCCTCACCTCCAAGGTAGCTCACCTCCACACTCCCCTACAGGTCCCCCTCACCTCCAAGGTAGCTCACCTCCACACTCCCCTACAGATTCCCCCTCACCTCCAGGGTAGCTCACCTCCACACTCCCCTACAGATTCCCCCTCACCTCCAGGGTAGCTCACCTCCACACTCCCCTACAGATTCCCCCTCACCTCCGGGGTAGCTTACCTCCACACTCCCCTACAGGTCCCCCTCACCTCCAGGGTAGCTTACCTCCACAGTCCCCTACAGGTCCCCCTCACCTCCAGGGCATTTCACCTCCACACTCCCCTACAGATTCCCCCCACCCTCCAGGGTAGCTCACCTCCACAGTCCCCTCCAGGGGTCCCCCTCACCTCCAGGGCAGCTTACCTCCACAGTCCCCTCCAGGGGTCCCCACCTCCAGGGCAGCCTGACCTTCCCAGACAGAGGGGTGTGCTGGGATAACTCATTCTTCCTGATGGCGGTCAGATAAACATATCTGCCATGGATCTGACCTGGAAAAGAAAAAGCACAAAGAAAGTTGCTGTACGTCATCAGGCCTGATCCATATCCAGTCCTGTTATCAAACAGCAGAGGGTGAATCTCATGTCTCCATCCACATTTCAGTATTTCATCTCAGCATCAAAACTCAGATCATTCTTCTTCTTGGGGTAGCTCAGCGTAGCTTGTTTACCTTTCTGACAGGAGAGATGTGGGAAGCATCCCAGCATGATCTGAGTCACAGTGTTGTGCAGCACAATGTGGAGCCTGAAACCATGGAGATCACAGCCGGACTCCTCATCCATGAGGTGAGGCTCCTCCATCACAGAGTACGACCTGGAGCCAGGAACCAGGAAGGACTCAGGATTCATTGAACTCAGCCCAATCCACTAACCCCAATCCCATCGTGCAGCATAGGACTGTGGCTGGAGACAGGGACCGATGTTCAGAGAAAGAACCGCTGAATCTGGTGCAGAACAACTGAAGATTGTAATAACAGATATGTGGTTCAGTTACCAGAAAGGAGAACTCAGAAGACTCCTCTCCACCAGGCGGTGGAAGTGAAAGTTGGCGATGACAAAGGCAATGGTGGAATCTCCCTGCACAGACCAAAGAGAAAAAGAATAGTTTAAATGTATTTTTCTGTTCATTAAAATGCATGTAAATGTATCTTGTCAGGCCATTCATACCCTCCATGTCCCTATAAGGAGGCCAGGGGGAAGAAACACCAGGTTCACAAGCTGGTCAAAGCCAATAATCTGCTTCCTCCCAGAGATGGTGTCTGTGTCCAGCCGGACCATCAGGGACCGCCAGCCACGCCTGCCAGACAGGGCTGGGTCAGAGTTCAAGCTGAACAGTGTTGGGTTAGAGTGTGTTGAGGTAGAGCGTGTTGAGTTAGAGTGTGTTGAGTTAGAGTGTGTTGGGTTAGAGCGTGTTGAGGTAGAGTGTGTTAAGGTGTAGTATGTTGAGTTAGAGCATGTTGAGTTAGAGTGTGTTGAGTTAGAGTGTGTTGAGGTGTAGTATGTTGAGTTAGAGTGTGTTGAGTTAGAGTGTGTTGAGTTAGAGCGTGTTGAGGTAGAGTGTGTTGAGGTGTAGTATGTTGAGTTAGAGCGTGTTGAGTTAGAGTGTGTTGAGTTAAGAGTGTGTTGAGTTAGAGTGTGTTGAGTTAGAGTGTGTTGAGTTAGAGCGTGTTGAGTTAGAGTGTGTTGAGTTAGAGTGTGTTGAGTTAGAGTGTGTTGAGTTAGAGTGTGTTGAGTTAGAGTGTGTTGAGTTAGAGTGTGTTGAGTTAGAGCATGTTGAGTTAGAGCGTGTTGAGTTAGAGTGTGTTGAAGTAGAGCGTGTTGAGTTAGAGCATGTTGAGTTAGAGTGTGTTGAGTTAGAGTGTGTTGAAGTAGAGTGTGTTGAGTTAGAGCATGTTGAGTTAGAGTGTGTTGAGTTAGAGTGTGTTGAGTTAGAGTGTGTTGAGTTAGAGCGTGTTGAGTTAGAGCGTGTTGAGTTAGAGCATGTTGAGTTAGAGCGTGTTGAGTTAGAGTGTGTTGAGTTAGAGCGTGTTGAGTTAGAGTGTGTTGAGTTAGAGTGTGTTGAGTTAGAGCATGTTGAGTTAGAGCGTGTTGAGTTAGAGTGTGTTGAGTTAGAGCGTGTTGAGTTAGAGTGTGTTGAGTTAGAGTGTGTTGAAGTAGAGTGTGTTGAGTTAGAGCGTGTTGAGTTAGAGTGTGTTGAAGTAGAGTGTGTTGAGTTAGAGCGTGTTGAGTTAGAGCGTGTTGAGTTAGAGTGTGTTGAAGTAGAGTGTGTTGAGTTAGAGCGTGTTGAGTTAGAGTGTGTTGAGTTAGAGTGTGTTGAAGTAGAGTGTGTTGAGTTAGAGTGTGTTGAGTTAGAGTGTGTTGAGTTAGAGTGTGTTGAGTTAGAGCATGTTGAGTTAGAGTGTGTTGAGTTAGAGTGTGTTGAAGTAGAGTGTGTTGAGTTAGAGCATGTTGAGTTAGAGTGTGTTGAGTTAGAGTGTGTTGAGTTAGAGTGTGTTGAGTTAGAGCGTGTTGAGTTAGAGCGTGTTGAGTTAGAGCATGTTGAGTTAGAGCGTGTTGAGTTAGAGTGTGTTGAGTTAGAGCGTGTTGAGTTAGAGTGTGTTGAGTTAGAGTGTGTTGAGTTAGAGCATGTTGAGTTAGAGCGTGTTGAGTTAGAGTGTGTTGAGTTAGAGCGTGTTGAGTTAGAGTGTGTTGAGTTAGAGTGTGTTGAAGTAGAGTGTGTTGAGTTAGAGCGTGTTGAGTTAGAGTGTGTTGAAGTAGAGTGTGTTGAGTTAGAGCGTGTTGAGTTAGAGCGTGTTGAGTTAGAGTGTGTTGAAGTAGAGTGTGTTGAGTTAGAGCGTGTTGAGTTAGAGTGTGTTGAAGTAGAGTGTGTTGAGTTAGAGCGTGTTGAGTTAGAGTGTGTTGAGTTGGAGCTGAGCAGTGTTGGGTAACGTGGGTACTATAAAGCTCTGTGACGAGACACCCACTGAAACCTGTGTGACCTCCTGACTCCATGGAGCTGCAGGTTAGTCAGCTGACAGAAGGCAGGCCAGCTCTGTCCACTCCAGCACACCGCCACAGACGAGAGGGTGAAGAAGACACGCACAGGCTGAAAGGTGCCCCTCCACCCTGACCTCTCATCACACAGAGTCAGATCCCAGGTCACATGCAGACTCCTGGGACAGAAAGAGTCAAGACTGGGCCTTCAGGAAGTGACCCCTCTTATAAGTCTACAAAAACAAACATTTGATATATTTGATATCCAGAGTGTGGCAGTTGACCTGAACAGACAGGACCCTGACCTGAGAACTCGCTCTGTCTGGCTGGGCAGCCCAGTGAAGGGGTGGATGTCTCTGAGATCTCTCTTCCAGGCTCTCTCTTTGGATCTGGCCATGGCCTGGAGGCACAGGCTCCTCCAGTAACCATCAGAGCGCTTCTGGACTTCAACAAAGCTCTGCTTCTCCACAGCCTTCATAGGCCTCCACCGCTTACTGCTCCCATACCTGGACAGGTATACCTGGTGCCACAGATCACTGCCAGGGAAGGGGGGGGGGACGATGGGGACGGACAGGTGAGGTGAGGGGGCAGGTGTGAGGGCAGGTGAGGGGACAGATGTTTGGGGACAGGTGTAAGGGCAGGTGTAGTGGCAGGTGTGAGGACAGGTGTGAGGGGACAGGTGTGAGGGCAGGTGTGAGGGGACAGGTGTGGGGACAGGTGTGAGGGCAGGTGTAAGGGCAGGTGTGAGGACAGGTGTGAGGGGACAGGTGTGAGGGCAGGTATGAGGGGACAGGTGTGGGGACAGGTGTGAGGGCAGGTGTAAGGGCAGGTGTGAGGGCAGGTATGAGGGGACAAGTGTGAGGGCAGGTGTGAGGGGACAGGTGTGAGGGCAGGTGTGAGGGGACAGGTGTGAGGGCAGGTGTGAGGGCAGGTGTTTGGGGACAGGTGTGAGGGCAGGTGTAGTGGCAGGTGTAGTGGCAGGTGTGAGGGCAGGTGTGAGGGCAGGTGTGAGGGCAGGTGTGAGGGCAGGTGTGAGGGCAGGTGTTTGGGGACAGGTGTGAGGGCAGGTGTAGTGGCAGGTGTAGTGGCAGGTGTGAGGGCAGGTGTAGTGGCAGGTGTGAGGGCAGGTGTAGTGGCAGGTGTGAGGACAGGTGTGAGGGGACAGGTGTGAGGACAGGTGTGAGGGGACAGGTGTGAGGGCAGGTGTTTGGGGACAGGTGTGAGGGCAGGTATGAGGGGACAGGTGTGGGGACAGGTGTGAGGGCAGGTGTAAGGGCAGGTGTGAGGGCAGGTATGAGGGGACAAGTGTGAGGGCAGGTGTGAGGGGACAGGTGTGAGGGCAGGTGTGAGGGGACAGGTGTGAGGGCAGGTGTGAGGGCAGGTGTGAGGGCAGGTGTGAGGGGACAGGTGTGAGGGCAGGTGTGAGGGCAGGTGTTTGGGGACAGGTGTGAGGGCAGGTGTAGTGGCAGGTGTAGTGGCAGGTGTGAGGGCAGGTGTGAGGGCAGGTGTGAGGGCAGGTGTGAGGGCAGGTGTGAGGGCAGGTGTTTGGGGACAGGTGTGAGGGCAGGTGTAGTGGCAGGTGTAGTGGCAGGTGTAGTGGCAGGTGTGAGGGCAGGTGTGAGGGCAGGTGTAGTGGCAGGTGTGAGGGCAGGTGTGAGGGCAGGTGTGAGGGCAGGTGTAGTGGCAGGTGTAGTGGCAGGTGTGAGGGCAGGTGTAGTGGCAGGTGTGAGGGCAGGTGTGAGGGCAGGTGTGAGGGCAGGTGTGAGGGCAGGTGTGAGGGCAGGTGTGAGGGCAGAGATTCATGGTTTTAGAAGAAGGAGGAGATGCAGATGAGTCCAGTGCTTCTCTTACTTGTGCTTGGCCAGCTGATGGAACAGCTTGTTGACATGCCCCATGCACAGCAAAGACAAGGCATCCAGGTAGGACAAGATCTTCTGCAGAATCTCAGGTGGCATTCTGAATGATCAAGGCAGTTACAACAACAAAAAATGTCTGCCACCAATTGCGCAAGTTCTCCCACTTAAAAAGATGAGAGAGGCCTGTATTTTTCATCATTGCTACACAGAGGAAAACTACTACAAATTTAAATACTATCACCAGATTTGACTATGTAATGATTAATGTCATTATGACTGTGAGCTACCTCAGAATGTGGTTTAGAGTGCATGTAGGGGATGGTTTGATCGCACATGTGTCCTGGACAGAAAATTCAGCTGTTTCTGGGGTCAGGCGTGAAAATACGTCTGGCTTGATCATCTTTGAGTCTCTACATCTGTACAAGGACACAACATAATGCAAGCAGGACAATTAACTCGATAAATCATATTCGGACTCCGATATCTTAAGTAATAATATACACTGAGGCTACGACAGAAGTGTACACTTGATTAATAACTACCCTTTGGAAGAACGTCGTTGTTTGTCCTTGGTTCTTGAACCCCTCTCTTGAAACACCTTCATAGGTGGGTTGTTTTTCTCCATATCTGCTTTAAAACTAGGGCCAGTCTGACCCGGTGCAGCGGCCATGCTTCTGCACACTCTCTGGTCTCTGAACTCTGTGGTGCTACCACTCATCCACACTTCTCTCTCTGGGCTGTCTGATAGTCTTGTGTTCATGAATGTGCTGAACATATCCTCTTGTTTCACCGATACTTGAGTGTTTCTAGGTTAAACCGCTGGCTGAGTTCGTTTGTTCGCATAGATTCTTATTTTTATTTTATTTTAAACTGTCAGTCTGTATTGATGCGCTGCTCCGATACTTTAAAACACCTCTGATCACGTGACGAAGTGCTGCGAAAGGTTTATGTCACGTGATCCTGAACCCAACCTGTACACACCTTATACTGTATGAGTTACAGCAGCAGTTTACCGTCAACAGTTCAAAAATATGAATTCACCCAACTAGATTCATAAATGTAAGATACAGATTCCGAATTTGAGATTCGATGCAAAGTATTTCACACTCGTTAATAATGCCGCTTTACCACAAGGTTTTAAAGACAGGATTGTAGATTTGTCTATAAAACAGTCATATGTCCACATATAAACCACAGTCTTTCCAGCAAATGTCACTGTTGAAGTCAAGTTTGAGCATTTCAGACTGTTTAACTGTTTTAATGATCTCTGTGTTTCGAAACGCGGTTTTCCCATCCCGATTGGTAGGCTAATTAAATGTATTGGTTGCACAGTTAGTCTATAATTAAACACAGGTCTCTGTCTGCACATTAAGCCATTTGACTGAAGTGGGATGTGGAACATGTGCAGGGCAGCTAATGAGGGCAGCTGTCTGCTTTAACTGATGTGAACCATAAAAGCCCGTAGAGAACCGCTGTCTTGTCTTTAGGATCTCCCAGGTTTGGCCTCTAGGTTTGTAAACTATTGTAACACACTGAGAGTTTTCTTATTTTTTCTCCTCTTCTATCCTCTGCAACCTGCAATTTTCTCCTTGAGGGACTAATAAAAGATGATCAAATTCAATCAATCAATTCATCACACCTCTGTGATTGTGTTCTAAGAGACTGTTAATGTGTGTTTCTGCAGGACAAAGGGAGAACCTGGAGTGTCTGGGGCTCCTGGGGGAAGTCCCTCCTGACCAGCGCCACCTCCTCCATGGGTAGGTGCCCCACTCTCTGGGCCCTCACTGACCCCTCACTGGCCCCTCTCTGGCCCCTCACTGGCTCCTCTCTGGCCCCTCTCTGGCCCCTCACTGGCCCCTCTCTGGCCCCTCTCTGGCCCCTCACTGGCCCCTCACTGGGATGGCAGTATGGGGGGGACACTGTCTTCACCTCTGTCCTTTGGTCTGTGTGCAGGACAAGGTTTGACCTCTGTGAAGGAGAAGGCAGGAGAGGCCCTGAGACTGCACAGGACCTCAGTGGGTGAGGAGGCAGGAGAGGAGGAGGGAGAGGAGGAGAGGAGGAGGAGGGGAGGAGGAGAGGAGGAGAGCCAGGGTGAAGGAGGAGGAGAGAGTGAAGGGGACTCATCTGCCATTTCTACTGAAGCATCAAGCAGAGGAGTTCTGTCCACCATCACCCATGCAGTGCAAAACACTGTGAGTGTACATCCTCACACACACACACACACTCACATACCACACACACACACACACACACTCACTCACATACCACACACACTCACTCACACACACACACACACACTCACATACCACACACACACACACTCACACACACACACACACATACCACACACACACACACACACACACACACACTCACACACACACTTACACACACACATACCACACACACACTCACACACACACACACATACCACACACACACACACTCACGTACCACACACACTCACTCACACACACACACACACACACACACATACCACACACACACACACACTCACACACACACTTACACACACACATACCACACACACACACACACTCACACACACACGCACATACCACACACACACACACTCACGTACCACACACACTCACACACACACACACACACACACACTCACATACCACACACACACTCACTTACTCTCCCCTCTTCTCTCCCCCTTTCTTGCCTTCCATACCTCACCTCTCTACTCCTTTCTCTCTTCTCCTCTCCCTGTCTCTCCTCCCTTCCCTCTCCTCCCCTCCCTTTCCTCTCCCTGTCTCTCCTCTCCCTGTCTCTCCTCCCTCTCCTCCCCATATCTCTCCCCCCCCGTCTCTCCTCTCCTCCCTCTCCTCTCCCTGTCTGTCCTCCCCTCCCTCTCCTCCCTATCTCTCCTCTCCCTGTCTGTCCTCCCCTCCCTCTCCTCCCTATCTCTCCTCTCCCTGTCTGTCCTCCCCTCCTCGCCCTCCCTCCCCTCCCTCCCCTCCCTCCCCTCCCCTACTCTCCTCCCCTCCCTCTCCTCCCCCTGTCGGTCCTCCCCTCCTCTCCCTCCCCGTCTCTCCTCCCCTCCCTCTCCTCCCCCTGTCTGTCCTCCCCTCCTCTCCCCCCCGTCTCTCCTCCCCTCCCTCTCCTCTCCCTGTCTCTCCTCCCCTCCTCTCCCCCCCATCTCTCCTGCTCCCAGGGGAGGTCAGTGATCAGTGGTGGTCTGGATGCGCTGGAGTTCATAGGAAAGAAGACGATGATCGTTCTAGCAGAGAGCGACCCTGGATTCAGAAACACTAAGATACTGATGCAGAGGACTGTGTCCCTCAGCCAGGTACACACACACACACACACACACACACACTGAAACAAACACACACACACACACACTGAAACACACATACACAGAAACACACCAAACACACACTGAAACACACACACACACACACTGAAACACACACAGAAACTGAAACACACACACACTGAAACACACACACACACACTAAAATACACACAGAAACTGAAACACACACACACACTGAAACACACACACACACTAAAACACACACACACACTGAAACACACACACACACTGAAACACACACACACACTGAAACACACACACACACTGAAACACACACATACACAGAAACACACACACACACTGAAACACACACACACACACTGAAACACACACACACTGAAACACACACACACTGAAACACACAGAAACACACACACACAGAGAAACACACACACTGAAACACACACACACTGAAACACACACACAAATACACAGAAACACACACACACAGAGAAACACACACACAGAAACATGTTCTACATAAGTGCTGTAATGTTTATAAGACTGACTGCTTCATCCAACATCACGTTCTGATTGGCTTCTGGTTGTTCACACTGTGGTTGTGATTGGTCAGATGCTGAAGGAAGCCAAAGATAAGGAGAGGGCGCGGCTTAGCAGTCAGCCAATCAACGAGCCTACAGCCCACTACGGAATCCTGTTTGATGACTACCAGGGCCTATCACACCTCGAGGCCCTTGAGATTCTGTCCAATGAGAGTGAGGCACAGGTACGTCATGCAGACACACATTCACAGGCACACACACATTCACAGGGACACACACACATTCACAGGGACACACACACATTCACAGGCACACACACATTCACAGGCGCACACACATTCACAGGGACACACACATTCACAGGGACACACACACATTCACAGGGACACACACACATTCACAGGGACACACACACATTCACAGGGACACACACACATTCACAGGGACACACACACATTCACAGGGACACACACACATTCACAGGGACACACACACATTCACAGGGACACACACACATTCACAGGGACACACACACATTCACAGGGACACACACATTCACAGGGACACACACACACACACAGGGACACACACACATTCACAGGGACACACACACACAGGGACACACACATTCACAGGGACACACACACACACAGGGACACACACACACACACAGGGACACACACATTCACAGGGACACACACATTCACAGGGACACACACACACACACAGGGACACACACATTCACAGGGACACACACACACACACACAGGGACACACACACATTCACAGGGACACACACACACAGGGACACACACATTCACAGGGACACACACACACACACAGGGACACACACATTCACAGGGACACACACACACAGGGACACACACATTCACAGGGACACACACACACACAGGGACACACACATTCACAGGGACACACACACACACACAGGGACACACACATTCACAGGGACACACACACACACACAGGGACACACACACACACACACATTCCTTTTTTCTGTGTGCAGGTGCAGGCGTTTCTCTCCTCCTTGACTGAGGAGGAGCAGGAGGAGGTGAAGAAGGAGCTGATTGCCATCAAGGACATCTTCAGCCGAGAGGAAGAGAGGGATGAGGAAGAGAAGAAGATGGAAAGGAGGGATGGAGAGACAGACGACAACGGTGATCTAAGTTTGTAGATATGGATCCTCCCATCTGTGTGTTGAAATCAAATGGCTGAGTGGTTAGGGAATCGGGCTAACAATCAGAAGATTGTGAGTTTGAATCCTGCTTATACCAAGATGACATTGTGTCCTTGGGCAAGGCACTTCACCCTACTTCCCTCAGGAGGAATGTCCCTGAACTTACTGTAAGTCTCTCTGGATAAAAGCGTCTGCTGAATGAATATTTATTTATTACTAACCCTGAGTGATGATAACCTGAAATCTGAGTGATATTAATGGTGTTCTGATTTCAAGAATGCACTATTGTTAAGTAGTGAGTTAATTGTGTGTGTGTTTGTGTGTGTGTGTTTGTACATGGTTGTGTGTGTTTGTACATGGTTGTGTGTGTTGGTGTGTGTGTGTTTGTACATGGTTGTGTGTGTGTTTGTACATGGTTGTGTGTGTGTTTGTACATGGTTGTGTGTGTGTTTGTACATGGTTGTGTGTGTGTTTGTACATGGTTGTGTGTGTGTTTGTACATGGTTGTGTGTGTGTTTGTACATGGTTGTGTGTGTGTTTGTACATGGTTGTGTGTGTGTTTGTACATGGTTGTGTCAGCTGCTGATGGGGAGGAGTTTGTGAGCATCCTAACAGAGCTTCTTTTTGAGCTTCACGTTGCTGCCACCCCTGACAAACTCAACAAGGTAACCACACACACACACATACACACACACACACAGCACGCACGCACACACACACACACACAGCACATACACAGCACACACACACACACAGCACACACACACCACACACACACACACAGCACACACACACCACACACACACACACACACTCCAGGACAACTGGACAGCAGAACACACACACACCTCAGGACAGCAGAACACACACACACCTCAGGACAGCAGAACACACACACACCTCAGGACAGCAGAACACAGCAGAACACACACACACCTCAGGACAGCAGAACACACACACACCTCAGGACAGCAGAACACACACACACCTCAGGACAGCAGAACACACACACACCTCAGGACAGCAGAACACACACACACCTCAGGACAGCAGAACACACACACACCTCAGGACAGCAGAACACACACACACCTCAGGACAGCAGAACACACACACACCTCAGGACAGCAGAACACACACACACCTCAGGACAGCAGAACACAGCAGAACACACACACACCTCAGGACAGCAGAACACAGGGCTGTTTACCCTGCTCTTCAGGGGCCTGTGTCCTGTATATCTGAGTTTTTTCCTGACCTGGGCTGACCTGGACTGACCTGGGCTGACCTGGACTAACCTGGGCTGACCTGGACTGACCTGGGCTAACCTGGGCTAACCTGGACTGACCTGGGCTGACCTGGACTAACCTGGGCTAACCTGGGCTGACCTGGACTGACCTGGGCTGACCTGGGCTGACCTGGGCTAACCTGTACTGACCTGGGCTGACCTGGGCTGACCTGGGATGACCTGGACTGACCTGGACTGACCTGGACTGACCTGGACTGACCTGTGCTAACCTGGGCTGACCTGGACTAACCTGGGCTAACCTCAGCTGACCTGGGCTGACCTGGACTGACCTGAACTGACCTGGGCTGACCTGGGCTGACCTGGACTGACCTGGACTGACCTGGGCTGACCTGGACTGACCTGGGCTGACCTGAACTGACCTGGGCTAACCTGGACTGACCTGGACTGACCTGGACTGACCTGGGCTGACCTGGACTGACCTGGACTGACCTGGACTGACCTGGACTGACCTGGACTGACCCGCCCTGCCTTACAGGCCACAGAACTGACTGACAGGATGTTAGGTCACAAGGTCACTATCAGTGAACCCTGTAAAACCTGCTCATGTCATGCTTACCTAGGCTCGAATGAGAGCACGTGATTGGCTTAGAGAGGTGGAAGAGGCAGTGTCCATGGAGACCATCAGTAACTCCTCCACGGAGGAGACTAAAGGGGAGGGAGAGAAGGAAGAGGAGGTCAAAAAGACCAAGTCCAGATCTGTAGAGGTAAGAAAATTGAAAACTGAAATTGATTGAAATTTAAAATCCTTTATTAGAGGAATAGTTTGTGTCTGAGTGTGCTTGTGTGTGTGTGTGTGTGTGTGTGTGTATGGGTGTGACTGTGTATGTATGTGCAGTATGTATTTATTCCTCCCATCTTGCCCCTCCCCCAGGCCTTGTACCTGTCCTCAGTTGGGAGTCTGGCTGAAGTCACTGCCCGCAGTATCGAGCAGCTCCACAAGGTGGCAGAGTTGATCCTCCATGGCCAGGACCTGGAGAAGTCTGCCAGGGAGCAGGCCCACATTCTTACCAGGTGGGCTGTGTGTGTGTGTGTGTGTGTGTGTGTGTGTGTGTGGTGGTGGTGTGTGTGTGTGTTTGTAACAGTTAATAACAGTGAGCATGTGGTTCTTGTTGCAGGTTAACGTGTGGTTCTTGTTGCAGGTTAACATGTGGTTCTTGTTGCAGGTTAACGTGTGGTTCTTGTTGCAGGTTAACATGTGGTTCTTGTTGCAGGTTAACATGTGGTTCTTGTTGCAGGTTAACGTGTGGTTCTTGTTGCAGGTTAACATGTGGTTCTTGTTGCAGGTTAACATGTGGTTCTTGTTGCAGGTTAACATGTGGTTCTTGTTGCAGGTTAACGTGTGGTTCTTGTTGCAGGTTAACGTGTGGTTCTTGTTGCAGGTTAACATGTGGTTCTTGTTGCAGGTTAACATGTGGTTCTTGTTGCAGGTTAACATGTGGTTCTTGTTGCAGGTTAACATGTGGTTCTTGTTGCAGGTTAACGTGTGGTTCTTGTTGCAGGTTAACATGTGGTTCTTGTTGCAGGTTAACATGTGGTTCTTGTTGCAGGTTAACATGTGGTTCTGGTTGCAGGTTAACGTGTGGTTCTTGTTGCAGGTTAACGTGTGGTTCTTGTTGCAGGTTAACATGTGGTTCTTGTTGCAGGTTAACGTGTGGTTCTTGTTGCAGGTTAACATGTGGTTCTGGTTGCAGGTTAACATGTGGTTCTGGTTGCAGGTTAACATGTGGTTCTGGTTGCAGGTTAACGTGTGGTTCTTGTTGCAGGTTAACATGTGCCATGTGTCGGGAGGTGGCGTGTCTCGCTAAGAAGTTCTCGGACATCATGCTGACTGTGGGGGTGAGTGTGTGAGTGTGTGAGAGTGTGTGAGAGTGTGTGAGTGTGTGGGTGTGTGGGTGTGTGAGAGTGTGTGAGAGTGTGTGAGTTTGTGGGTGTGTGGGTGTGTGAGAGTGTGTGAGTGTGTGAGTGTGTGGGTGTGTGAGAGTGTGTGAGAGTGTGTGAGTGTGTGAGAGTGTGTGAGAGTGTGTGAGTGTGTGAGTGTGTGGGTGTGTGAGAGTGTGTGAGAGTGTGTGAGAGTGTGTGAGTGTGTGAGTGTGTGAGTGTGCGAGTGTGTGGGTGTGTGTCTGGGTGAAGCTGTGAGTGTGTGAGTGTCTGAGTGTCTGAGTGTGTGAGCAGTGTGTCTGGGTGTGATTGTGTCATTGTGTCATTGTGTCATTGTGTGAGTGTGTGTTGTGGATATTGAGTACAGCAGGGCAGAAGGACTGCTAGGCAGACAGACAGGTAACTGGGTGCTGGAACTAAACTAGAGAGCCATTATTAAAAACAGCAAATCACTGGAAATACCAACGAGTATAAATACTACAATACAGTCAGGAGCTACACTGACACTGAAGTATAATCAACAAATAATATTGTGGTGAATGGATGAACTGGAGTGAACATACTGTCAGGCAGGTTACTGGAACTGTGTCCATATATTGTGTGTGCGTGTGTGTAATTGTGAGTGTTTGTGAAGTTGTGTTTTCTATCTTTTGATGTATTTCATTCTCTCTTGGTTTCTCTCTGTTTTTGTCCATCACTTCCTCAGGTTCAAAGGAAGGCTGAGGAGTTGAGTCCATTAGTGGACAGCTTGATGCTCGAGGTAAGAGCCTCCTTCACATGTACACCCATGCTATAGTGAGGATGATGATGAGGATGGTGATGATGAAGGCTCTGTTCTCCTGGCCAGGGATCCAACAGCACCACGTACATCCGAAATGCCTTCCAGCTGCTGATGCCGGTTCTCCAGGTGTCTCACCTCCAGACAGAGATCTCTAGAACCATGTAGCACACTGGCATCCACAACATGGAACCTTGAGGAAAGCAACACAACGCTAACGCTGCCTTAACACTCAGACACACACAGACCATGCATTAGCACAGGCATACACACTACACACCTCACACACACTACACACCTCACACACACTACACACCTCACACACACTACACACCTCACACACACTACACACCTCACACACACTACACACCTCACACACACTACACACTACACACCTCACACACACTACACACCTCACACACACTACACACCTCACACACACTACACACTACACACCTCACACACACTACACACCTCACACACACTACACACCTCACACACACTACACACTACACACCTCACACACACTACACACCTCACACACACTACACACCTCACACACACTACACACTACACACCTCACACACACTACACACCTCACACACACTACACACCTCACACACACTACACACTACACAGCTCACACACACTACACACCTCACACACACTACACACTACACACCTCACACACACTACACACGTCACACACACTACACACCTCACCACTCATACTCTGCTTGCTGCTCAACTGCTCTCAGTACCCGCTTGTCTTAGCTTGCCTTATGTACAGGAACTTATCTAGAGCAGATGAAGTATATATTGTAGGAATACCATAGTGGAAGACTAAAGAGATTTATATATTCTTATAGGTAGTAACCCAGACTGATCATCTGTATAAAAAATTATAACTCAGTACTGGATAATAGTAAAGTTAATTAATGCCAGTGCTATTCACATTGTAAAATTAATAGTTTAATTATTAATCAGACCAATTGTTTTGGTTTAATGTTATTTTTTTGTATGAGTTACTTGACAATTTAAGTATAGTTTGTAGCGTAATAATGTCAGAGCAGATGAATATCTGCATACGATTAGTGGATCCAAAAAACTAGGCCTCCGTGATTGGATACCTGTGGTCTGAGAGGAAGTAGTTCTGACATTCAGATCTCTGATTGGGTATCAGTGTATTGAAAGGAAGTGACATACATTTTTCTTTCAGTCCTATTTTCGTTCAAATGTGTTTTTCATGAGCACAATGTTTTTAGCATTGTGTGTTACATTTTTTCATCACAGTTTTTATTTTTTATTTTGTTATCATTTAATTGATTCTGAAATACCTTACACCAAATCACTAACTTAATCAGTTTTGGAAGGCAGTGTAGGTCATATTCAGCATTCCTCCTACTCTGAGGTTAAAGGTCAAATGTGACTGACACATATCAGAAAACCAAGACCTTGCTTTAAGACATGGAGGTCTGATGTGATTGGCTGTGAGCGAAGCCTGGTGACCAATAGGGAGTCATGTTGCTGCACATCCTCGCTGACTCAACAGATTCCTGTTTAAGAGGATCCAGTCAAACTAGACAGTGACTAAACAATGACAGTAAGAAATTAACTCTTAATGATTGTCCGTCTTTATCTTTGTGTCTTTATCTTGTCTTTTCACTCTTTACTTCTCTTTCTTCTGTATCGATAACTGTTATAAGCCTAGGCTTTTAACAGAGGAACCCTGACCCCTGCCACCGCTCAGAGACTCTCAAGGCCAGTGGACGAGTTCGCAGATGTATGGGTGTGAATAATGGGCACAAACAAAGGGTTCCAAATGAAATAATATTAGGCTTTATTTCGCCACCACTGCAGGGTAGAGTGGTAATAGTGATAATGCTGATAATTAGGGACAAGGGGAGGACTGGACAGGACCAAAGAAAAGAAATCAACATAAAGTTTCCTAAACTAAACACAAAGCAACTGACACACGAATAAGGTGTCCTAACCAAAATACAGCCAGGGTCTGTCCAGATCTAGCTAGTGTACATAGACAGTAGGTTATACTACGGGTGATGTATACCCCAGGGCAGCTCTAAACTACTCCCCAGTCCTGGAACAAAAGAACAAGAAAACAACGTCCTGGGCCACACTTAGCACTACAGAACACAACACAACAAGTCAAAAACGACAGATGGCACACACTGAAGGAGAATCCAGAACAACAAACCACAAAAGTAGGCCTTACACAAAATCCAAAACAACAAACCACAAAAGTAGGCCTTACCCACAGGTTCTACCTGCAACTTATCTCTCTCTTATCTCCCCCCCTAAACAAACACAAAATGGCCCCATATATACTGGTGGAGGGATGGTTGATTATGGCACCAGGTGAACCGGATTATGGAGAGGAGGAGTCATCAATGGGTGTGGGTTTGAGTGGCGCCACCTATGGGGAAACAGACAGCACAGCAGGGAATACACAAATACAAAAACACAGACTGGGGGTCGTAACACGCCCCCACCAAAAGAACACAACTATAAGGTTGGTGTGAATACTAACCAAAAGACCCCAGTCTAAGACCCCTCCCACACTCGCGACAGAGCGTCGGCCACCACATTGTCAGTACCCTTGATATGGCAGATCTTGATGTTGTAGCCTTGAACAACCAAAGCCCACCGCATGAGGCGGCGGTTGTGATTGTACATCCGGTTTAGAAACACCAAAGGATTATGGTCAGTATACACTTCGACAGGCATGGCCGTTGAACCAACATACACCTCAAAGAACTGTAACGCTAACAGTAACGCCAAGGTTTCCTGTTCGACAGTAGAGTACCTGGCCTGACAAGGGTTAAACTTGCGGGAGAAAAAACACACAGGACGATCAACACCTTCATCGTCCTCCTGTAGGAGCACTGCACCTGCCCCTACCACACAGGCATCCACTTCCAGTTTAAAAGCTCTGTCAAAATTCGGAGCTGCCAAAACTGGAGCAGAGCACAACAATAACTTAGCCATCTCAAAGGCAGTCTGGCTTTCAGGCGTCCACTTAAAGGGCACCTTTGGGCTGATCAAAGCGGTCAGCGGGGCTACTACGGACGAAAAGTTCTTACAAAACGTTCTGTAATAACCCACCATGCCCAAGAACCGGCGTAGCAGACGACGGGAAGTGGGCACTGGGTACTGACTAATGGCCTCGACTTTCCTTGCCACAGGGCGCACCTGTCCACGACCCACCTCTTTCCCCAGATAGGTCACAGTTGTTTTTCCGAATTCACACTTTGCCAAATTCACTGTTAAGGAAGCAGCCTGTAACCGCTCAAAAACCTCTTTCAGAGTAGAGACATGTTCATCCCAAGTAGAGGAGTGAATCACTAAATCATCCAGGTAAGCAGTACAATTTCTCACCCCAGCGAGCACTTTATTCACTAACCTCTGAAATGTAGCTGGTGCATTACGCATGCCAAATGCCATGACCTTGTACTGCAGAAACGTGTCTGGCGTAACAAACGCTGAGATCTTCGAGGCACGTTCTGTTAAAGGAACCTGCCAGTAACCTTTCAGCATGTCTAATTTACTTACATAAGTAGCAGACCCGATTGTGTCAACGCAGTCATCAATGCGCGGCATCGGGAAAGAGTCGGGCACGGTGACCGCATTGACACGCCTGTAGTCTGTACAGAGCCTAGCCGTGCCATCTGGTTTTGGCACTAGGATGCAGGGAGAACTCCACGGGCTGCTGCTGGGTTCTGCCATGTCGTGCTCCAATAAGTACCTTGTCTCTTTCTCCATCAGCTCCCGCTTACGGGCGTTGACTCTGTACGGGTGCTGTCGAATCGGAGTCGCACCCCCTACGTCCACGTCGTGCGCTAGCACTGTGGTTCGGGTGGGAACATCCTTAAAGATCTCAGGAAATCTTAAGATTATTGTTATCAGTTCATTTTGTTTACTGTGGTCTAAATGTGGCATTATGGAAGGCAAGACTGTCAGACTTTCCGAATTGCTCAACCGTTCACCTTGTACATGAGCGGTCTTTGGCTCCAACCCATCCTCCTGATCGTCCTCCAGGGAGTCCAAGCACATCACCGCACGGGCAACGACAGCCGGACCTTTGACACTGGGCAAACAAGGTTTACGCACATAATACTCTTTTAACATGTTAACATGACAGAGCCTTGATGAGCGCCTTCGCTCTGGTGTTCTCACAACATAATTAGTGTCACTTAATTTCCTCTCCACCACGTGTGGACCAGTATACCGAGCGGACAGAGACGAGCCCTGTACCGGCAGTAACACCAGAACTTTGTCCCCTTCCCTAAACTCGCGGACCTTAGCCTTCTTGTCATAGTTCTTCTTCATTTTTGTCTGGACCGACAAGAGAGATTGGTGTGCCAATTTGCATGCGTCATGGAGACGGTTACGCATCTCATGTACATAGTTGTACACGTTCTTTGGCACATTTGTAGGCGACTTAGACGAAAGGATGTTTTCCTTAAGCACCTTCAACGGACCCCTCGGGGTATGTCCGAACACCAAATCTGCAGGACTGAAACCCAAAGACTCCTGTACTGCCTCCCTAACAGCAAACACCACATACGGCACTCCCTCATCCCAACCACCTCCTGTTTCCAGACAATATTTGCGAAGCATTGATTTCAGCGTTTGGTGCCAGCGTTCTAACGCACCCTGGCTTTCTGGATGGTAAGGAGTTGATGTCTGATGACGGATGGAGAGGTTATGCAACACATGTGCCAGCAGTTTGGACATGAAATTGCTTCCCTGATCAGTTTGGATTTCCTTAGGAAGACCAAATGTAGTAAAGAATTTGATGAGCGCTTTGGCCACGGTCTTAGCGGTGATGTTCCGTAGTGGAACAGCTTCAGGGTAGCGAGTAGCACAGCACATTATTGTCAACAGAAACTGGTTTCCTGACCTTGTTTTTGGCAATGGACCCACACAATCCACAATAATCCTGTCAAATGGTTCCCCCACCACCGGGATTGGACAGAGAGGAGCGCGGGGAACGGATTGGTTGGGTTTACCCATGACCTGGCACACATGACACGTTTTGCAATACTCTGCAACATCGGACTTTAACCCAGGCCAGAAAAAGTGTTGGAGAATGCGGTCATATGTTTTTGAGATCCCCAAGTGGCCAGACCATGCCGGGTCATGAGCCACAGACAGGACCTGCTGTCTATACAACGTAGGAAGAACCACCTGTGACACAGTGCTCCAGTCTCCATCTATGTCATGCGCTTTCCATTTGCGCATCAGTACACCATTTTCCAAGTAGAACGCTCTTCTACTGTCTTTTGCTTCCTCAGCGGAAACAACTGTTCGAAAACATGTCGCTAAACTACCATCCCCCTTCTGGGCCTCAACCACATTAGAGGTTGTAGCGGACAACAAAATATCCCCTAAATGGGTGCTCTCCACCCGGGCAGCCTTTATGGGAGCCTCGCTCTCCCTTGACACAGGAGCATCCTCTAAGACAGAATCTCCTAGATTCACTAAGTCTCCAAACTTCCTGCTTTGTGCTCGAGTGACAACACAAGCTGGAAACACATTTGGAAACTCTGAAAACAACACATCATTGTCTGACCTGGTGTCTGGTTGTTCCACCACTTCCAACACAGGTTTCACTGTGCCGCCCGCAATGTCATTGCCAAGGAGCAAAGACACACCTTTGATGGGTAGTTTCTCCACCACTCCAACCCTAAAACAACCAGAAACAATGTTGGACTCCAAGTTCACCCAATGCAACGGGACTGCTTTTGTCCCCATTTCTATCCCCTGCAGTAGTACCTGTGTGCCTACAGCAGTGCTATCTGAACAAGGCAACACACTGGCTAGGATCAGGGACTGTGCAGCCCCTGTGTCCCTTAGGATAGCCACACGTTGCCTACTCTGTAGGTCACCTGTCAAGGATACCCAGCCGGTAGACATAAAGGGCGTGTAACTGTCTTCTGACAAAGGGGTTTTAGCGGCACAGCTGTACGACTGGACTAACCCCACCTCCTTGGATCTGCGTGGAGGCGATCTCTGCTTATTTTTCAAGGTGGGACAGTCAGCTAGAACATGCCCCACCCGGTGGCAGTAAAAGCACTCTCTACCTTCAGGTTTCGTAGACCCCTCGGCCAATTTAGGACGAGCATAACGGGACGACACCACAGGCTGGGGAATGGAGAACACTGTCTTATGGGTTAAGGCGTATTCGTCTGCCAAGACAGCCGCCTGAGCCATGGACGCCACTCGTTGCTCATTAAGGTGGACTACGATACGGTCAGGCAGGTGATTCTTAAAGTCTTCCAGCAAGACTAGTTCCCTCACCTCTGTCAGGGTAGTGGCCTTACTGGCAGAACACCATTTATCAAAAAGGGACTCTTTGTCCCTGGCGAACTCTACATACGTCTTGTTAGTTGTTTTTCTGTGGTTTCTGAAGCGCTGCCTGTAAGCTTCAGGGACCAGTTCATACGAGCGCAACACTGTGGCTTTAACAACATCATAGCAGAGACTGTCTTCTAGGGACAGGGAGGCCACTACCTCCTGAGCCTTTCCGGTAAGCCTGCACTGCAACAGTAACGGCCACACTTCTTGGGGCCATTTCAGCGCTCCAGCCACCCTCTCAAAAGCTGAGAAATAGCTGTCTACCTCAGCTTCCCTGAAGGGGGGCACCAAAACAATATTTTTGCTGACATCAAAATGTCTAAACCCGCTAGGTGACGATGATCCACCCATCCCCGCCTCTAGCTCCATCTGTCGAATCCGTATTTCCTTTTCTGCCTGTATTTGCAGTTTCTTTATCTCTAACTCCAACTCAAATGTCCTCCTGTCTGCCTGGTCCCTCAACTCGCCCTCGAGACGGGACAAACGAAGGCTGAGCTCTGCCGCCTCCCCCGAACCAGGAAAAACAGGAGAACCAGGGTTGTATTTTGGCAGCGTTCGAGGAGCGGGGGAAAAACCCTCCACCCCCCTGTCCACTGATCGTGTGGGCGAGGACCTCAGCAGTTCTTTGGTTTCCCCATCTTCCTCCTCGCTCTCACCCTCCATCGTTACAACCCCTTGTTCTAGCAAACCACCTGTAACAACTGCCAGGACTTCGGCCCTAAGAGCTTGTTTCCTAGCAGTGATGCCAAAGTGATCCGCGATTGCTAACAGGTCCGCTTTACGCAGTCCTGACAGGTCTGTATAAGACGGGTTATCAATAAATGCTGAAACAGCTGACGCCGCCATGTTACACTGCTAATGGCACTACAAAACACTTCACACAAAGCCTTTACTCACACCCAGAACACCACGTATCAACCACACCGACCACCAAGATGTCCGAGCAGCAGGAAGTCAGATATCCCGGACGAGCCCCCACTTGTTATAAGCCTAGGCTTTTAACAGAGGAACCCTGACCCCTGCCACCGCTCAGAGACTCTCAAGGCCAGTGGACGAGTTCGCAGATGTATGGGTGTGAATAATGGGCACAAACAAAGGGTTCCAAATGAAATAATATTAGGCTTTATTTCGCCACCACTGCAGGGTAGAGTGGTAATAGTGATAATGCTGATAATTAGGGACAAGGGGAGGACTGGACAGGACCAAAGAAAAGAAATCAACATAAAGTTTCCTAAACTAAACACAAAGCAACTGACACACGAATAAGGTGTCCTAACCAAAATACAGCCAGGGTCTGTCCAGATCTAGCTAGTGTACATAGACAGTAGGTTATACTACGGGTGATGTATACCCCAGGGCAGCTCTAAACTACTCCCCAGTCCTGGAACAAAAGAACAAGAAAACAACGTCCTGGGCCACACTTAGCACTACAGAACACAACACAACAAGTCAAAAACGACAGATGGCACACACTGAAGGAGAATCCAGAACAACAAACCACAAAAGTAGGCCTTACACAAAATCCAAAACAACAAACCACAAAAGTAGGCCTTACCCACAGGTTCTACCTGCAACTTATCTCTCTCTTATCTCCCCCCCTAAACAAACACAAAATGGCCCCATATATACTGGTGGAGGGATGGTTGATTATGGCACCAGGTGAACCGGATTATGGAGAGGAGGAGTCATCAATGGGTGTGGGTTTGAGTGGCGCCACCTATGGGGAAACAGACAGCACAGCAGGGAATACACAAATACAAAAACACAGACTGGGGGTCGTAACAATAACTCTGAAGTGCCCATATCCCAGTGGGAAGATGCCAAAAATAAACTGTTTTATCCCTAAACACGCCTGGTTCTACAGTTATTGAACCATGGTCTTACTGGTCACTTCAGATGATTTATTAGGCAGCCATAAACAGGAAGCTTATACACACAGACAATAATACTATAAACAGGAGGCAAACATTTTCCGAGAAGACCTTGCTGTTCCTGTCCTGTACTCTGCAGCTGGAACCTTCTGTGAAGTGTAAAGATGGGGGAGAGAGGAGGGGAGGATAGAGAGGGAGGAGTAGACAAGAGGGGAGGAGAAAAGAGAGGGAAGGGAGGATGTAGAAAGGGGAGAGAGGAGAGGGGTATGGAGGAGTCAAGAGAAGGGAGAAGACCGAGAGGGGAGGAGGTAGAAAGGAGGGATGGTAAGAAAGAAGGAAGGAGAGAGGGAAGCAAAGGAGGGGAGGGAGGGAGGGAGGGGGCTGTGAAGATGAGGAGACTGGAATCACAGGGAGAAACCAAATGGGGAGTTCACTTTGAGGTTTACTAAAGTTATCATTCTAACTTATCAGACAAAGCTGAGGGCTAAGTATCCACAAAGTACAGTTCTATACACACACACACACACACTCACATACACACACACACACACACACTACACACAGACACACTGGCTGCCTTTAAAGAATAACAAATTAAAAAGCAGTTGCATAATGATTGTCTGTGAGATAACAGAGAGATATGTTCATGTTTTGATGAAGGGAAAGTACCTTTGTTGTCATAGTAACCTCTGATGGTGTCATTCCTCTGTGAACAAAAGTAGACACAGCTAGTCCCACACTCAACACACAGCTAGTCCCACACTCAACACACAGCTAGTCCCACACTCAACACACAGCTAGTCCCACACTCAACACACAGCTAGTCCCACACTCAACACACAGCTAGTCCCACACTCAACACACAGCTAGTCCCACACTCAACACACAGCTAGTCCCACACTCAACACACAGCTAGTCCCACACTCAACACACAGCTAGTCCCACACTCAACACACAGCTAGTCCCACACTCAACACACAGCTAGTCCCACACTCAACACACAGCTAGTCCCACACTCAACACACAGCTAGTCCCACACTCAACACACAGCTAGTCCCACACTCAACACACAGCTAGTCCCACACTCAACACACAGCTAGTCCCACACTCAACACACAGCTGGTCCCACACTCAACACACAGCTAGTCCCACACTCAACACACAGCTAGTCCCACACTCAACACACAGCTAGTCCCACACTCAACACACAGCTAGTCCCACACTCAACACACAGCTGGTCCCACACTCAACACACAGCTAGTCCCACACTCAACACACAACTAGTCCCACACTCAACACACAGCTAGTCCCACACTCAACACACAGCTGGTCCCACACTCAACACACAGCTAGTCCCACACTCAACACACAGCTGGTCCCACACTCAACACACAGCTAGTCCCACACTCAACACACAGCTAGTCCCACACTCAACACACAGCTAGTCCCACACTCAACACACAGCTAGTCCCACACTCAACACACAGCTGGTCCCACACTCAACACACAGCTGGTCCCACACTCAACACACAGCTAGTCCCACACTCAACACACAGCTAGTCCCACACTCAACACACAGCTAGTCCCACACTCAACACACAGCTAGTCCCACACTCAACACACAGCTAGTCCCACACTCAACACACAGCTAGTCCCACACTCAACACACAGCTAGTCCCACACTCAACACACAGCTAGTCCCACACTCAACACACAGCTAGTCCCACACTCAACACACAGCTAGTCCCACACTCAACACACAGCTAGTCCCACACTCAACACACAGCTAGTCCCACACTCAACACACAGCTAGTCCCACACTCAACACACAGCTAGTCCCACACTCAACACACAGCTGGTCCCACACTCAACACACAGCTAGTCCCACACTCAACACACAGCTAGTCCCACACTCAACACACAGCTAGTCCCACACTCAACACACAGCTAGTCCCACACTCAACACACAGCTGGTCCCACACTCAACACACAGCTAGTCCCACACTCAACACACAACTAGTCCCACACTCAACACACAGCTAGTCCCACACTCAACACACAGCTGGTCCCACACTCAACACACAGCTAGTCCCACACTCAACACACAGCTGGTCCCACACTCAACACACAGCTAGTCCCACACTCAACACACAGCTAGTCCCACACTCAACACACAGCTAGTCCCACACTCAACACACAGCTAGTCCCACACTCAACACACAGCTGGTCCCACACTCAACACACAGCTGGTCCCACACTCAACACACAGCTAGTCCCACACTCAACACACAGCTAGTCCCACACTCAACACACAGCTGGTCCCACACTCAACACACAGCTAGTCCCACACTCAACACACAGCTAGTCCCACACTCAACACACAGCTAGTCCCACACTCAACACACAGCTAGTCCCACACTCAACACACAGCTGGTCCCACACTCAACACACAGCTAGTCCCACACTCAACACACAACTAGTCCCACACTCAACACACAGCTAGTCCCACACTCAACACACAGCTGGTCCCACACTCAACACACAGCTAGTCCCACACTCAACACACAGCTGGTCCCACACTCAACACACAGCTAGTCCCACACTCAACACACAGCTAGTCCCACACTCAACACACAGCTAGTCCCACACTCAACACACAGCTAGTCCCACACTCAACACACAGCTGGTCCCACACTCAACACACAGCTGGTCCCACACTCAACACACAGCTAGTCCCACACTCAACACACAGCTGGTCCCACACTCAACACACAGCTGGTCCCACACTCAACACACAGCTAGTCCCACACTCAACACACAGCTGGTCCCACACTCAACACACAGCTAGTCCCACACTCAACACACAGCTAGTCCCACACTCAACACACAGCTGGTCCCACACTCAACACACAGCTAGTCCCACACTCAACACACAGCTAGTCCCACACTCAACACACAGCTGGTCCCACACTCAACACACAGCTAGTCCCACACTCAACACACAGCTAGTCCCACACTCAACACACAGCTAGTCCCACACTCAACACACAGCTAGTCCCACACTCAACACACAGCTAGTCCCACAGTCCCACACTCAACACAAAGCTAGTCCCACAGTCCCACACTCAACACACAGCTAGTCCCACACTCAACACACTGCTAGTCCCACAGTCCCACACTCAACACACAGCTAGTCCCACACTCAACACACAGCTAGTCCCACACTCAACACACAGCTAGTCCCACAGTTCCACACTCAACACACAGCTAGTCCCACACTCAACACACAGCTAGTCCCACACTCAACACACAGCTAGTCCCACAGTTCCACACTCAACACACAGCTAGTCCCACACTCAACACACAGCTAGTCCCACAGTCCCACACTCAACACACAGCTAGTCCCACAGTCCCACACTCAACACACAGCTAGTCCCACACTCAACACACAGCTAGTCCCACAGTCCCACACTCAACACACAGCTAGTCCCACAGTCCCACACTCAACACACAGCTAGTCCCACACTCAACACACAGCTAGTCCCACAGTCCCACACTCAACATGACCTCAGTGTGGAGGGACAGGTGAGTCCTTACCTGCAGACTCACGAATGGGTGACAGAGCTGCCAAAGCACAAGATGTGAAGAACTTAATACTCACACACAACAACAACAACACAACAACAACAACAAAGAGGACTTCTTATATAGATTTAAGGAACTCACCTGGATAGCTGGATCTGTAGTCCTTGTCAACAACTCTGATTGGACAATGGGACTCAGAGACACAGTTCAAGCCTCCTATTGGATGGCAAGACACTTTTCAGAGATTGGCCAATGTATCTGAGCATGTCTATCATTAGATGTATTTGAATGAGATCAGTAGAATGAATATACATGAATAAGCACTTGCCATTGACAGTATTACTCATCTTCATCTTCAGCCCAGTTGAATCTGCAGACACAGCTGTTTAGTGTGTGTGAGTGAATGTATGTGTGAGTGTGTATGTGGTGAGTGAGTGAGTGTGTGTGTGTGGATGTGAGTGTGTGAGTGAGTGTGTGTGTGTGTGTGAGTGTGTGTGGATGTGAGTGTGTGTGTGTGTGTGTGAGTGAGTGTGTGAGTGTGTGTGTGTGTGTGAGTGAGTGAGTGTGTGAGTGTGTGTGAGTGAGTGAGTGTGTGTGTTTGTGTGTGAGTGTGTGAGTGTGTGTGTGTGTGTGTGAGTGTGTGTGGATGTGAGTGTGTGAATGTGTGAGTGTGTGTGAGTGTGTGTGGATGTGAGTGTGTGAGTGAGTGAGTGAGTGAGTGTGTGTGTGAGTGTGTGTGAGTGTGTGTGTGAGTGAGTGAGTGTGTGTGTGAGTGAGTGTGTGCATACGAGTGATTTACATTACAGAGTATGAGTGCACAGTAATGGTTAGTTTCTTTCTACCAGTTATAGGTGCTCTTGCTTTGTAGGGTCTAGTAATGAAGACACTGGGTTTATCTAGAACCAGGAAAAAGGAATATAAGACCAAAAATAAGAATGTGTGTGTGAGAGAGACAGTATTTTCCCCTCCAGTCAAGTCAGAAGAGAGAGAGAGAGAGAGAGAGAGAGAGAGAGAGAGAGAGAGAGACAGAGAGAGAGAGAGAGAGAGACAGAGACTCACTGTGGCAGCAGAAACTCTTCCATTCTTTCTGACTCATGATGTAGGTGAACACCAGTATGAGGATGGCACAGGGCAGAGCCACATACAGAACCCTGTACACACACCATCCATCACCTGAACAGGGGCAGAGAGAGACAGCAGAGAGATGGCATGAGAGGAGCTTGAGGAGAGAGGGGACTGGAGGTGGATACAGACTATTCTGATGTACTTTTTGTTGCTGACTGTGTCTGGGACTCCAGGATCTTCTGATTGGTCATTTGGAGGAGACACTTGCTGTGATTGGTTGATTTGTAGGCGTGCAAGGCTGGAAGGCAGCAGTTTAATAATTGGACGGTGTCCTCTTCTTCTCTGTGGTCCTCTGTAGTAGTGTTGAGGATAGATCCATGTGTCAGCTGTCTGTAGAGGGTGATGTTAAGGGGCTCAAACTCCATCCAAACCTCCACACTCTCACCTGGGGGCCAAAACAACAAATCATTCCTAAGAGGACGTAGTTGTTAATCAAGGTTTCTTTGATCCTGGGAGCAAACCCTGTAAGCTGTCCTCTCTCACCCACCTGAGAGAGAGGCGTTGTCATGGAGATCCAGGAAGACCACCTCCACATCACACATGACCCAGCTGATGTCTGCCTGGTCACTGCTGGTTACTGTACTCTGGTTTGTGTTGTTCACGAAGCAGAGAGGCTTCTGGGAAGCCATGCCACCCTGACCTCCAGGAACCAGAGGGGAGTCACACGGCTCACCAAGCCGACTCTCCCTCCTTCCCTCCCCCACCCTCCCCCCTCTGCCCAGCCCCTCACAGGGGTCATAGCGGTGACAGTGGAGCTTCACCTGCAACACTGCTGGAGAGACACAGGTACACAAAGGTGATAAGTCTGTGTACATGTTTCTGATGAATATGAGTATTGCCACACACACACACATGCACACACACACAGACACACACTACTTTCTAAGCCTATTGGTTCACCAACCTCTGGTAGTAATGAAGAATTCTGGAAGGCATATGATGAAGGCGAGGATGGCTACGACGAAGAGTTTGGCGAGTGCTGCTTTCGTCATGGCAACATGCGCACAAACACACAACCTGCTCTCGCGATGTCTGCTTCCTGCTTCAACTGACACACGGTCGAGCAAACAAACATTCGACGAACGCACTAGTTACTCTCTCCTGCCTCACCGTTAGTTTCTTGACTTCTATAGAGGGTTCTAGAACCAGGTTCTTGACTTACGTGACCATACAGAGGGTTCTAGAACCAGGTTCTTGACTTACGTGACCATACAGAGGGTTCTAGAACCAGGTTCTTGACTTACGTGACCATACAGAGGGTTCTAGAACCAGGTTTGGTAGTTTTTCTCTCTCCTCCTTTCTCGCGTAATCATTCAAATCAACGGGTGGTTTCAGAAAAGCTGTAGCAAATTACACGTCAACCACCCAGGACTTCCCCTTCCATTTCCTGTCCCCGTGTCAGCATGTGACAGGCATGTCTACATCCAAACACTCCTGTACTGTTTATGAAAGAGATGGAGCACATGATCACAGTGTGATAGAGGGATACAGATACACTGGCAGTTATTTGGTTCTGTCTTTGGAGAACTGATGGATTATCGAATCTCTATTGAGGACAGGAGGACATATGACCTTATGAAGTGACGTCACCATTACTAAATTCACAACAATTGCTTAAGTGTTAGAATACAATTTATACTAATGCTTGTCCACTACATGTCCATTGTGTGTAGGTGTGTGCGTGTGTACATTTTTTTGTATTTTTGTGTGTGGCATGTTTATGAGTGAGAGTTTCTGTCTAGTTGACTTGATATTGAGAGAACATGCATGACCATAAACCACAGGACAACAACACTATCAAACCTACAAGCCACCACAGTCCACCTGCCCCTAACTGTGGCTGTCTGCTACCTGACCAGTTCAATAATGATGCACATGTGGTAAGGCCACAGACATTGACATCATCCACCCTATAGTGGTGTCAAACTGGGCCAAGAGGGTGCAGGTTTCTGTGTCAATAAAGCCACTACATCAGCTGATTTCACTAAGTAGAGAAACTCGTTAGTGAAATCAGCTGCTGTGCTTGGTTGACATGAACAACTGCACCCACGACACCACTGCACTATAGTGTGTGTGCGTGAGTTACATAGTTGTAGTTTTGGGCCCAGCCGGCCTAAATTCCATGTCATGTTGTAGTTGATACTCTTCTAGGCTGTTCTGTTTGTCAGCCAGGTCACAGGGGTCTCTACTAACAATTAACAGGTAACTTCAACCCAATAAAGAAACTCGTGGGTTAAAACTGGAGTTACCTTGTAAACACCAAATTGTGATTGGTAGAAGAGCTACAGGCCCTAGCTCTCATTCACTCACACACACACACGCAGACACGCACACACGCACACACACGCACACACACACATTACTCTTGATTCACATTCTTTATTCAAATCCTAAACTTTATAAAGACGAGTCTAGCTCGCTGGTTCTACGTGGGCGGTGCCACTGCTGCTTATGTGAACGCGTCATAACACCGCTGAAGCACAATCGTTTTGCTGATGGTTGAGATTGATTATCGAATGGATGCAAGGATGTTCTCTCAAGGTAGAGAGGTATTAAAATAACATGCTGACAAAACCTTGTAGGCTAATATAAACTTCAAAAAGGCTGAGTTTATTCTTATCTTATCTTCTCAATCCAAAAGGATTCAACAACTAAAATAATAAAATAATAATAATCGTTATCAAAACAAATATATTGACTGACACTCAAAAAATAAGCATTTGATTCTGAATAAAGAAAGTTCTCCAAAAGTCAAACAATCCTTTCCCACTGTGTCACGCGTTTCCGATTAGTAATTCTCTCGCGAGCCAGTTCCACATCTAACATGGAATCAAAACGAGATTAACAATCCACAACTACACATCAGAGTCAAATTACAAGGTAAGAAAAAACGTGATATTTCCTAATGACAACCTGTCAACGTTTAAGGGATACAAATGAAACCATGTTTACTAATCGAAAACAGCAGCTGAAAACACGAAATGAAAGCTCAGCCACTGATGCAGCGGTGTAACACGGAAGACAGCTGTGTTTCTAATGTCTGTTAGTGAACTCTTACTAACACTGGACTCTTACTAACACTGGACTCTTACTAACACTGGACTCTTACTAACACTGGACTCTTACTAACACTGGACTCTTACTAACACTGGACTAAATTGACTAATGGGACTAATGTCACCATTGAATAGTGTAGTGATATGAAGTATAAAACAGGAGCTTTCTGGTATTCTTGTGCCCCACAGTTTACAGCGCCCGGCGATAAATTACCCATTTTTTGTTTGACAAACTCAATAAAGATGTTATCAATGTATAGTTGTGATTTGCATCATGTTTAAATACTTTAGGAAAGTGTTTTGACAAGCGCTCCAGATCCCAAACCACACTGGCAGGTTTCACCATGGATCCCCTTCAGTTATATCTTTACCACTACACACTTTTAAGGTGCATTCAATATTAGTTACACACATCATTCCTCCGAGTTCACAGGTTTGTCTTGATGGAATTAACAGTTCAGTTCAGTTTAAGTTTATTGTCCTCCAAAGGAGGAAACTTGACTTGCAGCAGGTACAGATAGCAGAACAGTTAAAAGGCCCATCCACATACACATAACACAGACTAATTAAAAACAACAAATAAACTTCAAGAATTGTGCAAATGTAGTAACCTGGTTGCACTTGGTACCAAAGAGTTATTTGTCCTATTGGACTTAAAACAAGGAACTCTGAATCTCCTGCCTGAGGGGAGAACCTCAAAAGAGCAATGAAGGGGGTGATTTACACAGTCCAGAATGGCATCTGCTTTCCTCATACTGCTCTACCACCTCTATGCTGCTACCTTTTATATAGGTAGGTTGAGGAGAAGCAGGTTGATTTCTCCTACAATCTACCAGCATGTCTTTAGTTTTAGACAAGTCAGGGTATGTCAGGGTACGGCTTGTTTGGGTCACAGACACACCAAGGATTGATTTCCCCCTCCAGAGAACAACCATTAAAATTACAGTCCATGTTAAAGTTTGGTTTGATTTAAGGTTAACGCCTACCTGTTCCATTTTAATGAACCATGCGAGATCCGCAGAGAAGCTTTAAGGCCTTAAAGTTGTGTTGGTATTGCATATCTATGGTGGTTACTAATACATGAGGCGTTGACAGCCTCATGGACAATTAGGGGCTGTGAAACTGCTGACTAAATGCCATCCTAATGATCGCATTACATTTGCTGAGTCATAGCTCTTATAATAAATGCAGAGTAAATGGTTACCGCTCGCCCACTGCTTCACACAGCTTCCATCTATTCATGCTGTGGATGTTTGGCAGTGTAACTCCTGTAACTGGGTCAATTTCTGTCCGCACTGCGCCGGCCTTGAACCAGGGTTAACATCTCTTAACAAGGAGGCTAAAGGCTGCAGCCTCTAACATCAGGTGCTAGAGCAGGGATTCACCAATCCTGGTTCTTGAGGTCCCGCTGTCCTGACAGTTTTCAATGTTTCCCTGCTTCAGCACTCCTTTTAAATAAAGGGTCATTATGAGGCTTCCACAGAGCTTGATAACAACCCATTCATTAGAATCAGGTGTGCTGGAGCAGGGAAACATCTGAAACTGTCAGGACAGCGGACCTCGAGGACCAGGATTGGTGATCCCTGCGCTAGAGCATCCTTTGAGGTCAGAGGAGGGAGATTTACTCACACAGTAACTACTAGCTGGTCTCTGTTACACTAGGCATGCTTCCTACCTGGGCAGAGATTTCAGTGAGATGGTCTTAGAGGAAGAGATTTACATTGGATGGAGGGAGCTGAGATTGAGGAAGGGAAGATGGAGAGATGGGTGGATATGTAGATGGTGAAGAGGAATGGGGTCGGGGAGAAAAGAGAGGATGATGAAGAAGATGTATGCTGCCAAAGTTATCTTCATAAGAGGAAGAACTGGGATGAATGGACCTGGAGTGCAGACACACACAGACACACACACACACACCCTCACACACACATGGCTGCATGCACCTGCAGACAGAATGCAGATCATGTCCTTGATGTGTACATGAGGCTGCTGATTCAGTAGATGAAGGATGAGGAAATATTGATTGCAGAAGCTCTGACTGCTTGTGATCAGACACACACCAAAGGTCACCATTCACTTACCAATGTTCTCTCTCAATCTAAATGTTCATTCTGAATGTTCTCTCTGGTGTGATATGGCAGAGCTGGAATATTGTCCATCCAGATCACTTGATGACAGCCAGACCAGCAACACTAACACACTAACACATGCAGAGGTTCAGCATTGTAGGGAAGCCCTGATTGGCTTGACTGGTCTGATCTGATCTTGTTCTTAGTCTCAAGGACAAACAACCAATCCATCCAATCACAGCAGAGCAGGGAAGCCAGACTATGTGTGTGTGTGTGTGTGTGTGTCTGTAATATTTACAGTATTCATTTAGCAGACTTTTGTCACATGTTGCTTGTGTGTTATATTATTTATAGTGTGTGTGTGTGTTCATCCCAGTACAGAAGCCAGATACTGACAGAGCCTTCCTGTAGTCCTGTAGTCCTGTAGTCCTGTAGTCTCTCCTGGGATCACATGATTGAGCCAGGATGTGTGGCTACACCGCCTGCACACACACACAGCCCATATGCTGAGAGAGAGAGAGAGAGAGAGAAGGAGACACAGAGAGAGAGAGAGAGAGAGACAGAGAGAGAGACACACAGAGAGAGAGAGAGACACAGAGAAAGACAGAGAGAGAGAGAGACACACAGAGAGAGAGAGAGAGATATGGAGGTCTCTGTAACCTTGTGGCCTGGGTGGAGGTGGGGGGGGGGGGGAGGAAAGGAGGAGGAAGAGATATGGGGAAAGCGAGGCAGGAGAACAGAGGGAGCACTTCCCTTGATGTATGTTAAAGCAGGGTTAGAAGAACACTTGCAGCGTGTGTGTACTGTTAAGTGTGTTCTTATGTCCAAGGACACTTCACAGGACACTTCACAGGACACTTCACAGGACACTTCACAGGACACTTCACAGGACACTTCACATCTCAGGTTGTCAGAGTTGTTGACTGATTACTTCAGATCAGCACTATAAATACCAACACAGTCAGACAGATGAGCATCACTCCTGCCAAACGACAGATGATCACAGCCTGGTAGTTACTCACCGAGCAGCTTACAGCTTTATGTCTGCCCCAAGGGGCTGTATGTTAGCATGTGAGCGTGTGTGAGCGTGAGTGAGCGTGTGTGAGCGTGTGAGTCTGTGTAGTCCTCTCTACAGTATTGTAGTCTGACTACAGTGGTCCTCTCTACAGTATTGTAGTCTGACTACAGTGGTCCTCTCTACAGTATTGTAGTATCACTACAGTGGTCCTCTCTACAGTATTGTAGTCTGACTACAGTGGTCCTCTCTACAGTATTGTAGTCTGACTACAGTGGTCCTCTCTACAGTATTGTAGTATCACTACAGTGGTCCTCTCTACAGTATTGTAGTCTGACTACAGTGGTCCTCTCTACAGTATTGTAGTATCACTACAGTGGTCCCAAACAGACAGTAGTTCTATACAATCATCCTCAGTACATTAAAGGTTTGTCCTCTCTAACCCAGTCGAATACTGTTGTTTCTGGTTGTACTTTATACATGCTGTAGCATAAACCATCTCTGCACTGTGTGTGTGTGTGTTTGTGTGTGTGTACATGATGTACGCGCAAGGATCATACAGAGTCTATAATGTAGAGGTACGAGCATGAGACACTCAGTCACACCATCTATTACTCACTCATTCACACACACGCACGCACACACAAACACACACACACAGGTTCACTCTCACATCCACACACGTTGCACGGTACCACACGGTAACCATAGGCGGTCACTGCACGGAGGCTCCCCGCCATTTCTCCCGTTTCCAGACTGGGAATGTCGAGCGGTAACTCGAGTTCTTCCAGGAAGGAGTTTGATGTGAAGCAGATCCTCCGGATCAGATGGAGGTGGTTCGGTCACCCCACCACCCCTCCGCCTCACCCCACCACCCCCCCACCTCACACCCCACAGCTGGCAGACTTCTTTAGAAGAAGAGGCACGGAGGACAGAGGAGAGAAGCCCTCCATCAGCAGCGGAGAGAAGCCCTCCACCAGCGGCTCTAACACAGATGGCAGCAGGGGGAGAAACGGGCTCATGACCAGTAGCAGCAATTGTGTGAATTTATGTAACACAAACACCGGGAAGTTGATGGAATATGTCGGGGGTAACAGCGTTCCTGGAGCCGCCGGTAGCTCGGTGTGTCCCCGGTCTGTCAGCGCCCCGGAGGGCAGCAGCTCGGCGGGGCTGCAAGGGGTCTCCTCGCCGCTAAAAATCACGGAGCCCCCAGGAGAGGGTCAAGTGCAACAGCCGCTATTGGTGGGTCCTGTTCCGGTAACAGAAGAGGAGACAGGCGCATCCAGACCGGAGAGGAAGCACGTGGACACAGACTCCAGCTCGTGCAGGTACGGTATGGAGACAGACTCCAGCTCGTGCAGGTACGGTATGCACAGACTGTTTTTGCACACGAGCTCATGTTCATGTGAATATGAAGCCTGCATGTTCTTACATGGAGCCACTTCATCTGAGTTATCAGCCAAGCATCTCAACTGTTTTTTAGGTCTTATCTGATTAAATAAAAAGCTAAATGACTGTATTTTCTAGTTTCCTAAACCAGCCTCTGGAATCAGTGTAGGAGTTTATTTCCACTCATCGTACAAAAATGTATTGGGAGCTTATGCAACTCTCCCTTGAGCAGACAGCGGCTCTACAGTAACACGTGTCATGCTGTCAGGATGGCTTCTGCTGTTCTGTGACCTGTGAACTGTCAATTGTGATGATCTGTACAATCAATTGTTCTAATATACACTGAAATACAAATAAAAGAAGTATGCTCGTTAATTAAAGGCTTGTGCACAGATGCTTAACATCCTTGATGTGTGTATTGTGTGTTCGTCTGTATGTGTGTGTGTGTGTGTGTGAGTGTGTGTGTGTGAGAGTGTGTATGTGTGAGAGTGTGTGTGTGTGAGAGTGTGTGTGAGAGTGTGTGTGTGTACCGCGTGACCAGAATATTTTGTCTTCACTGTCGTAGTTGAATCATGGTTAGCTGAATGGCCAAAGGGTTCCTTCTCTATGTGAGGTCTGTGTTGCAGGGGCGGGGCAAGGGGGGGCAGCCACCCCCCCACTTGAGAGCCTTGCCCCCCCAGCTGCCCACGTACTGTTGTCCCATGACCCCCTGCCAAGACCTCTTGCCAACCCTTTGCCCCCCCATGTAAAATTTTCTAGATCCGCCCCTGCTGTGTTGGTGTGTATTATAGAGTGTAGGTCTGTGTTGGTGTGTATTATAGACTGTAGGTCTGTGTTGGTGTGTATTATAGACTGTAGGTCTGTGTTGGTGTGTATTATAGAGTGTAGGTCTGTGTTGGTGTGTATTATAGACTGTAGGTCTGTGTTGGTGTGTATTATAGAGTGTAGGTCTGTGTTGGTGTGTATTATAGACTGTAGGTCTGTGTTGGTGTGTATTATAGACTGTAGGTCTGTGTTGGTGTGTATTATAGAGTGTAGGTCTGTGTTGGTGTGTATTATAGAGTGTAGGTCTGTGTTGGTGTGTATTATAGAGTGTAGGTCTGTGTTGGTGTGTATTATAGACTGTAGGTCTGTGTTGGTGTGTATTATAGAGTGTAGGTCTGTGTTGGTGTGTATTATAGACTGTATGTCTGTGTTGGTGTGTATTATAGACTGTATGTCTGTGTTGGTGTGTATTATAGAGTGTAGGTCTGTGTTGGTGTGTATTATAGACTGTATGTCTGTGTTGGTGTGTATTATAGAGTGTAGGTCTGTGTTGGTGTGTATTATAGACTGTAGGTCTGTGTTGGTGTGTATTATAGAGTGTAGGTCTGTGTTGGTGTGTATTATAGAGTGTAGGTCTGTGTTGGTGTGTATTATAGAGTGTAGGTCTGTGTTGGTGTGTATTATAGACTGTAGGTCTGTGTTGGTTTGTATTATAGAGTGTAGGTCTGTGTTGGTGTGTATTATAGAGTGTAGGTCTGTGTTGGTGTGTATTATAGAGTGTAGGTCTGTGTTGGTGTGTATTATAGACTGTAGGTCTGTGTTGGTGTGTATTATAGACTGTAGGTCTGTGTTGGTGTGTATTATAGACTGTAGGTCTGTGTTGGTGTGTATTATAGACTGTAGGTCTGTGTTGGTGTGTATTATAGAGTGTAGGTCTGTGTTGGTGTGTATTATAGACTGTAGGTCTGTGTTGGTGTGTATTATAGACTGTAGGTCTGTGTTGGTGTGTATTATAGAGTGTAGGTCTGTGTTGGTGTGTATTATAGACTGTAGGTCTGTGTTGGTGTGTATTATAGACTGTAGGTCTGTGTTGGTGTGTATTATAGACTGTAGGTCTGTGTTGGTGTGTATTATAGAGTGTAGGTCTGTGTTGGTGTGTATTATAGAGTGTTGGTCTTTGGTTTGCATGTATGTTGCATCTGAGCTTCATAAACCTGCCTAAACATGTCCTCTCTCTCTCTGTCTCTCTTCCTCTCTCTCTTGTTCTCTTTGTCTTACACACACACACACACTCACACACACACACACACACACACACGCACACACACACACACACACACACACTCACACTGTCCCTGTTTAACTACAGCCTGGCTTCTCTCAGTAGACTGGAAGGCAGACGATGCTTCTGGCAGCATATAGACACATCTAGAACACACACACACACACACACACACACACATACAGTATACTCACACACGCTATGTACACACATCCAGTACGCACACACACATCCAGTACGCACACACATCCAGTACGCACCAGCAGGGGGCCAGCAGGAACTCACTGCACCACATAAATGAAGGACACACACAAGCCCCATAATAGACCTCTAACACACTAACACAACACACACTAACACAACACACACACTGTCTCTGCTTCGCTCTCCTTTAAACCCTAGAGCCTCACCAAGCATTCTCTCCTGTGTGTGTGTGTGCTTGTGTGTGTGTGTGTAGGACGTCCAACAGCAGTGCGACGCTGTCCTCATGTGTGTCTATGGAGCTGTGTGTGTGTCCAGAGGACAGTGTGTGTCCAGAGGACAGTGTCTTCTCTGCTGCGGCTCACACCAGCTCCACCTTCTCCAGGATGGAGACCTACCTCCGCACACAGAAGCTGTGTGATGTCACCCTGGTGGCCAGGGACAGGAGGATACCTGCACACAGGTAACACACACACAGGTAACACACACACGCACACAGGTAACACACACACACATACACAGTTAACACACACACACACAGGTAACACACACACACACACAGGTAACACACACACAGATAACACACACACAGGTAACACACACACACACCACACACACACAGGTAACACACACACACCCACACAGGTAACACACACACAGGTAACACACACACACAGGTAACACACACACACAGGTAACACACACACACAGGTAACACACACACAGGTAACACACACACATAGGTAACACACACACATAGGTAACACACACAGGTAACACAAAGACTGGCTGCATCTTATTGAAGACTGATCCTCTGATGCTAATATCTGTGGGCCTAGAAGAGGGAGAGATCGAACACTGTGTTGATTACAGAGGGCAGTCTGTTGTAAAGGTGTGTGTGTGTGTGTGTGTGTGTGAATCCTAACACACACTTGCTTTCTCACACACACGTAAACACACAAACGCTCAGAACATTATGAATAGAGTGTTCAGGTACCATCACAGTGTGTTGAGTCAGCAGTTTGACCTGAGAGCTCAGAGTTCTCTCCTCTCACACCAGCTCCTCCTCTTTTTTGGAGATTCTTCGTGTCTCAAGGAACCCATCAGTTATTCCACCCCTCAGTACTTATTAGATCATTTCTATTGGCAGAGTTCATATCAGTTCTCTCCATCGTCCAATAGAATGGAATCTGAGGAGGCTGAGGGGTGTGTGTTATCCCTCTTACGGGAGTGAGAGGCCATCTTATTTAACACATCCTGTTGAAGTCATCACATCATGGTTTTATTGCTGTTCCTCTCTTTAGTAGTGAATTAGTAGTTTAGTCATCTTGATGGGATAAACCTTCTCACTGTTTCTCAAGGTCCGCCTTCTTGCAGTGTGAAAGACACATCTGCCAACAGCAGGCCACCTGTGTCTGACTGTGTTCTTCTCTAATCCCATCCAGACTGGTTCAGATCCCTGTGTCTGACTGTGTTCTTCTCTAATCCCATCCAGACTGGTTCAGATCCCTGTGTCTGACTGTGTTCTTCTCTAATCCCATCCAGACTGGTTCAGATCCCTGTGTCTGACTGTGTTCTTCTCTAATCCCATCCAGACTGGTTCAGATGCCTGTGTCTGACTGTGTTCTGCTCTAATCCCATTCAGACTGGTTCAGATCCCTGTGTCTGACTGTGTTCTTCTCTAATCCCATCCAGACTGGTTCAGATCCCTGTGTCTGACTGTGTTCTTCTCTAATCCCATCCAGACTGGTTCTCTCGTCTGTGTCAGATTATTTTGCGGCCATGTTCACCAGTGATGTGTGTGAAGCCAAACAGGAGGAGGTGAAGATGGAGGGGGTGGATCCTGATGCCCTCTGGGCCCTGGTGCAGTACGCCTACACAGGTACACACTAACACCCCCTCTGGTGCAGTACACCTACACAGGTACACACTAACACCCCCTCTGGTGCAGTACACCTACACAGGTACACACTAACACCCCCTCTGGTGCAGTACACCTACACAGGTACACACTAACACCCCCTCTAGTGCAGTACACCTACACAGGTACACACTAACACCCCCTCTGGTGCAGTACACCTACACAGGTACACACTAACACCCCCTCTGGTGCAGTACACCTACACAGGTACACACTAACACCCCCTCTAGTGCAGTACACCTACACAGGTACACACTAACACCCCCCCCTGGTGCAGTACACCTACACAGGTACACACTAACACCCCCTCTGGTGCAGTACACCTACACAGGTACACACTAACACCCCCCCTGGTGCAGTACACCTACACAGGTACACACTAACACCCCCCCTGGTGCAGTACACCTACACAGGTACACACTAACACCCCCCCCTGGTGCAGTACACCTACACAGGTACACACTAACACCCCCTCTGGTGCAGTACGCCTACACAGGTACACACTAACACCCCCTCTGGTGCAGTACACCTACACAGGTACACACTAACACCCCCTCTGGTGCAGTACACCTACACAGGTACACACTAACACCCCCTCTGGTGCAGTACACCTACACAGGTACACACTAACACCCCCTCTAGTGCAGTACACCTACACAGGTACACACTAACACCCCCCCCTGGTGCAGTACACCTACACAGGTACACACTAACACCCCCTCTGGTGCAGTACACCTACACAGGTACACACTAACACCCCCCCTGGTGCAGTACACCTACACAGGTACACACTAACACCCCCCCTGGTGCAGTACACCTACACAGGTACACACTAACACCCCCCCTGGTGCAGTACACCTACACAGGTACACACTAACAGCCCCCCTGGTGCAGTACACCTACACAGGTACACACCAACACCCCCTCTGGTGCAGTACACCTACACAGGTACACACTAACACCCCCCCTGGTGCAGTACACCTACACAGGTACACACTAACACCCCCTCTGGTGCAGTACACCTACACAGGTACACACTAACACCCCCCCTGGTGCAGTACACCTACACAGGTACACACTAACACCCCCTCTGGTGCAGTACATCTACACAGGTACACACTAACACCCCCTCTGGTGCAGTACACCTACACAGGTACACACTAACACCCCCCCTGGTGCAGTACACCTACACAGGTACACACTAACACCCCCCCCCCTGGTGCAGTACACCTACACAGGTACACACTAACACCCCCCCCTGGTGCAGTACACCTACACAGGTACACACTAACACCCCCCCTGGTGCAGTACACCTACACAGGTACACACTAACACCCCCTCTGGTGCAGTACACCTACACAGGTACACACTAACACCCCCCCTGGTGCAGTACACCTACACAGGTACACACTAACACCCCCCCTGGTGCAGTACACCTACACAGGTACACACTAACACCCCCTCTGGTGCAGTACACCTACACAGGTACACACTAACACCCCCTCTGGTGCAGTACACCTACACAGGTACACACTAACACCCCCCCTGGTGCAGTACACCTACACAGGTACACACTAACACCCCCCCCTGGTGCAGTACACCTACACAGGTACACACTAACACCCCCCCTGGTGCAGTACACCTACACAGGTACACACTAACACCCCCCCTGGTGCAGTACACCTACACAGGTACACACTAACACCCCCCCTGGTGCAGTACACCTACACAGGTACACACTAACACCCCCCCCTGGTGCAGTACACCTACACAGGTACACACTAACAGCCCCCCTGGTGCAGTACACCTACACAGGTACACACTAACACCCCCCCTGGTGCAGTACACCTACACAGGTACACACTAACACCCCCCCTGGTGCAGTACACCTACACAGGTACACACTAACACCCCCCCTGGTGCAGTACACCTACACAGGTACACACTAACACCCCCCCTGGTGCAGTACACCTACACAGGTACACACTAACACCCCCCCTGGTGCAGTACACCTACAAAGGTACACACTAACACCACCCTCTGGTGCAGTACACCTACACAGGTACACACTAACAGCCCCCCTGGTGCAGTACACCTACACAGGTACACACTAACAGCCCCCCTGGTGCAGTACACCTACACAGGTACACACTAACACCCCCTCTGGTGCAGTACACCTACACAGGTACACACTAACACCCCCCCTGGTGCAGTACACCTACACAGGTACACACTAACACCCCCCCCCCTGGTGCAGTACACCTACACAGGTACACACTAACACCCCCCCCTGGTGCAGTACACCTACACAGGTACACACTAACACCCCCCTGGTGCAGTACACCTACACAGGTACACACTAACACCCCCTCTGGTGCAGTACACCTACACAGGTACACACTAACACCCCCCCTGGTGCAGTACACCTACACAGGTACACACTAACACCCCCCCCTGGTGCAGTACACCTACACAGGTACACACTAACACCCCCCCCTGGTGCAGTACACCTACACAGGTACACACTAACACCCCCCCTGGTGCAGTACACCTACACAGGTACACACTAACACCCCCTCTGGTGCAGTACACCTACACAGGTACACACTAACACCCCCCCTGGTGCAGTACACCTACACAGGTACACACTAACACCCCCTCTGGTGCAGTACACCTACACAGGTACACACTAACACCCCCCCTGGTGCAGTACACCTACACAGGTACACACTAACACCCCCCCTGGTGCAGTACACCTACACAGGTACACACTAACACCCCCCCTGGTGCAGTACACCTACACAGGTACACACTAACACCCCCCCCTGGTGCAGTACACCTACACAGGTACACACTAACACCCCCCCCTGGTGCAGTACACCTACACAGGTACACACTAACACCCCCCCTGGTGCAGTACACCTACACAGGTACACACTAACACCCCCTCTGGTGCAGTACACCTACACAGGTACACACTAACACCCCCCCTGGTGCAGTACACCTACACAGGTACACACTAACACCCCCTCAAACACAGGAAACAGGAAAGGGTTAGGGTTACTCTTCACTTCACATACACACATGCAGCCCCACACAGAACTGCTACACATCGTCTGTGTCTGTGTGTGTGTGTGTGTGTGTCTGTGTGTGTGTGTCTGTGTGTGTCTGTGTGTGTCTGTGTGTGTGTGTCTGTGTGTGTCTGTGTGTGTGTGTCTGTGTGTGTGTGTGTGTCTGTCTGTGTGTGTCTGTGTGTGTGTGTGTGTGTGTGTCCCCCAGGTCGTGTGGAGCTAAGTGAGGACACCATAGAGTCCCTGTTGTCAGCCTCCTGCCTGCTGCAGCTGTCCTCTGTGGTCCAGGCCTGCTGCTCCTTCCTCACCAGACAGCTGCATCCCTCTAACTGTCTGGGGATCTGCTCCTATGCTGAGGCTCAGGGCTGCCCCCAGCTGCAGCACGCTGCACAGGCCTACACCATGGTGAGACAGACGGACAGACGCACACACTCCCCTACCCTACACACACACACACATACTCCCCTACCCTACACACACACACACACACTCCCCTACCCTACACACACACACACATACTCCCCTACCCTACACACACACACACATACTCCCCTACCCTACACACACACACACACACTCCCCTACCCTACACACACACACACATACTCCCCTACCCTACACACACACACACATACTCCCCTACCCTACACACACCGTCACACACATTCACTTTATCACTATAGAAACAGCACAAAAACATAACTTTTCCCCTCCCTCCCTCCAGGAGCACTTTGTGGAGGTGGTGGGTGGACAGGAGTTTCTCCTGCTTCCCTTAGGAGACATGGAGCGACTCCTCTCCTCCGACGACATGAACGTTCCCGATGAGGAAACCGTTGTGACGGCACTGTTATCCTGGGTCCGCCATGACTGCCCCTCCCGCCAGCAGCACCTGCCCTCCCTCCTGGCTCATATACGCCTGCCCTTATTGAAACCTCAGGTGAGGAGACACTATCCTCCCCTCTGTGTCTGTCTCTCCTTCTCTTCAGCTGTTCACAGACACACACACACACACACACACACACACTGGGCATCACATGATCATCATTCACATGAAGACTGTTTGGTCCCTCCGCCCTGTGTGTGTGTGTGTGTGTGTGTAGTTCCTGGCTGACCTGGAGTGTGTCTCCCTGCTGAGGGACAGTGTGGAGTGTCAGCGTCTGCTCATGGAGGGGATGAAGTACCACCTGCTCCCCCAGCGGCGCCCCCTGCTTCAGAGCCCCCGCACCCGCCCCCGCAAGGCCACCGTGGGTGTGCTGTTTGCTGTGGGGGGCATGGATGCTACCAAAGGTGACACACAGCAAGGATTCCACCAAACACTGACACACCAACTTCTACTGTCACACACCTGCAACCACCTCCATTGTTCTGTCTCCCAGGTGCCACCAGTATAGAGCAGTACTGTGTCCGGAGAGACACCTGGAGGCAGGTAGCCACCATGTGTGGGCGAAGACTCCAGTTTGGGGTGGCGGTCCTTGAGAACCGTCTGTATGTGGTGGGGGGGCGTGACGGCCTGAAGACCCTGAACACTGTGGAGTGTTACAATCCTCTGAACAAGAGCTGGACCATCATGCCTCCCATGTCCACACACAGACATGGCCTGGGTAAGAACACACACACACACACTGTCACTAACACACACACACATGCTGTCACACACACAGACACTGTCACACAGACAGACACGGCCTGGGTAAGAACACACACACACACAACACACACTGTCACACACACACATGCTGTCACACACACAGACACTGTCACACACAGACACTGTCACTCACAGACACACGCTGTTGTGCACACACACACACTGTCACACACACACACACACATACTGTCTCACATACACACACTGTCACACACAGTCACACACACAGTCACACAAACACAAACTCAAACTGTCTCTCACACACACACACACTGTCACACACACACACACACACACAGCCTGAGTAAGATCCCCCCCACACACACAGTGTATGTGAGGTTGTGATTGTGTGTTTGTAGGTGTTGCAGTTCTGGAGGGTCCGATGTACGCAGTAGGAGGCCATGATGGCTGGAGCTACCTCAGCACTGTGGAAAGGTACTGCACTGCTAACCCTCACTGTAGAAAGATACTGCACTGCTAACCCTCACTGTGGAAAGGTACTGCACTGCTAACCCTCACTGTAGAAAGATACTGCACTGCTAACCCTCACTGTGGAAAGGTACTGCACTGCTAACCCTCACTGTAGAAAGATACTGCACTGCTAACCCTCACTGTAGAAAGATACTGCACTGCTAACCCTCACTGTAGAAAGATACTGCACTGCTAACCCTCACTGTAGAAAGATACTGCACTGCTAACCCTCACTGTAGAAAGATACTGCACTGCTAACCCTCACTGTAGAAAGATACTGCACTGCTAACCCTCACTGTGGAAAGGTACTGCACTGCTAACCCTCACTGTAGAAAGATACCGCACTGCTAACCCTCACTGTAGAAAGATACCGCACTGCTAACCCTCACTGTAGAAAGATACCGCACTGCTAACCCTCACTGTAGAAAGATACCGCACTGCTAACCCTCACTGTAGAAAGATACCGCACTGCTAACCCTCACTGTAGAAAGATACCGCACTGCTAACCCTCACTGTAGAAAGATACCGCACTGCTAACCCTCACTGTAGAAAGATACTGCACTGTTAACCCTCACTGTAGAAAGATACTGCACTGTTAACCCTCACTGTAGAAAGATACTGCACTGTTAACCCTCACTGTAGAAAGATACTGCACTGTTAACCCTCACTGTAGAAAGATACTGCACTGCTAACCCTCACTGTAGAAAGAGACTGCACTGCTAACCCTCACTGTAGAAAGATACTGCACTGCTAACCCTCACTGTAGAAAGATACTGCACTGCTAACCCTCACTGTAGAAAGATACTGCACTGCTAACCCTCAATGTAGAAAGATACTGCACTGCTAACCCTCACTGTAGAAAGATACCGCACTGCTAACCCTCACTGTAGAAAGGTACTGCACTGCTAACCCTCACTGTAGAAAGGTACTGCACTGCTAACCCTCACTGTAGAAAGATACTGCACTGCTAACCCTCACTGTAGAAAGATACTGCACTGCTAACCCTCACTGTAGAAAGATACTGCACTGCTAATCCTCACTGTAGAAAGATACCGCACTGCTAACCCTCACTGTAGAAAGATACCGCACTGCTAACCCTC
>CM059329.1:723684-785623 GCA_030340685.1 Protosalanx chinensis
TGTTATAAATGGGAGCACATTTTTTAAACGCTTATCTTAGTTTGACCAATTCAGAATCCCACTGCACTTTAGTACACACCACCTTCAAACTCTGTGATTTTGCACCACTGTTTGCACTACTGTGTATATAACCCCCCCTCCCCCTGTACTATATATACCCATCCTTCTCTCACTATAGTTATATTATATTCCCCCCCATCTGTACAGCTAGTGCCCACTTTGTATTTTATGTTATTTGTACTTTTATGTTATTTGTATCGAATTTGTATTGTATTTCACAGTATTTTTTTATCCTGTTTTATTATTATGTCACATATGTTCTATGTTTGCTCCTTTCTGCCACAGTGAATTCTGTATTTGTATATCTTCCATAGTGATTAAAATAGATTCTGATTCTGCTGTTACAGTGTTGTGTCGCCTCACATCCCCCAGGTGGCGCTCACGTATCTGTACCTTGGTGGCAGAAGAAGAAGAAGTTTGACCGGAAACACTTCCAGTAGATGACGACAAACATGGCGGCGCCCTCATAAGACACGCTGCTGTTATTCTAGTTCAAGTTTTAAAGAAGTGAATATTACATAATCTGTCATCATGTCGGGTCGACACAACAACAAACTGCCAAATAATCTTCCACAACTGCAGAACCTTATCAAGAGAGATCCTCAGTCCTACACAGAAGAGGTAAACAAACACTAACACTGCTTATCTTAGCTCACGTGTTAAGAGACGCACATCTACGTTTACATGTCAGGATTTTAAGATTGTATCACGATGACTTTTTGATGCATTATTCTTTCTACAGTTCTTGCAACAGTACCGACATTATCAGTCCAATGTTCAGATCTTCAAACTGCAGCCGGACAAGCCGAACAAAGAGCTTGGAGACCTGGTCATGTTCCTGGCTCAGGTCAGTAAGAAGGAAGAGATCATCATGTTAGAGATGGAGAGGGACCACACACACACACACACACACCACATCTGGCTCAGGTCAGTGAGAAGAGGCAGAGATCATCATGTTAGTGATGGAGAGGGAACACACACTCACACACACACACCACAGCTGGCTCAGGTCAGTAAGAAGAGGCTGAGATCATCCTGTTAGTGATGGAGAGGGAAATACGGTCCATTTAGTCATGTGAGAGTAAGAGTGACTGCTGACACACACACACACACACACTGTCACTCTATATAGGATGATAATATTGACTGTTTGTCCTCCAGGTTGGTCAGTGAGAGAGTGACTGCTGACACACACACACACCACACACACACACACACACACACTGTGTCCCTCTGTATAGGATGATAATATTGATTGTTTGTCCTCCAGGTTGGTCAGTGCTATCTGGAGCAGCTCTCCTCGTTTCCGCAGGAGTTGACAGATCTGCTTCTGAGCCATCACACTGTGTTACAGTCAGACTTACGAATGGTGAGAGAGTGAACCCATCCTGTGGTCCACAGGGGTCACGGTGGAGGCTGTAGGATCATAGGATTTATTAGATTAGATGAACCTTTATTTGTCCTCCAGAGGTGGAAATTGCAGTTCACAACAGCAGCAGGGTAAAGTACAGCACACAGAGTTGCAGGGTAATATAACAATAATGACAATAACAATAGGCGGGCATTATAAAGTCCAGAATATATATATTTTTTAAATAAGTAAGTTAAGTAGTCCAGTTAAGTAGTCCAGGATAAACAAAAAAGTAAGTTAGACATATAGACATATAGACAGTTATTGCACTTGAGGAGAATTACAGTGTTGCAAAAAATAAGTAAGTTAAGTAGACATGTAGACAGTTATTGCACTATTCATGAGGAACAGGTTCACAAGGCTTCCATTCCTCCTCTCACAGACCTTCTGCAAAGCTCTGATCCTCCTGAGGAACAAGAACCTCATCAACCCCACCGGTCTGCTGGAGCTGTTCTTTGAGCTGCTGCGATGTCACGACAAGCTCCTGAGGAAGGTGAGGCTGCTGGATCTGAACCAGCTCAAACCAGCTGGAACCACCTACCTCTGTATTCACCCTCCTGCCTCTGTATCCACCCTCCTGCCTCTGTATCCACCCTCCTGCCTCTGTATCCACCCTCCTGCCTCTGTATCCACCCTCCTGCCTCTGTATCCACCCTCCTGCCTCTGTATTCACCCTCCTGCCTCTGTATCCACCCTCCTGCCTCTATCCACCCTCCTGCCTCTGTATCCACCCTCCTGCCTCTGTATCCACCCTCCTGCCTCTGTATTCACCCTCCTGCCTCTGTATCCACCCTCCTGCCTCTGTATCCACCCTCCTGCCTCTATCCACCCTCCTGCCTCTGTATCCACCCTCCTGCCTCTGTATCCACCCTCCTGCCTCTGTATCCACCCTCCTGCCTCTGTATCCACCCTCCTGCCTCTGTATTCACCCTCCTGCCTCTGTATCCACCCTCCTGCCTCTGTATCCACCCCCCTGCCTCTGTATCCACCCTCCTGCCTCTGTATCCACCCTCCTGCCTCTGTATTCACCCTCCTGCCTCTGTATCCACCCACCTGCCTCTATCCACCCTCCTGCCTCTGTATCCACCCTCCTGCCTCTGTATTCACCCTCCTGCCTCTGTATCCACCCTCCTGCCTCTGTATCCACCCTCCTGCCTCTGTATCCACCCCCCTGCCTCTGTATCCACCCTCCTGTCTCTATCCACCCTCCTGCCTCTGTATCCACCCTCCTGCCTCTGTATTCACCCTCCTGCCTCTGTATCCACCCTCCTGCCTCTGTATCCACCCTCCTGCCTCTGTATCCACCCTCCTGCCTCTGTATTCACCCTCCTGCCTCTGTATCCACCCACCTGCCTCTGTATCCACCCTCCTGCCTCTGTATCCACCCTCCTGCCTCTGTATTCACCCTCCTGCCTCTGTATCCACCCTCCTGCCTCTGTATCCACCCCCCTGCCTCTGTATCCACCCTCCTGCCTCTATCCACCCTCCTGCCTCTGTATCCACCCTCCTGCCTCTGTATCCACCCCCCTGCCTCTGTATCCACCCTCCTGTCTCTATCCACCCTCCTGCCTCTGTATCCACCCTCCTGCCTCTGTATTCACCCTCCTGCCTCTGTATCCACCCTCCTGCCTCTGTATCCACCCTCCTGCCTCTGTATCCACCCTCTTGCCTCTGTATTCACCCTCCTGCCTCTGTATCCACCCACCTGCCTCTATCCACCCTCCTGCCTCTGTATCCACCCTCCTGCCTCTGTATTCACCCTCCTGCCTCTGTATCCACCCTCCTGCCTCTGTATCCACCCCCCTGCCTCTGTATCCACCCTCCTGCCTCTATCCACCCTCCTGCCTCTGTATCCACCCTCCTGCCTCTGTATCCACCCTCCTGCCTCTGTATCCACCCCCCTGCCTCTGTATCCACCCTCCTGCCTCTATCCACCCTCCTGCCTCTGTATCCACCCTCCTGCCTCTGTATTCACCCTCCTGCCTCTGTATCCACCCTCCTGCCTCTGTATCCACCCCCCTGTCTACCCCACCTAACACCCCCTCTGGTCCTCTGTTCTCAGACCTTGTACACACACATTGTGGCTGACATCAAGAACATCAATGCGAAGCACAAAAACAACAAAGCCAACACAGTAAGTCCAGTTGGATACTTCAGATCAGTTGAACTTTATTGTTACACTTGATGTATTAATACAGTAATGAAGGAAACAAAGTAGAGTTTAGCATCCAATCAGAAGTGCAAGAGAAGCAGTTAGATACAGATCATTTAGATACATTATGTACAGATTATTTAAATGCTGATTGGTTAAATGACAAGTTATGTACAAGTTAGTGCAGTGTAAAAAAAGAAATTTGTGTATATATATATATATATATATATATGTATATATATATATATATGTATATATATATATATATATATATATATGTATATATATATATATATATATATATGTATATATATATATATATATATATATGTATATATATATATATATATATGTATATATAGAGAGAGAGAGAGAGAGAATAGGTGCAGCTAGATATTGCTGGGAGTGTTTAAAAAGCTTTTATAAGCTTTTATATTTGAATAGAGAAACCTGAGCTAGATGTGACCAGTGCTTCAGACAACAGGAAGGAAATACCACAGCTGGATGTAAACACTGTGTGTGTTTTTCTGTCCAGATGTTACAGAACTTTATGTACACCATGCTGAGAGACAGTAATCCCATAGCAGCCAAGATCTCTCTGGATGTGATGGTAGAACTGTACAAGAGGAATATCTGGTGAGTGTTCATGTTCTGTACATTTACATTCATTCATCAGATGCTTTTATCCAGAGAGACTTACAGTAAGTACAGGGACATTCCCCCCTGAGGCAAGTAGGGTGAAGTGCCTTTCCCAAGGACACATCATGTTGGCATGGCTGGATTTAACCGGCAACCTTCTGATTATCAGCCTACTTCCCTCACCACTCAGCCACTTGACACCCCTACATGCTCTTTGATCTGCAAGAAAAATACATGAAATCATTTTTCACCATTTTATCTGCTGTCCTTTATAGGAACGATGCCAAAACTGTTAATGTCATCACAACTGCATGTTTCTCTCCTATTGCAAAGGTAAGACAGTCTCTTCATCTCCATCCTTGTCCTTAATCTTCAGACATCTTTAAGAATCAAATCAAATAATCAAATTCATGCAGCTCTTGAATAACCAAGATTTTTGGACATCCACAGAACATTGTTCAGAGTACAAAGTCACTTCTGTGTTAAATTAGTGCTGACCCGAAAGGCTTTGTGAAATTGGCAGCATCCATCTAAATGTTCTTCTTCCCCCCCCATGTAGATTATTGTAGCAGGCATGAAGTTCTTCCTGGGTAAAGACGAGGATGAGAAGAATGATAGTGGCTCAGAGTCTGAGGCAAGTATGGCCCCTGGTGTGAATGTTGACAAGCAAGCTTGTTCACACTGTTATCTTTTGACAAAACATGTTTCTGGGAGAAGCGATCTGCAAAGCTTGTGTTCTGTTTGCCCTTCAGACAGTTCTATAATTATAACATGTTATTATGTCTTCATTTAGCAAGTTCTTCCTCGTCTCTGACCCAGAGAAGAAGTCACCTCAGTCCAGTTTAAGTTGAAAGAAAGACTTCTGGGTAAAGTTCTGATCAAGGTTGTGTTGATTGTTGTTTTCAGGAAGAGGGTCCCACAGCCAGAGACTTGATGGTGAGATATTCAACAAACAAGAAAACCTCCAAGTCCAAGAAGAAAATGGAGAAGGCTATGAAGGTCCTCAAGGTCTGTTGATCTACTGACCATCCAGTAGTGACGTCTGTGTCGTCTCTGACAGGAGATTCCTCTTATTAGATGATCTTATTCGTCTCCTGTTACTGGAACTAGTTTTTCATCCAACAATATTTTCTGTACAGAAACACAAGAAGAAGAAGAAGGTCGAGGTGTTTAATTTCTCTGCCATCCATCTGATCCACGACCCACAAGGTAAGAAGCACAACGCTGCCACCTGCTGGAAATGAAGCGTATCTGTTGCAGCTTCTCTAACAGTGGATTCTTTTAACATACACAGATTTTGCAGAGAGGCTTTTAAAGCAGTTAGAGAACTCCAAAGAGCGTTTTGAGGTGAAGATCATGATGATGGACCTGATCTCTCGACTGGTTGGCATTCATGAGGTAAGGGCAGGTCTGCAGGTGCAGGAGCATCAGAACAGGCCAGGGTTTGGATCTTGACAGTGATGTCTCTCTTCCACAGCTCTTCCTCTTCAACTACTACCCGTTTGTCCAACGATTCATTCAGCCGCATCAGAGAGGTGATTGGTCAAGCTACTTCACATGTCAAATGTGTTGGGACAACCAAAACACAACACTCATTACTTTTGTCATCTGCTGCCATAATGCTTTTAATGCTACTTTTGTGCCTGATTCAAATCTTATTACATCCCTTGTATTTTTATATTTCTATCTTATTACATACTTTACATCCTTTTTTATTTTTAGATACATTTCTGAACTTCTTTATATCTTTTTCTTTGGTACTCTGAGTGCTGTACTGTACCTGGCTGTTGCAAACTGACATTTCTCCAATGTGAAACTAACAGAGGTTTATCTTAATAGCTGTAGTGAAGGAGCATGACTGTATGACTGTATGACTGCATGACTGCATGACTGCATGACTGCATGACTGCATGACTGTATGACTGTATGACTGCATGACTGCATGACTGTATGACTGTATGACTGCATGACTGTATGACTGCATGACTGCATGACTGCATGACTGTATGACTGTATGACTGTATGACTGTATGACTGTAAGCTGTATGTGTTTGTCTCCATGCAGAGGTGACTAAGATCCTCCTGTGTGCAGCACAGTCTTCTCACCAGCTGGTCCCTCCTGAGGTAAGATGTGATCCAGTCACAGACACCAGAAGCACAGGCCAGCTCACATCAGAGACCTGATCTGTGTTCTCTGTCCTCAGATCATTCAGCCGGTCATCATGACCATCGCTAATAACTTTGTGACTGATAGAAACTCAGGAGAGGTGATGACTGTTGGGTAAGTAGGTAACAGGATGACAGCCCAGCCTGACTTACTGTGTTTGAGGCTGGATTCCTAAAGTGACCAGGCAGTTTACATGGTTCCTACTGAAATATCAGAATCTATTTTATTCGCTATGCAAGATATACAAACACAGAATTTACTTTGGCAGGAAAGAGCGAACATAGAACATACTTGTAACATAATACGAGTATGATAAGAACAGAATAAAAAATATATAATGTAAATGTGTTCGCTGTAACGGCTAGTAAATAATAACCCACAATGTTTGGTAGTGTTTCTAATAAGGGGACTTTGTATCTGCAGCCTGAACGCCATTAAAGAGGTAGCGGCCCGCTGTCCTCTCTCCATTACAGAAGAGCTGCTCCAGGATCTGACCCAGTACAAGACACACAAAGACAAGAGTAAGGAGACGCTTCCTGTTTCATCACATGGGTAAGGACCACACAGGGTTGTCATGGTTACTAATGATGATGTTTCTCTGTCTCTCTCTTCCTCTGTTAGACGTGATGATGTCAGCCAGAGGACTGATCCAACTGTTCAGGAATCTGAACCCCCAAATGCTGCATAAGAAAGACAGGGTGAGGAGTCATGCCTGCATTAACCCCACACACACAGGGGGACACTGTCCCGGGGGACACTGTCCTGGGGGACACTGTCTCAGGGGGGACACTGTCTCAGGGGGACACTGTCTCAGGGGGACACTGTCTCAGGGGGACACTGTCCAGGGGGACACTGTCTCAGGAGGACACTGTCTCAGGGGGACACTGTCTCAGGGGGACACAGTCTCAGGGGGACACATTAGCAGAGAACAGTGTGTCGACCCTGAGTGACAGCTGGTGGTCTGGTGTGCAGGGGAGGCCCACAGAGTCGTCGGTGGAGGCCAGGATCCAGGACTACGGGGAGGTGGAGAGGAAGGACTACATCCCTGGAGCTGAAGTCCTGGAAGTGGAGGAGGACCAGGAAGGAGCGGAGAATGATGAGGGTGAGAACCAACACAGCTCTGTTTCTCTGGACAGGGTTCAAGGGTCAGGAAGACGACCCGTAAACAAGGTAAACAACAAGTCAAACCAGAAATGTTTACAATAACCTTCTTTGTTTGTTCTTAATGGGGAGCAGAAGGCTGGGAGAATGCCAGTATAAGTGATGCTGGTGAGGATGGAGAGTGGGTAGACGTGCACCATTCCTCAGATGATGACGCTGGAGACATGGTGAGGACATGTCCCCTGTGGAAGCGTCTCCTAACACAGGTACCTGCAGGGGAGCCTGAGGTGCTCAGCAGCTCTGTGTGCTTCCTCCAGGCCCAGAAGCTGGAGAGCATGCCCATGGAGGAGAGGAAGGCCAAGGCTCAGGCTGTCAGCTCCAGCAGGGTCCTCACCCAGGAGGACTTTAAGAAGATCCGACTGGCCCAGATGGCCAAAGAGCTCAAGGGTGCCACGGTCAAGGGTCAGAAGAGGAAGCTGGTGGACAGTGATGATGAAGAGGATGGCAGGTCAGTGAACGAGTCAACGTTGTTTAATACTAATTTCAGTACTGCTAGAATTGACATAAACCTATAGTCTGTTCCAAAGATTCCAAACGATATATAATCTGTGTCCATTCCCCATTTTGGTTTTTATTGAATTAACACATGTTCAATTGAGCTACTCTACTGATTATCGAATGTAATCTTTGTTTTGTGAAACTTTCAGACACCTGAAAGATTGTATTATTTTGTGCTTGGATCTCATCATTCTCACAGCTGTATCCAGAGGAACTCTGTCCTGGACTGTGAATAGTGTTGTTGACCTTGTAAGATGTGCTGTTTTTCAGAGGGGAGCTTCTGACCTTGAGGAATATTGAGAAACTCCACAAGAAACCCAAGTCAGACAAGGACACACGACTGGCAACAGCACAGGTGGGTCTTCATTCTGGCAGGTGTCTTAACTAGGGAGGCTGGTCTGCAGGGGTCTGACCTCCTCTCTGTCTCCTGTCCCTCATCCTCCTCTCTGTCTCCTGTCACTCATCCTCCTCTCTGTCTCCTGTCACTCATCCTCCTCTCTGTCTCCTGTCACTCATCCTCCTGTCACTCATCCTCCTCTCTCTCCTGTCCCTCATCCTCCTGTCCCTCATCCTCCTGTCCCTCATCCTCCTGTCCCGCATCCTCCTGTCCCTCATCCTCCTGTCCCTCATCCTCCTGTCCCTCATCCTCCTGTCACTCATCCTCCTCTCTGTCTCCTGTCACTCATCCTCCTCTCTGTCTCCTGTCACTCATCCTCCTGTCACTCATCCTCCTCTCTCTCCTGTCCCTCATCCTCCTGTCCCTCATCCTCCTCTCTGTCTCCTGTCCCTCATCCTCCTGTCCCTCATCCTCCTGTCCCGCATCCTCCTGTCCCTCATCCTCCTGTCACTCATCCTCCTGTCCCTCATCCTCCTGTCCCTCATCCTCCTGTCACTCATCCTCCTATCCCTCATCCTCCTCTCTGTGTCCTGTCCCTCATCCTCCTGTCCCTCATCCTTCTGTCCCTCATCCTCTTGTCACTCATCCTCTTGTACCTCATCCTCCTGTCCCTCATCCTCATCCTCCTGTCCCTCATCCTCATCCTCCTGTCCCTCATCCTCCTGTCCCTCATCCTCATCCTCCTGTCCCTCATCCTCCTGTCCCTCATCCTCCTGACACTCATCCTCCTGACACTCATCCTCCTCTCTGTCTCCTGTCCCTCATCCTCCTGTCCCTCATCCTCCTGTCCCTCATCCTCCTGTCACTCATCCTCCTCTCTGTCTCCTGTCCCTCATCCTCCTGTCCCTCATCCTCCTGACACTCACCCTCGTGTCCCTCATCCTCCTGTCCCTCATCCTCCTGTCACTCATCCTCCTGTCCCTCATCCTCCTGTCCCTCATCCTCCTGTCACTCATCCTCCTGTCCCTCATCCTCCTCTCTGTCTCCTGTCCCTCATCCTCCTGTCACTCATCCTCCTGTCCCTCATCCTCCTGTCCCTCATCCTCCTCTGTCTCCTGTCACTCATCCTCCTGTCCCTCATCCTCCTCTCTGTCTCCTGTCACTCATCCTCCTGTCACTCATCCTCCTGTCCCTCATCCTCCTGTCCCTCATCCTCCTGTCCCTCATCCTCCTGTCACTCATCCTCCTGTCCCTCATCCTCCTCTCTGTCTCCTGTCACTCATCCTCCTGTCCCTCATCCTCCTGTCCCTCATCCTCTTGTCCCTCATCCTCCTGTCACTCATCCTTCTGCTCTGTAAGGGTCTGACCTCCTCTCTGTCTCCCATCTCTCATCCTCCTTCTCTCTGTGTTTCAGGCTGGACGCTCGGACAGGAAGGACTTTGTGCACAAGAGGACAAAGATCAACCCGTTTGCCAGCACCAGCAACAAGGAGAAGAAGAGGAACAAGAACTTCATGATGATGAGGCACAGTCAGGGCGTCAGGACCAAGGGAAAACGCTCCTTCAGGGACAAACAGGTGAAAGAGGAAGCTGCCTTAAAGATAACATGGAGGCATATGGATCTTCAGGGTTGAACTGAATCCTTCTTGATTTTGGATGATATCAACCTGTAGTTTGTTCTGTCTCTTTTCCATCCAGATTGCGCTCAGAGATGCCCTCGTGAAGAGAAGTAAGGTCATTAAGTAACCTCTCTGGAAGCAGCGCTTCTTCCCTAACCCAGCGTCATCGATATCTTGTCTAATGGAACTTTACTTAATAAATGTCTGCCTTGAGACAATAAGGTTTTCATTTTAATGTGGGTTGTAATATCTGTATTGTTTTGTATAGGTAGGCTGTAGTGCCATCTATTAAAATATAGTTAACTCTTACTTTGTGGATTGTTTTATTATATTGATATAAATGGCATACAGCATGATGTTTTGGGATGAAAAACATAGTGTTAGTATGACATTTTTAGAGGAAAATACTAGCCTACATACTGATTATTTAGACTTCATCCAACCATTTATCAGTCTAACATATACTGTTTATTGTTCTTAATGTATTTTCATGGTAGAAATCTCATTCTGATCTTCAACAGTATTCATTAGGATTCCTCCGTCAGGAACCTATTGTTATTGTAGGAATTCCGAATCTTGTAGCATTGAAGTCAATGGCAGCCCTTGGATCACAGCCCATGAGATTTTTGGCATGGTGAAACAATACAACATTATGAACTACCACACCCATTTTGGTCCACTTGAGACCAAAGAGGGCGCTACAGGCCACGCCCCAATTTGACCATTTGTGTCCTTTTTAAAAGTTATGCCATTTGTACCCCTTTTGTCCTAGAATCCTGAAATTCATTACAGATGCCTTATTTGTCACAATGAACAAAAAAGTCATCACAACCTATAGTTGCAAACCCATAGATTTGTCTGTACAACATTTATCAAATGTCTTTTTTTGCTATTCCTCCTAAAGAAATTGCCCATATTTATATTTTTCAACATGTTTTCTTGCTACTACTTCTACAATTAATATCCAATCCTCCCCTTTTCTGTCTGGCGACGTCTTCAGACCAAGCCTCACAAAAAAATTCAACGTTTTTTTGATATTCCAAACCATTTGTCCGCTACAGCCTTTTTAATTTTGCAATAACACAACTAAACAGGAAGTTCATCTTACCTCACAGCTAACCGTCAACAGTGAATGTTTACTATTTAAACACTAGATGGAGCCATCCACTAAAATACATTTTGCTTAATCAATTAAGACAGAGGCATCACAAGTTAAATACATTCAAACTGTACAGCAACATCATTGTTGTCTTAAACTTTATTTAGGATTATCACAGCATAATGTCCCCCCACTGCAGGGCATGCTCAGTTGAGTTTGGGAAGGCTGATGGTCTTTACCGATCTTTACCTTGATATGTCCAGTCACACCAGATGTGTTCTACAAATGAGATGTTCCTAAAATAAATGATCTGGATGAATCATGAAAATATTATTGTGAAATGATGAGGCAGTTGGTAAGAATATTACAACAGCACCTGCAGATGATGCTAAACCCTGAAGAGACACAATCTAGACTAGGCAGAAATATTGTCAACCCCAACTCCACCATCACATCGCTCCTTACAATCCCTCCCAGTGTGTGTTTGTGTGTGTGTTTATGTGTGTGTTTTTATGTATGTGTGTGTGGTGTTAAATCAGGATTTTTCAATAAATTACCTTAATAGATATCTCAGTGGTTGTCTGCTAAATGAGTTACTTCATTTGTGGGTTAGAAAGGTGAAAAACGATTTGATCTAATCTTTTATAAAAACTTTGACCATGCTATTTTAATGTCTGAACTCTTCCATAAGACACACCAATCAGAGTTTCCATGTAATGTAACTACAGAGACACCACAAACTGAGAGCTTCCTGTGGGTCTTCATCATGTCTGCGCTCTGATTAAACAGAAGACAAACACACGCCGATCCAGACAGACAGAGATCCAACACTGCTGTCTGACCCTGACCTTAATATCTGTGGCCAAGCTAACTGACCAATCAAAACAAATCATTTTTTACTTGGGGTCAGAGTAAACAAAAAAGTTTTTTACTTGGGGTCAGAGTAAACAAAAACAATGTTTGACTTGGGGTCAGAGTAAATAAACACTGTACAACACTGTATATTCTGCAAGACCAATACTTGTATAATTGTAATTGTATAGTTGTATAGTCTGTACATAATCCTTTATCCAAGCCTCCCCCCCCCCCCCAATTATTGCCTCTGCCCCTGCCCCCCCCATTCACCTACCGTTTTTGCCCTCACCCCTCTATCCCTGTGTGCACTGTTCCAATCTTTTACCTCACACCCTGCTTTTGGGAGGCTCTGTGCCAATTAATAAAGTATTTTCTGAAAATAAATTTTAACTTGGGGTTAAACAGAGTAAACAGAATATTTTTTGACTTGGGGTCACAATAAATACATTATTTTTTACTTGGGGTCAGAGTAAACCAAAAAGATTTGACTTGGGGTCAGAATAAACAAATTATTTTTACTTGGGGTCAGAGTAAACCCCAAAAAGATTTGACTTGGGGTCAAAATAAACAAATTGTTTTTTACTTGGGGTCAGAGTAAAACAAATTTTTTACTTGGGGTCAGAATAAACAAATTATTTTTTACTTGGGGTCAGAGTAAACAAAAAACATTTGACTTGGGGTCAGAAGAACCAATTTTTTTTTTACCTGGGGTCAGAGTAAACAAATCATTTTTTACTTGGGGTCAGAGTAAACAACATCTTTTTTACTTGGGGTCAGAGTAAACAACATCTTTTTTACTTGGGGTCAGAGTAAACAAATCATTTTTTACTTGGGGTCAGAGTAAACAACATCTTTTTTACTTGGGGTCAGAGTAAACCAATAACTTTTTACGTGGGTAAACAAAAAGTAATTGGACTTGGGGTCCAAGTAAACAAAATATTTTTGATTGGGGTCAGAGTAAACAAAATAATTGGACTTGGGGTCAGAGTAAACAAAATAAATGTTGGACTTGTGGTCAGAGTAAACAAACTATTACAATACATTTTACATGGGGTCAAAGTAAACATAAAACATTTGATTTGGGTGGGGGTGAAAAAGAAAAAATGGGGGCTTGGGGACGAGTAAAACAAATGTGGGGTCGGGGTCAGAGCAAACACATTTCTTTGGACTTGGGGTCAGAGTAAACAAAACATTCTCATTAGTTTCTGGTACTTTTCCATGTTGGTTTTTGTTTCTCTGTAACAAGCTCTCAGGATTAAGTGTAGTGATACTTACACAAACAGTGCATGTCCAGACACTTTGTTGAATTTCTCCGTGTCAGATTTAAGGTGTCATCGCTCTGAGTGGGAGAATTTACACAATGTAGGATTATTCAAATACGCAATAACTCCCATCCCACATCATGACTGATTTATTCGTCACTGTTGTGTGCTTCTGTTCTTCCGGATGGGGCTGGGCCTGGTCTGACCATTTAGAGCGCTGGGGTTTTGGATCTGATGTCTGATGTTTACTCTGCAACACACTCGGAAGTTTGAAGTGATGCATTAACAGAGCAGTGTCACACGTCAGCGAGATCACAGAGGTTGAGTCACCATGCCAACTCATCCTACTGTAACATTCCATGGTTGGGATCAACCAACCAGCTCTCTCCCTGCTCTGCCTATATCTACACTGCTGTCCTGAGTGGCCCTCAGAATAGGACACTATCGTCGTCCAGGACGTCCTCAGGAGCCTTGCAGAGACACCGCAGCACCATCCTGTAACCGTGAAGACCACAATACGACTCAGAGATAACTTCTGCTCCAGACTGCAGAAGAGAAGATAACAGGTTGTCCAGGTAACGCAGCTTTATCCAGGAGCAGCTTGTGCTTGGAGAGTCTTGATATTAGCTGTGTTATCATCACATCCAGGATGATGTTGTTCATTATCTGTCCTTGTTGTTTGTGCATTAGGCTGGGTGATGCATCTCCTGCTGTCTGTCTCCATCATGGTCCTTCTCACAGCGACCTCAAGCACACCTGTAAGACTCCATGATCTTTTCTTTCTTTTCCTCCTGCCTGTCGACACTGATGTGTTGTGCTAGTAGGAGGTGTTGCTCTGTAACCAGGTCTGTTGCTCTGTAACCAGGTCTGTTGCTCTGTGACCATGTCTGTTGCTCTGTGACCATGTCTGTTGCTCTGTGACCAGGTCTGTTGCTCTGTAACCAGGTCTGTTGCTCTGTGACCAGGTCTGTTGCTCTGTGACCATGTCTGTTGCTCTGTAACCAGGTCTGTTGCTCTGTGACCATGTCTGTTGCTCTGTGACCAGGTCTGTTGCTCTGTGACCAGGTCTGTTGCTCTGTGACCAGGTCTGTTGCTCTGTGACCAGGTCTGTTGCTCTGTAACCAGGTCTGTTGCTCTGTAACCATGTCTGTTGCTCTGTAACCAGGTCTGTTGCTCTGTGACCAGGTCTGTTGCTCTGTGACCATGTCTGTTGCTCTGTAACCAGGTCTGTTGCTCTGTGACCAGGTCTGTTGCTCTGTGACCAGGTCTGTTGCTCTGTGACCATGTCTGTTGCTCTGTGACCATGTCTGTTGCTCTGTGACCAGGTCTGTTGCTCTGTGACCAGGTCTGTTGTTCTGTGACCATGTCTGTTGCTCTGTGACCAGGTCTGTTGCTCTGTGACCATGTCTGTTGCTCTGTAACCAGGTCTGTTGCTCTCTCCACAGGTGTATGAAGAGTCTGGGGACCTCAGTGGCTCATGGCCTGATTGGCTGACATGGTTTCAGAGGCGTCCTGCCTCTGAAGGAGTGTCCGGTTCCATTCATGGAAGGGAGTCAAGGTCCTGGAAATCATCCGAATCATCTGAATCATCAGAGTCATCTGAATCCTCTGAATCTTTAGAGATCACAGCAAAACCAGTAACGACCCCAGTGACCTCACCTTCCTCCAGAGCAACATCTCGTACCACTGTGAAGGTGTCCACTAAGAGACCTGTGACCCCTCCCCCACTGACACCAGCTCCTGTCACAGACAGCAGAGGGGATAACTGATTCATCTCAGACATCAAACTGAATAAGAAGCTGAATATGAACGGCACCCTGATGGTGTCATGTGAGGCCAGTTCTGCCCTGCATGTCCCCATCTGACCTGTTATCCAGCTGAACCATCCCATATATACTGTGTGGAGAGACTGAGGCAGATGAAACTGGAATGATGCACTGAGGTAGTTATGAAGGGAGTTACTAAGTATCTTATTAGTGGGTAAATATGATGGGATGTTGAGACGTGTTCAGACATGTTGACACAGGGAGAGGAGTTTGGTGTTGTCTGTATGTTGGGAGTGGACCTGAGGGCTGGTTTTACTGGGAGTGTGCAGGGAACTGAACCAGGGCTTTGGGATCAAACCCAGGCTAGGAGAGCTGAGCAGGTATCTACTGCACCTGGGAGTTCTGCTTCCTCATGCTGCCTGCTGATGTGGTCAAGATCTTGGTTCCTCTGTCTCACTCCTGTACAGACAAACACACACAGGAAGTCTTCAGTGTCTTCTTTAGTTTTTACAATAAAGGATTTTAAAGAACTTGAGAACTTTGTTACTTTTGTAATGCTGCATTTGAATGAACAGAAAAACGAAATTGAAATTAGTTTTTCAAATGAGTTTGATTGGACATCTCAGACATCTCCTTTAGCCTAAATAATGATACTCACAGCAGAGAGATCCTGATGAAACCAGGCAGGATAGAGACTCTGCCCTCTCAATGCAGACACCACATTCTGATTCAATCTGACATCGCCTCCCTGTGGCCATTCAGCCCTACTGCAATGCCCATCTCTGAATGCCCTCTAAAACAGGGGTCTCCAACCCTGGTCCTCAGGGGTCACTGTCCTGCATGTTAAATGTTTCCCTGCTCCAACCTATATTACCTCCAACTTATATTGATATATACTTATAAATACTTATATTATAACTTATATTAATACATCCATGGCTCCAACACACCTGATTCAAATGATTGTGTAATTAGGAAGCTCAGCGGAAGCCTGATAACGACCCTTTATTATTCAATGCTCTTTAGGCACACAAACATTAAAAAAACTAATTAACATGAACATGATGTATTTTCTACAAACATTTTCTAAAGATATTTTTTTTAATCCACTCAGGTGGACAGCATGTGTTTGGGTTATATAAAAACAATGAACCTATGAAACTCTGAAACTACATATATGAATTCAACAAACCAATGAACACAATGATATTGTATGCTGTCAAAACCATGACATGTTTGAATGTTGGTCAATGCAACACAATCAAGTTACACCTAATTTCACATCATGGAACTAATCTGCATGAATGCAGTTTTCTTGTCCCATAAAGTGCAAGTTACATTATAAAAACATTAATTAATTTATAACTGCCCAAAACTTGACAGGCTTAAAAAAAAATTGTGGTAATAAAATTTACTGTAGTGGACATATTTATTTGACACAGTTAAACAATGCTTTGGATAAAAGTGTCTGCTAAATGAGTTATTATTATTATAAAGACCAATTCAGTGGACAGATGATAAATTGTGTTTACTAGAAAAATAAATGCAATATTTTAAAGACGTTACAATAATATTACTTTTTAGTAATTCATTGATGTTATAATACTTTATTTACCAGTGAGGGTCTTCTTGTATAAGTAGGATTGTCAAAATATTCCTGAGCAAGCAAACAGTTTTGGCATGCTTGTCAGCCATCTTGGATTTGAGAAAAAAGTGCCCTTACATTGGCTAGCCAATGGGTAACAAGTAATTGGATGATGCAAAGCCTTCCACTAAAGTGGCTGATGTGCAACTAGACCACATGATTTCCAAACCTATGATCTCAATGAGAAAACTTTTTGTCCAGTTTAGTTGTCCAGTTGTCCACTGTAGTGATAACTATGCATGAAAGGGTTAGAATCTGGAGACTGTCGGTCTGTCTGTCGGTCTGTCTCTCTGTCAGGCTGTCGGGTTGTCTGTGTCTGCCTGCCTGTCTATCTGTTTGTCTGTTTCTGTCTGTCTGTCTACCTGTCTGTCTGTTGGTCTGTCTGTGTCTTGTTAGCATAGCTAGAAGTCACATTGTTGCACATGAAGGCAAGTGAGACACTTGGGATTCAGCAAGAAATATCAGCACAGAAAAAGACGTTGGTTGCGTCTCAGTGGTAAAAACAGCACATCAAGAGGCTGGAATCTACCCTCAATGTCTTTACATAAAAATATTCTATATATATATATTATTCTCCTAAATGTTTATGTTTCTGCCCTGCTGTTTAACATCCAGAATAAAGTTTTACGAAAAAAAAGAACTTTATTTATTTAGAAATGTTACAATATGATACATTACAGTAAACAAACTGGAGACAAACAACATGTAGTGTAAATAAGTATTGTGCAATGAACAAGACTAATTGTTCTATGTCATGACTGGAAAGTGAACCAGCAGACCTTGCAGGGCCCTGAGTTAGGCTCTTAGACCCAGCATCCCCCAGCATGCAACACAAGCCCTGAACTCATGTACCCACAATGCACCATAACTCATCCATGTTGCATTGCATTCTCCCCGTTACTTCTTCGTTTGTCTCTGACCCCTCCCCTCTCGCAGATGACATGTAGAGGATTCTGGGTAAAAAGGATAAGGATCCGCTTCCTGGTTCAGGCCTCGGATCAATAGGTCAAGGTTGAGACAGGATGTTGACCCACAAGCTTTAGAAGTATTTTGAATGTGTCAGTTCCTCATGATCACTGACATGGAGTCAGTTTTGTGGCGTGGGTGGAAGACGAAATAAGATAACTTAGACCTCTGTGTGGATTTATGCCAACATAGTTGGTTGTCTTTATGTAGAATTCACTGGAATTTCGATTTTATATTACAAATCATGTGATGACATTTATATATATATTTTTGTTTTAAGGAACGACAGTCAGCTGCTGTTAGTTTTTAGCTAATTGTAGGCTCTGTTGCTAAAGGGGGCAAATCACAGCTGGTTCCATTAAATCTAAACTTTCATGTAGTGATTTTAGTTTTGATCTCACCCTTGACATATTCAACCTAGGCTCAGGCGTGTGCTACTGTCTTAGTTACTTAGCAAGAATGACATCAGGGGTCACGACCTCAGCCTCCACCGGCACCTCAGCCCCCTTCTCAGCTGAGTCTTCCTCCTGGCTCTCAGCGCTCTCGTCAGACTCGCTGTCAGCTGCTCCAGGTGTGGCCGTGGTCTCCTCGCTGCTGTGGCTGGCGTGGGACTCCTCGCTGGGGCTGCCGTTGTCACTCTCCCCCTCTGCATTGCTGGAGCTCTCGTCCGTGTCGGAACTCTCGCTGGTGGCTTCACTCTCCCCGGTGCTGGCACTCTCCTCCTCCTCCTCCCCCTGCTCCTCCCCCTCCTCCTCGGCCTCCTCTCCCTCCTGCTCCAGGGCGTTGGAGGGGTTGGTCTCCTGGCTCACAGAGGCCAGGCGCAGCACCGCGTCCTCCTGGGAGGAGACAGATGAGGGATCCACACCCATGACGTCATCCTGCCCCAGCCCCTGGCTCTCTACCTCGGGGGTACTGGTGTCCTCATCCAGCAGCTGGTGGATCTGAAGGGCCTGGGGGGAGGAGGAGGAGGAGGGTGGATGGAGAGAGAGACTTGATTGTTTAATTTATGGAACTCATTCATTATCTACCACTGATTATCAGTGTTGCTTATTCCCATCAGGGGTCAAGGGTGACTGGAGCCTATCCCAGTTGGGCCTTAGGCAGGGTACACCCTGGACTGGGGCCAGCTAGTCACAGAGATATCACACAGACACTGACAGACAACTATTCACTCTCACAGTCATACACTCGTGGCAACACATGCATGTCTTTGGACGTTTCAATTTATGGAATTAAGTAAATGATGGACTGAATCAGAACTGTATAAGAGGGTTGTGTGTTGAGATCAAATGTGTGTGTGTGATGCTTGTTTGTGTGAGGGTGTGTATTTGTACCTTAACCTGTACCTTATACACCTTCACGCTCTGCTTCTCAACATCATTGCCGACCTCATAAACAGATGTCTTGCCCTTCATCTTGCCCTCATAAGACTTGAATGGGGTGGGATCCTGTGAGCAGAGAATAATGGTGGTCAACATGGTGGCTGATTTCCCCCCCCAGGGGTCAATCCAGTTGTCCTGTTTCTTTATTCCTGACCTTCTCCACAGAGTTGGTGTCATGGTAGCTCTTCTTGTAGTCGCTGGGGTTCCCAAAACTGTCCCCTCGGCCTTCATCATAGATGGGAGGGCTTGGCTCCACAGTGGGCTCCACAGTAGGGGGGGGCAGGGTGGACTCAGCCTCCCCTGACTCGGCGCTGTCGCTGGGCTCCTCCTCTTCCTGCTCCTCTTCCTCCTACACACACACACACACACACACACTGTACTTCCACTGTATACTGCATGTGAATGTGTCTGTATAATGAGTCTACTCGTGTGTGTATGCTGTGTGTTCTGCTGCTCACAGTCTTCTTAGTGTCCTCATCACTGTCCCCGCTGTCATCACTGTCCACGGAGGCTGTGTCTGAGGCTGAGGCTGTGTCTGAGGCTGTGTCTGAGCCCTGGAGAGAGACAGACAGACAGACAGACAGGTTAGGAGCTGTATGAGCACAGTAACAGTGTTAGTGTCAGTAGTAGTACCAGGTGTGGTGTTATCATGATGTAGACATGGTACCTTTACTTCATCAGAACTATCAGCACTCTCATCTGATTCTGCTGCAGCAGCTTCAACATTCTGGAACAAAAACACAGACGACACAAGAAGAGTGGATTTTCCAAAGAACGAAAGACTGTGTGCTGCTTTGAGTGTGTGTGAGTGTGTGTGTGTGTGTGTGAGTGTGTGTGTGTGTGTGTGTGTGTGTGCAGGCTGTTACCTCTACAGGTTCTGGCTCGAAGACAATTTCTGACTCTTTCCTCAACACTGGGGCTGGTTTGACCTGAAGACAGAAGAAAAGGAGATGTTGTTCTCTCACGTTCTCTCACGTTCTCTAACGTTCTCTCACGTTCTCTAACGTTCTCTCACGTTCTCTCACGTTCTCTAACGTTCACTCACGTTCTCTCACGTTCTCTCACGTTCTCTCACGTTCTCTCACGTTCACTCACGTTCTCTCACGTTCTCTCACGTTCTCTCACGTTCTCTCACGTTCTCTAACGTTCTCTCACGTTCACTCATGTTCTCTCACGTTCTCTCACGTTCTCTCACGTTCTCTCACGTTCTCTCACGTTCTCTCACGTTCTCTCACGTTCCCTCGATCTCTTTCTCTCTCTTGTTGTCATGGTTTCTCCCTCTCTCTACTTACCATCTCCTCAGAGCTCTCGGAGCTGCTTGCACCTTTCTTCTTCGCCTGAGGAACGGAGAACAAAGACTTTCCACATCACAAAGCAGCCACATGTCACACCTCCCTCACCTTCCACACCTGCCACACCCCACACCTACCACTCCTCCCTCACCTTCCACACCCCCACATCTCCCTCACCTTCCACACCTCCCTCACCTTCCACACCTCCCGCACCTCCCGCACCTGCCACACCTCCCTCACCTTCCACACCTCCCTCACCTTCCACACTTCCCTCACCTTCCACTCCTCCCTCACCTCCCTCACCTTCCACACCTCCCGCACCTTCCACACCTCCCTCACCTTCCACACCTGCCACACCCCACACCTACCACTCCTCCCACACCTCCCCCACCTCCCGCACCTTCCACATCTCCCTCACCTTCCACACCTCCCGCACCTGCCACACCTCCCTCACCTTCCACACCTCCCGCACCTCCCACTCCTCCCTCACCTTCCACACCTCCCGCACCTCCCACTCCTCCCTCACCTTCCACACCTCCCGCACCTCCCTCACCTTCCACACCTCCCGCACCTTCCACACCTCCCTCACCTTCCACACCCCCACATCTCCCTCACCTTCCACACCCCCACACCTCCCTCACCTTCCACACCCCCACACCTCCCTCACCTTCCACACCTCCCTCACCTTCCACACCTCCCTCACCTTCCACACCTCCCTCACCTTCCACACCCCCACATCTCCCTCACCTTCCACACCTCCCTCACCTTCCACACCTCCCTCACCTTCCACACCTCCCTCACCTTCCACACCCCCACATCTCCCTCACCTTCCACATCTCCCTCACCTTCCACATCTCCCTCACCTTCCACTCCTCCCGCACCTTCCACACCCCCACATCTCCCTCACCTTCCACATCTCCCGCACCTCCCACTCCTCCCACACCTCCCCCACCTCCCGCACCTCCCACACCTCCCCCACCTCCCGCACCTGCCACACCCCACACCTACCACTCCTCCCGCACCTCCCGCACCTGCCACACCCCACACCTACCACACCTCCCACCTCCCACCTCCCACACCTCCCACTCCTCCCACACCTCCCCCACCTCCCACACCTGCCACACCCCACACCTACCACTCCTCCCGCACCTCCCACACCTCCCACACCCCCACACCTACCACCCCTCCCGCACCTCCCACACCTCCCACACCCCCACACCTACCACCCCTCCCACCTTCCACCTCCCACACCTCTCACCTTCCACACCCCACTCCTCCCTCACCTCCCACATCTCCCCCCCCCCCCCCCCCATGCAGAGTCGCTCACCGGCCTGCAGAGGACTGTGACGAACAGCAGCACCAACAGAAAGACGACCTTCATGGCTTCAGGTCAGGATCTGCAGACACAGAAGGAACACAGTGGAACACAGTGGAACACAGACGGAACACAGTGGAACACAGTGGAACACAGACAGAACACAGAAGGAACACAGTGGAACACAGTGGAACACAGACGGAACACAGAAGGAACACAGTGGAACACAGTGGAACACAGACGGAACACAGTGGAACACAGTGGAACACAGACAGAACACAGAAGGAACACAGAAGGAACACAGCGGAACACAGTGGAACACAGACGGAACACAGTGGAACACAGTGGAACACAGACAGAACACAGAAGGAACACAGTGGAACACAGTGGAACACAGTGGAACACAGTGGAACACAGTGGAACACAGACAGAACACAGAAGGAACACAGTGGAACACAGAAGGAACACAGTGGAACACAGTGGAACACAGAAGGAACACAGTGGAACACAGAAGGAACACAGTGGAACACAGTGGAACACAGTGGAACACAATGGAACACAGACGGAACACAGTGGAACACAGTGGAACACAGTGGAACACAGTGGAACACAGACGGAACACAGAAGGAACACAGTGGAACACAGTGGAACACAGTGGAACACAGTGGAACACAGACGGAACACAGACGGAACACAGAAGGAACACAGTGGAACACAGTGGAACACAGTGGAACACAGTGGAACACAGTGGAACACAGACAGAACACAGAAGGAACACAGTGGAACACAGAAGGAACCAGTGGAACACAGTTGAACACAGTGGAACACAGTGAACACAGTGGAACACAGACGGAACACAGACGGAACACAGAAGGAACACAGTGGAACACAGACGGAACACAGAAGGAACACAGTGGAACACAGTGGAACACAAGTCAGAACAGGAGACGACACAGAACAAGACAGGACTTGACTGACAGAAAAACAACAGTTGGTTGTACAGCTACGGTTCTAACCGTGTGGAACATGGTTCCGTCTACAAAACAGACAGGAAACTCTCCAGACATAAGACAACACTGTCAGTAACCTCCCATCCAGAAGCAGGGCGTTGCTGTGTAACTTCAGCACTTCAGTGTAAGTGGACATGATTTGGGCCATAATTACGTTGAGGAGTGGAACCATATTCCCTTCTGAATCCAGCCCTTTAGGAATCCCTCTGGAGGAAGGAAGTCAATTCCTTATAAGGCCAACCCAGCCAGACATCTGAACTGGCCTTCCTGCAAAGCCTGACTTCCAACCAATGAAACATCTCCACCCCCCTCCACCCTCCCACCCCCAGCTTCAACAACATAACAGAGAGCATAGTTGAGCGCTCCCCTTCTGCCTGTGTAATTCTCCTAGTTAAAAGTGGAATCCTGTAAGCCGCAGTGGGGTAGCTGCGCAGCATGAACAGGCCGTGTCCCTGAGCTGTGCTTTATTTAGGAAGCTGCTGCCCCCTCTCATTACAGGCTGGAAATGTGTGGGGGGAGGCCTCAATTAGGGGGGTGGATGGAAGAGAGTGGCAGGTAAAGTTGCAGGGAGAGGAGGAGGAGAGGAGGGGAGAGGAGAGGAGGAGAGAGGAGGAGGGAGGAGGGAGAGGAGGAGAGGAGGAGAGGAGGGGGAGGAGGAGAGGAGGAGAGGAGGAGGAGAGGAGGGAGAGGAGGAGAGGAGGAGAGGAGGGGGAGGAGGAGAGGAGGAGGAGAGGAGGAGAGGAGGAGAGGAGGAGAGGAGGGGGAGGAGGGGGAGGAGGGGGAGGAGGAGAGGAGGAGGAGGAGGAGAGGAGGAGAGGAGGAGAGGAGGGGGAGGAGGAGAGGAGGAGAGGAGGAGAGGAGGGGGAGGAGGAGAGGAGGAGAGGAGGAGAGGAGGAGAGGAGGAGAGGAGGAGAGGAGGGGGAGAGGAGGAGAGGAGGAGAGGAGGGGGAGGAGGAGAGGAGGAGAGGAGGAGGGGAGGAGGAGAGGAGGAGAGGAGGGGAGGAGGAGAGGAGGAGGAGGAGGAGAGGAGGAGAGGAGGAGAGGAGGAGAGGAGGAGGAGGAGAGGAGGAGAGGAGGAGAGGAGGGGGAGGAGGAGAGGAGGGGGAGGAGGAGAGGAGGGGGAGGAGGTTGAGTGGGAGGGTTTGAGAGGAAAATGAGGGGTTGAGGAGGGAAGGAGGGAAGGAGGGAGGCAGTGAGACAGGGAGGAAAAGGAGGAGATGGAGAAGGGGGTTTGGGAGAGAACGAAGAGGATCGAATGGGAGACGAGGATGAGGATGGAGGGATGGAAGAGAAGAAGAAGTGTTGGGGGAAAGGGACACAGAGAGAGGGCAAAGTGTGGAGGAGAGCCGGAAAGAGTGGTAAAGAAGTGAGAGGGTACAAAGAGAAGAAAGAAAGGTTGTGATGAAGGAGAGTGGGAGAGAAGGAAGGGAGGAGAGAGGGAGAGAAGGAAGGAGGAGAGAGGGAGGAGGAGGAGAGGAGGAGAGGAGGAGAGTGGGAGAGAAGGAAGGGAGGAGAGAGGGAGGAAGAGGAGAGGAGGAGAGGAGGAGAGTGGGAGAGAAGGAAGGGAGGAGAGAGGGAGGAGGTGTCAGGAAAGTTGTTCCCCAGTTTGTCAGGGTTCTATTTGTTAGCAGAGGTCTGACATGTTGTGGTCAGGTGATGGTGACACAAATAAACCTCAGTTTTATTTCCTGTTTCCTGCTGCCCACAGCTTCCGATTCCTGTCCCCATCCTGAAAATCACTAATAAAACCACCACACTGTAGTCAACTCAACAATCAGCTTTGGAATACCAACACATTTAACCAATGAGCTTTGGAATACCAACACATTTAACCAATCAGCTTTGAATACCAACACATTTAACCAATCAGCTTTGGTTGGAGACTTAACCAGCATTGTTGGGTGGAGACATGCTAACACTGTAACACAACCCATGAGTGTTGTGCCAGACTAGCTTACAGCAGACACAGCTTGGTTCTCTCACTACTGAAACCTAATTACAACCAGAACATCATCTAAACTGAGTGGAACACAGACTTCCAAGCCGCCTTAGCTTTCAGAACCCCCAAGTTCCAAGTTCTCGTGTTGTTAGAGTGCAGACAGAGGAGGGACACGTTCTGCTCTCCATGCATCATCGTGCAGCACACCCATAAACCCTGCTGTCTGCTCTCTAACAAGGCTCAGCCAGAGGCACCACTGTGTGTTTTACATGTCTGCACATGACAGCTGGAAGTACATGTGTGTGTGTTTCTTACCTGGCTCTGCTCCTGAAAGGATCCTTCTGTGGATGAGAGCAGGAAGCTGGGATGGTCAGGATGAAGAGGCTGGTCTGAGCCCAAGGAAGGCAAGATGGATAGCGAGAGAGGAAGATGCAGAGAGAGAGAGAGAGAGAGCTGCTGTGGTCCGTACGTTCCTGTCTGTCTGTCAGAGAGAGGAGGATCGGCAATGTGAGGATGCTGCTGAATCCTGATGATTGGTTGGCTTATAAACCCTGCTGCCTCGAGGGACAGCCAATCAGAGGCCGGGTTGTGATGTCATGAGGTCAGTCACCACAGGCCCACCTCTCCTCTCCCACTCGTCCTGTGGTTGGAGCAGCCACAAGCTTGGCACTGCCAGCACACACACTCGCACGCACACACACACACATGCACGCACACACGCATGCACACACACACGCATGCACGTGCACACACACACATACACACGCACATACACACACACATACATATGCACACGCACGCACACACACAAACTCCCAGACATGGGCACTCTCACACACACACACACAAACTCCCAGACATAGGCGCTCTCACACACACACACACATAGACACTTGCATGAACTCACACATGTACATATGCACTGATTCTCAAACGCAGACACACTCAGACACAAATGAACACACACAAACTGATTTAGGCACACACTCATTCCGTTCTGTTTGAGAGGCTGTTCGCTGCCTATCCCTGTGTGACTCAGACACATGGTCCATGTCAAACTAGGCCCCAGGGCCACTGTCTCATCACCTGATGGATGATTCAGTCAGGATAGATGAAGACGTATATCTGTTGAGACAGGACAGCAGGAGTGAGCAGGGACGTCAGAAGGTTTTAAAGTGTTCTAGAACCTCCAGACAGTCACAGCTGCATACTCTGAATTCTAGAATGTTCTTTCATCTCATTAAATGTGGGCTCTGTCTCAGAAAGGTAGTATTTAGACAGATACAGCAACATCTTTGATGGCTTTATGATGTTCAATCACTCCCTCAACATGCAATTAACCTGTCTGGATCTAAGGCTTAATGTTTGACAGCAGTCTGACACACTGACTGGCTGGCTGGCTGGCTGGCTGACTGGCTGCTGACTGGCTGACTGCTGACTGGCTGTCTGGCAGAATGACTGGCTGACTGGCTGAATGGCTGGCTGACTGACTGGCTGACTGGCTGACTGGCTGGCTGGCTGACTGGCTGACTGGCTGGCTGGCTGGCTGACTGGCTGACTGGCTGGCTGACTGGCTGACTGGCTGACTGGCAGAATGACTGATCTTCACAAGGTTATTGAGACCTCAGAGGGAAGTTGGGAACTGTGTGTGTGTGCGTGTGTGTGTGTGTGTGTGACTAGGCATGAAAGGCTGTGTGTGACTGAGGGGTCATTTTTTACAGAGGAAGACTGAACAGCAGACAACTAATAGACAAACTGAACCGCCTATGTGTTTATATACGTGTGTGTGTGACCATGTGAGTGTGTGTGTGTGACCATGTGAGTGTGTGTGTGTGACCATGTGAGTGTGTGTGTGTATGTATCCATGTGTGTCCAGACGCAAGATGCTACAGCACAGAGAAACAAAGGAATCATCAGTCATATCCAGCGCACAGAGCAGGAGGCCTTCAGCCTTACAAAGCTGCTGCTGCATCCTGCGTTCTAGAGGCTGATGAGAACCCTTGTAGACCAGGTGAGAGTGAATCCACAGGGTTCCTCTAATAAAGAACATACAGGATGTGAGAGCGTCTGAGTCTGCGGTGGGAGGAAAACAACACCTCAGACCTTCGGGGACTTTCAGACCCTAATTTACAGGCAGCCACTGAATAAAGCCATTAAGTTTTGTTATCCTAAAACTCTATGTGACAATTTTGGAGTCAGAGGCTGAGGTCATGCATGGCTGGACCATACACACACTCTGGAACACTGTGTGTCTGTTGTGGAGTGGCAGGAGGACTGTGTGTCTGTTGTGGAGTGGCAGGAGGACTGTGTGTCTGTTGTGGAGTGGCAGGAGGACTGTGTGTCTGTTGTGGAGTGGCAGGAGGACTGTGTGTCTGTTGTGGAGTAGCAGGAGGACTGTGTGTCTGTTGTGGAGTGGCAGGAGGACTGTGTGTCTGTTGTGGAGTGGCAGGAGGACTGTGTGTCTGTTGTGGAGTGGCAGGAGGACTGTGTGTCTGTTGTGGAGTAGCAGGAGGACTGTGTGTGTGAGGGAGTTCTCAGTTATGTAACAGGTCCAGACGCCTCAGGTACCATAACACAGCTAGGCAGCTACCCATACGTAGTAAAAAGGCACAACGTGTCTTCTCTGACAATGAGAGCAAGAGAGAGAAAGACAGAGAGAGAGAGAGGAAGGAGAGAGCGACAGGGAGAGAGAGAGAGAGAGAGAGAGAGAGAGAGAGAGAGAGAGAGAGAGAAAGAGAGAGAGAGAGAGAGAGAGAGAGAGAGAGAGAGAGAGAGAGAAAGAGAGAGAGAGAGAGAGAGAGAGAGAGAGAGAAAGAGAGAGAGAGAGAGAGAGAATAAAGTCAGAGATTTGTCTGAGGTGAAGTTATGCACCCAGACTAAGTATAGCTCAAACGACTGGCAATTTTCAGGCAAAATGTGTCTGGATAAGAGAACCATAGAAAACATGACTGAAGAGTAGAAAGTATTCAAGTAAAAGTACCTCACCAACATCTTGTCCACATCAGTGCATGTTCTGCATGTTGCATCATTTGCACTAACTGTACATACATGCAACCCTGTAATTTCTGTTTAATACTGTAGCATCTTGTACAATACAGCTGTGCATTTGTCTTAAATCACTTTAATCTGTACATACCCTGTATATTCTGATTATACTGTTCATACTGTGTATATTCTGAGTATACTTATATTTATTATATTCTGTTGTAATAACGGTTTTGCACTTCTGGTTGGATGCCAACTGTATTTCGTTACCCTGTACTTCTGACATCATGGTTCTTTTCGGATTCCGCTAGTTGTTTGTTGGTTAGAGTTAGATTTCATTTTTTCCACATCACACAACAGCACATGCTGACAGATCTTACTGTATGTCTAAGGTTTCCACAGTGACTAGACAGCCTTGTATACTTCCTGTCTCTGGTTTGGGCCCCTGCGCTTCACTTCTTGGAACACACACAGAGGGTACTATCATAACAATTAAACAAGGTGGATGTAAGAGTCACAAGGTCTGGAGTCAGATATTTGGACATACATTAAAGGAATTGGTTATCAGTCAGTAATCTCAGAATTTCTTGCCTGCTCTTGAAGAGCCAGCAGCAGCATCATAAACCTCAGGCAGACCCAGGGTGTCTCCCCCACCTTCTGCCTCCCCCCACCTTCTGCCTCCCCCCACCTTCTGCCTCCCCACCTTCTGCCTCCCCCACCTTCTGCCTCCCCCACCTTCTGCCTCCCCCACCTTCTGCCTCCCCCACCTTCTGCCTCCCCCACCTTCTGCCTCCCCCACCTTCTGCCTCCCCCACCTTCTGCCTCCCCCACCTTCTGCCTCCCCCACCTTCTGCCTCCCCCATCTTCTGCCTCCCCCACCTTCTGCCTCCCCCACCTTCTGCCTCCCCCACCTTCTGCCTCCCCCACCTTCTGCCTCCCCCCCTTCTGCCTCCCCCACCTTCTGCCTCCCCCACCTTCTGTTCTCCCCCACCTTCTGCCTCCCCCACCTTCTGCCTCCCCCACCTTCTGCTCCCCCGTCTTCTGGCTCCCCCACCTTCTGCCTCCCCCAACTTCTGCCTCCCCCACCTTCTGCCTCCCCCACCTTCTGCCTCCCCCATCTTCTGCCTCCCCCACCTTCTGCCTCCCCCACCTTCTGCCTCCCCCATCTTCTGCCTCCCCCACCTTCTGCCTCCCCCACCTTCTGCCTCCCCCACCTTCTGCCTCCCCCATCTTCTGCCTCCCCCACCTTCTGCCTCCCCCACCTTCTGCCTCCCCCACCTTCTGCCTCCCCCACCTTCTGCCTCCCCCATCTTCTGCCTCCCCCACCTTCTGCCTCCCCCACCTTCTGCCTCCCCCACCTTCTGCCTCCTCCATCTTCTGCCTCCCCCATCTTCTGCCTCCCCCACCTTCTGCTCCCCCACATTCTGCCTCCCCCATGTTTTGTCTCCCCCACCTTCTGCCTCCCCCACCTGTTACCTGTTTGGGGCTGGTAGACATGGGTGGCTCCCTAACCGTCCTCCTCCAGACATTCCTGGTCTAATTGCTTGTGATGAAGAGGTGTTTTAGACCCTGATGGGGCTTGATGACTGGGCCAGTTCTCCTGACCCAAGTCCCCCAGGAACAGTGCTGGGCTGTTTGCTTGGCTTGGCTGTGTGTCTGGAGCCGCCCATTAAAGCTGCTGTTTTCTTTATGTCTGAGGATGTCATGTTTGGTGGGGTTGGGTCCTCCAGGGTGGGGTTCCTCCAGTGTGGGGTTCCTCCAGGGTGGGGTTCCTCCAGGGTTGGGTCCTCCAGGGTGGGGTTCCTCCAGTGTGGGGTTCCTCCAGGGTGGGGTTCCTCCAGGGTTGGGTCCTCCAGGGTGGGGTTCCTCCAAGGTTAGGGTTCCTCCAGGGTTAGGGTTCCTCCAGGGTTAGGGTTCCTCCAGGGTTAGGGTTCCTCCAGGGTGGGGTTCCTCCAGTGTGGGGTTCCTCCAGGGTGGGGTTGGGTCCTCCAGGGTGGGGTTCCTCCAGGGTGGGGTTCCTCCAGGGTGGGGTTCCTCCAGGGTGGGGTTGGGTCCTCCAGGGTGGGGTTCCTCCAGGGTTAGGGTTCCTCCAGGGTTAGGGTTCCTCCAGGGTGGGTTCCTCCTTCATGCACCAGTGGCTCATGCTACACTCTCTCAAGGAGAGTAAAGGAGCATACAGGCTTTATGAACCCAAACACTTTACTATACAGGCTCTAGTTCCTGTTGTAAACATGTTTTAATTGCCATAGTCTGCAGTGTAGCTCTGGGGTTACAGGAGGACACGCCATGACTGCTGGTCTAATGCTGATGGATGACAGATTAGGGCTTGGATCTGTGCTTGGATCTGTGCTTGGATCTGTGCCTGGATCTGTGCTTGGATCTGTGCTTGGATCTGTGCTTGGATCTGTGCTTGGATCTGTGCTTGGATCTGTGCTTGGATCTGTGCTTGGATCTGTGCTTGGATCTGTGCTTGGATCTGTGCTTGGATCTGTGCTTGGATCTGTGCTTGGATCTGTGCTTGGATCTGTGCTTGGATCTGTGCTTGGATCTGTGCTTGGATCTGTACTTGGATCTGTGCTTGGATCTGTGCTTGGATCTGTGCTTGGATCTGTGCTTGGATCTGTGCTTTCTGCACACAGACAATGTGTTGGATTATCATACTTCTAAAGTTTGCTGTTGGGTTGCAGGTCATTCATTGGCATCAGTACAATGTGTACGCCCTGCTTATAGGAGGTACACATACATTTGTGTATTTCAGTAGTTATGGTTATGTTTCATGATTACGGGTTACTTTACTGTGCTGACAACCCTTGGCAGTCTTTCAGCCAAACCTCATTCCTTGATGGACCTCTATACTTCATACTGCCTGCTCTCTGTTGTGTACTCTCTACTGCGTACTCCACAGTGTTGAGTACTCTCTACTGCGTACTATACAGTGTTGAGTACTCTCTACTGCGTACTCCACAGAGTTGAGTACTCTCTACTGCGTACTATACAGTGTTGAGTACTCTCTACTGCGTACTCCACAGTGTTGAGTACTCTCTACTGCGTACACCACAGTGTTGAGTACTCTGTGTCCTACGTACTCTGTAGAGGAGTTTTGTTTGTGGAGGAGCTGTATTAGATCAACCCAAGCAGACATCCATGAGCTTATCCTATCCATGTGAACGTTCTCTGAGTCAACACCATTATTAAACACTAACAGTGTAACGAGAGCCTTCTGTGGAGGAGAGCACAGTGGAACCAGGACTGACAAGCAGAAGGGTAACAAGTACGGTGAAGTGCCTTGCCCAAGGACACAACGTCATGTCGGCACAGTCGGGATTCCCCAATGAGTTGATTTAACTCCCCAATATCTTGTTTTTTTTGTTGCTTATTCTGAACAGTCTGTTGTCTTCTAACGATCAGGGGTGATTATTTATCTTCCTCCACACACCAGTAACCTGCAGGTTCTCACCATTCCAAGGTTCCACACACCGGTAACCTGTAGGTTCTCACCATTCCAGGGTTCCACACACCAGTAACCTGCAGGTTCCCACCATTCCAAGGTTCCACACACCAGTAACCTGCAGGTTCCCACCATTCCAAGGTTCCACACACCAGTAACCTGCAGGCTCCCACCATTCCAAGGTTCCACACACCAGTAACCTGCAGGTTCCCACCATTCCAAGGTTCCACACACCAGTAACCTGCAGGTTCCCACCATTCCAAGGTTCCACACACCAGTAACCTGCAGGTTCCCACCATTCCAAGGTTCCACACACCAGTAACCTGCAGGTTCCCACCATTCCAAGGTTCCTGGTTCCTGTCTGATCCAGCATCTGAACGCCTCAATCTATGTGACTCACACACGTATGTGAGGCATTTGCCATGTATACCAGAACCCTCCTCAGTCAGTCCTGTCTGTGCACTGCTGTTGGCCGCTGTGCTGAAGGGTGTGATTCTGTGTTTTGGGCTATTCTAATAATATTTAACAAGTTTTCTGGTAAAACAAGTTGTAAAAATTGCCCCGACATTGTTCTATTGGATGGAGACTGTAAGTAGCGGGAAAGAGTTTGTGGCGATATTAAAAAGACGCTGGATATTTCCAACTGCTGCCCAATAGCACTGCAGTCTGTTATGCAATTTTTCTGTTGACTGTTTTGGGAATATTTTTCAATCAGAAATCTTTGATCGTGGAAAAGACTTGTTGTTTTTGAGAATAGAACATTCCCATAAGACATGTTTTTGAGACTTCCCAGTAGGAAACCCCATCATCCCCCACCTCTCATTAAAGACTGCAGCTAGCCTCTGGATGATGGCTCTCATACCTCACTGTCTACCACTAGTGAATTGATGGTCATGTGTTAAGTAAGTTTAAAGATCTGGTCCCAGTGATTGTTCTAAACAAACAAATAAAAGAATACACAAAATAACTGGGTATATATTTTGCAGTGTTATTACATATAATGTATATATATATATATATATATATATATAATTCATGTAATTATACTCCAATACTTTGTCCTCTCATTTAACCAAGAGTCAAATAACTGAACTGAAGCATATTTGCTTGATATTAATGTACAGTCCAGTTTAATCCTCTCCCTTTTAACACTGAAACCCAGACTACATAAAGACTGCTGTATGTCTAGAGCTGTTTTGCTTCCTATCCTATGGTCACCTGTCTAGTGGTCTACATCTCTGGTCTGATATCTGTCTAAACTGGTTTCAAGTAAATGAATGACCACTGGTATGTCTGTCACGAGGTTTCCAGTGCTTTTCAGCGCCTTACTCATCAAACCGCTCATTTACTGCGTCATAAAGGCCGTTTACGATCTGCTCAAACATAAACCATGTTCATTAAACATTAATGAATGAACTGGAGGAGAGCCGGAGGGGGATTTAGAACAGAGGACTATCAGGCCTCATTTGGCCCCTGGAGCCTGGTCCTCCTCAGCAGAAGGGAGTCCTGGGCAGCCAAGCGTTTGCGGGCTGTAAGTATGAGGGCAGAATCTATACATATCTGAGACGATGGAAAATACCCCGGGTTCATTTATTAGATGAACTCTTGCTAGATCAGATCGTTAGGGTTATTTTACAAGCCTGTGTAAAGTCTGCAGAGAGCCAGCGAACCCAGGAACCATGTGATTTAAAAGAGGCCAGAGGTGGAGCTGAGGTGGACCAGAGGTGGAGCAGAGGTGAAGCTGAGGTGGACCAGAGGTGGAGCTGAGGTGGAGCTGAGGTGGAGCTGAGGTGGACCAGAGGAGGACCAGAGGTGGAGCTGAGGTGGAGCTGAGGTGGAGCTGAGGTGGAGCTGAGGTGGAGCTGAGGTGGACCAGAGGAGGACCAGAGGTGGAGCAGAGGTGGACCAGAGGTGGACCAGAGGTGGAGCTGAGGTGGACCAGAGGTGGAGCTGAGGTGGAGCTGAGGTGGAGCTGAGGTGGAGCTGAGGTGGAGCTGAGGTGGACCAGAGGTGGACCAGAGGTGGAGCTGAGGTGGAGCTGAGGTTGAGCTGAGGTGGAGCTGAGGATGACCAGAGGTGTTACAGGAATCCTGCTAAACTCCCATAGAAAACCCACATTGTGGTGCAGTGTTGTCTGAAGTGTATGTACAGCACTGTACATTCTCAGACATTTGCTCTTAGACAGTAAGTAGCTAATAATGCTTCTTTTCAAGGTTGGTTGGTTTATGCTCCTGGTCAAGGTTGGTTGGTTTAGGTGACTGACCCCTGTACAAACCCAGCCTACAGACAGGACAGAGACTCAGGCAAATCTGTGGTCCCAAAGTACGTCCGACACACAGTCACACTGTCTGGTTTCCTGTCATGTGTGGTTAGAGGGGTGGTTAGTGTTGCAGATTCATGTCTGGTCTGTGTCAGATCTGTTTATACTGTAGAGATTCTGCTGACTTCACTGTCATCGATAAACATCTAAACCTCAGCGCTTTTCTTAGACCTAAACCACCTCAGTCCCCCATCTCTCCATTTCTCCAGTCCTCCAGTTCTCCATCTCTCCAGTCCTCCAGGTCTCCATCTCTCCAGTCCCCAGGTCTCCATCTCTCCAGTCCCCCAGGTCTCCATCTCTCCAGTCCCCCAGGTCTCCATCTCTCCAGTCCCCCATCTCTCCATCTCTCCAGTCCTCCAGGTCTCCATCTCTCCAGTCCTCCAGGTCTCCATCTCTCCAGTCCCCCAGGTCTCCATCTCTCCAGTCCCCCAGGTCTCCATCTCTCCAGTCCCCCATCTCTCCATCTCTCCAGTCCTCCAGTTCTCCATCTCTCCAGTCCTCCAGGTCTCCATCTCTCCAGTCCCCAGGTCTCCATCTCTCCAGTCCCCCAGGTCTCCATCTCTCCAGTCCCCCAGGTCTCCATCTCTCCAGTCCCCCATCTCTCCATCTCTCCAGTCCTCCAGGTCTCCATCTCTCCAGTCCTCCAGGTCTCCATCTCTCCAGTCCCCAGGTCTCCATCTCTCCAGTCCTCCAGGTCTCCATCTCTCCAGTCCCCAGGTCTCCATCTCTCCAGTCCCCCCGGTCTCCATCTCTCCAGTCCCCCAGGTCTCCATCTCTTCAGTCCCCAGGTCTTCAGGCTTCTATCCACCACTGGGCTCCCTCCTGATACATGGGCTCCAAGTATCCAGTGTCAGTTCAGTATAGGAGGCCCCTTGACCTGAACAGGAGGGCCCATCAGACCAACACCACCAGAACATTTGAGGTCAGAGTTCACATTAAACAACTGGGTTGTGCGGGCAGAGTCATCATGTTTACTATTTCAATTCTTTGAAAGAAGCAAACATAAAAACAAGACAAGATTTCCACGGAATCGTTGCAAGCCCACTTTAATATATTTAGTCATTTGTTTTCAGACAGTCTGAGACAGAAACACATAGTTTCACAAATATGTTTTACTGGAGTCGTTTTTTTCCACCAGGGGATCGTGCGACAATATTCCCCTCCTCTGGCAGTGCCAGGCCTAATGACTTGACTGCTATTTCAGACTGCTATTAAAACCACAATCCATTACATTTACTGGTTGTCTTCCAATAGTTATTTCAAGCGCTGATATTGCTGGTCAGACATGGCTGGGGTCGCTGTTCAGGGCAAAACATTAGACACACACAGTAGACAGGGGAGGACATGTTGAGTTAAACTGGCTTGTACACATCAGATTACAGGGGTGGACAAGCATGGTCACTGAGAGCCAGAATCCTGAAGGTTTTAGATGTTTCCCTGCTCCAGCACACCTGATTCTAATATATGAGGCCTTCACAGAGCTTGATAACAATACATTCATCAGGTGTGCTGGAGCAGGGAAACATCTAAAACCTTCAGGACAGTGTGGCCCCTGAGAACCAGGGTGGGACACCCCTGATCTAAAACCTTCAGGACAGTGAACTGGCCCCTGAGGACCAGGGTGGGACACCCCTGATCTAAAACCTTCAGGACAGTGAACTGGCCCCTGAGGACCAGGGTGGGACACCCCTGATCTAAAACCTTCAGGACAGTGTGGCCCCTGAGGGCCAGGGTGGGACACCCCTGATCTAAAACCTTCAGGACAGTGTGGCCCCTGAGGGCCAGGGTGGGACACCCCTGATCTAAAACCTTCAGGACAGTGTGGCCCCTGAGGACCAGGGTGGGACACCCCTGATCTAAAACCTTCAGGACAGTGTGGCCCCTGAGGACCAGGGTGGGACACCCCTGAATCAGAAGATAAACCATCTTGTACTGTTCTGGTCCAGTCTGGCGTGACGTGTTCTGGTCTGATACAGTCTGACCCAGTCTAGTCTAGTCTAGTCTGGTCTGTCCCAGACTTCAGACCTACTGAACCCTGAAACACTAACTGGAGGTCTTGTGTGTTTCGACTGCTGTGTTAATGAACAGCATGAAACACTGCAGCTGTGTTAATGAACAGCATGAAACACTGCAGCTGTGTTAATGAACAGCATGAAACACTGCAGCTGTGTTAATGAACAGCATGAAACACTGCAGCAGTGTTAATGAACAGCATGGAACACTGCAGCTGTGTTAATGAACAGCATGAAACACTGCAGCTGTGTTAATGAACAGCATGAAACACTGCAGCTGTGTTAATGAACAGCATGGAACACTGCAGCTGTGTTAATGAACAGCATGAAACACTGCAGCTGTGTTAATGAACAGCATGAAACACTGCAGCTGTGTTAATGAACAGCATGAAACACTGCAGCTGTGTTAATGAACAGCATGAAACACTGCAGCAGTGTTAATGAACAGCATGGAACACTGCAGCTGTGTTAATGAACAGCATGAAACACTGCAGCTGTGTTAATGAACAGCATGAAACACTGCAGCTGTGTTAATGAACAGCATGAAACACTGCAGCTGTCTAATGACCCTGACAAACCACACGTTGACATTTCACTGAATGTGACTCACTAGAGCTAAAACGGCTCCTTCACACACACACGCACACACACACACACTGTACTGCGCACACCCACACATGAATTATACTGCACACACACGCGCGCTCACACACAAAAACTGCACTGCACGTGCGCACACTCACAAACGCCTACAGACTTCAGACACACGTAGCAACACTTTACTGCAGAACCCTCTCACACACACTAGAATGACACTGTAAATGTAATGTCTACTGTACTGCATGCACACACAATCACACTTTCGAACACACAGAAAGTCACACTTTCAAACACACACACACACTCTACATATCTCCTCTCTCAGGATGTTTACAGAGACTAGAGCAGAGTAGTAATGAGTTTAGACCCTGAGGTGACAGAAGATAAACTCTAGCAGTAATTCACCCGTCTCACATGGTTTTATGTAGGTTTGTGTTGTTGTTGACACACAGCTCTCTGCTATCCAGACACACAGCTCTCTGCCTCTCATCCAGACACACAGCTTTCTGCCTCTCATCCAGACACACAGCTTTCTGCCTCTCATCCAGACACACAGCTCTCTGCCCCTCAACCAGACACAGGCTTCTCTGCTATCCAGACACACAGCTCTCTGCCTCTCATCCAGACACACAGCTTTCTGCCTCTCATCCAGACACACAGCTTTCTGCCTCTCATCCAGACACACAGCTCTCTGCCCCTCAACCAGACACAGGCTTCTCTGCTATCCAGACACACAGCTCTCTGCCCCTCATCCAGACACAGGCCTCTCTGCTATCCAGACACACAGCTCTCTGCCCCTCATCCAGACACACAGCTCTCTGCCCCTCATCCAGACACAGGCCTCTCTGCTATCCAGATACACAGCTCTCTGCTATCCAGACACATAGCTCTCTGCCCCTCATCCAGACACACAGCTATCTGCCTCTCATCCAGACACACAGCTCTCTGCTATCCAGACACACAGCTCTCTGCCCCTCATCTAGATTCAGATTCAGAATACTTTATTTATCCCGAGGGAAACACCTTTGTATCAACGGCTCACAGTCTCGCAAAAGCACACAGGGGTAATGGTGTGAGGTAAAAGATTAGAAAAGTGCACACAGGGATAGATGGGTGGGAGGCTTGGATACATTATTATGTACAGACTATACAATTACAATTATACAAGTATTGTTCTTGTAGAATTTACAGTGTTGTGTCAGGATGTACAGGATTTACAGAATTTACAGGGTTTTAGCAGAATATACATAGTTATATTACAGGATGTTGTGTCAGAACATTCCCAAATATACATTGTTATATTACAGGAAGTTACGTCAGACTATTGCCTAATGTCTCCTCTGTCTTCTGAGGATGCATGCAGCTCCCAGGACTATTTAGGTCTGGACACGTCACAGTGGGGAGTCATGTGTCTCAGCGGTTAAGGCGTTAGGCTAGTGATCGGAAGGTTGCGAGTTCAATTCCCGGCTATGGCTATATGATGTTGTGTCCTTGGACAACGCACTTCACCCTACTTGCATCAGGGGGGGAATGTCCCTGTACTATGGATGAGAGCATCTGCTAAGTGACTAAATGTAATGTAAATGTAAGTGGGTCTGCTCAGGGCCTGCTGTTGGTGTGGAGCTGTGGATGTGACTGAGTGAATGTGTGAGTGTGTGTAATTGGGTAGCGTGTGAGCATGAACCATCTCCACCACCCCTAACACTGCCAATGGTTCAGATCAACCAGTTCTGTATTGTCATTGGGACTGAGTCAGAATCTGAATCCGATTCAGATTCTGTTGGACTGAGTGAATCCTGACCGAGTCAGGTTAGAAGTGTACATGCGATCTGTTGTCAGTAGAGTGGAGAGGTCTGTAGTACTCAGAGGTCAGTTCTGCGGTATGAGGTATTTGAGCAGGAAGCTGTGTGTGTCGGTTGTGTGTTCCCTCAAGAGGTAATTACAGACTTCCAGCAGAGGCTGATGCTGCCGGAGTCTTAGCCCAGTTCACAGGCCCTCTGTCTGGGACGGAAGTGACCGTACATGGGCAAGCCTGGAGGCCACTGTCCCAGCTCAAATACTGGCCAGCCTTACTCGCACAAACACAAGCTCACACGCACAAGCACATACCTACACACACCACACACACCACACACACCACACACACCACACACACCACACACACCACACACACCAGTACTAACCCTGTCTCCAAACATGCTGTTCTCTGAGAAGAAGACATCCTGTGCAGTCAGGCTGGTCTATTTGTGGACACTGTCCCCCTCTGAACCATGTTTTCCTGTTGGACCACAACCGTGGGTTCAAGAGATGTTTTCCATGACCTGGTGTGTCTGATGGGTGGAACACACACTGCTGCTGCCTGTCTGTGTCATCGAGGTGAGTCGGTGTAACGTGCTTTGTGTAAATACTGCCCACGCGTGTCGTACAATTACTGGGCATGCTGTGTGTTTCTGGGAGGTGGTCACATGGGTTTAGAAGACAGATGACCCTCAGTCCCATGATCCTTCGCATCAGGCATGAGAGAGAGCGAGAGACAGAGAGAGAGACAGAGAGAGAGAGAGAGAGAGCGAGAGAGAAAGAGAGACAGAGAGAGATAGAGAGAGAGACAGAGAGAGACAGAGACAGGAAGAGATAGAGACAAAGAGACAGAAAGAGAGAGAGACAGAGAGAGAGACAGAGAGAGAGACAGAGAGAGACAGAGAGAGACAGAGAGATAGACAGAGAGTGAGACAGAGAGAGAGACAGAGAGAGAGAGAGACAGAGAGAGAGACAGATAGAGAGACAGAGAGAGAGAGAGAGACCGAGAGAGAGACAGAAAGAGAGACAGAGAGAGACAGAGAGAGAGAGACAGAGAGAGAGAGAGACAGAGAGAGAGAGACAGAGAGAGAGAGACAGAGAGAGAGAGACAGAGAGAGAGAGAGAGAGAGAGAGAGAGACAGAGAGAGAGAGAGAGACAGAGAGAGAGATAGAGAGACAGAGAGAGAGAGACAGAGAGAGAGAGAGAGACAGAGAGAGAAAGTGTGTTTTACCATAACTGAGCCCCATCATAACTGAGCCCCATCATAACTGAGCCCCATCATAACTGAGGCCATATCTGCTTTCAAGCAAACTTGTTTTGGTTCCTTCCAGGATGTTTTAATGTTGAGTGATTTGAGCCAAACCATCAAGGCCTTGTCAAGCTGCCAAACCTGATGTTGGGAGGTCATAAAGACTGGATGGTTTAGTTAGTAGGAAAACATCCCCAGTGCTGCTGTTTCACAGATCAGACGAAAGTGAGAAACACTTCCTGTCCAAATGAGATCACAAGCAGGTTGAACTGTCACACTCTCCAACCTGAATATCTATAAACATGTGCAACATTTATACAGAGCGGTTGTGTTGTTTTCTAAACGGGCAGAGCTTGTTCAGGAACAGCTGTCAAGCAGGGCAGCTGAGCAGCTGAGATCTGGTTCCTGTGTTTAGATCGCTGGTCTTCCTGTGTGTCTTCATCAATGCTGTCTGCTTTCACAGACGTACTTCAGGCTCACCTGGATGTCGCACGCCCGCTGCCTCTCTCCACCATCACCAGCTCCCCTATGTTCCTCTGAATGGTTTCAGAGGCTGATAATTTCCCCTCGACTGTCTTCAAACAGATCTTTTTTTTGTTTGTTGTAATAGCAATAAAATAACAAACTTAGCATGTTAAAGTTTAAGTATAGGAATTTCTGTCCTTTCTAAGACTTTTATAAGACTTTGTCTTTTTATTTGATGCTATACTGGATCCCCTCAGCGGGTATTTTCTCCAGAGTTAGACTCCACCAGCTGTCTTCCACTTCCTGAGCAGAACTCATAAACTGAGTAGTGGAAGAGGAGGAGGGTGAGGCAGGGGTGTTGAGGCAGGGGTGTTGAGGCAGGGGTGTTGAGGCAGGGGTGCTGAGGCAGGGGTGTTGAGGCAGGGGTGTTGAGGCAGGGGTGTTGAGGCAGGGGTGTTGAGGCAGGGGTGTTGAGGCAGGGGTGTTGAGGCAGGGGTGTTGAGGCAGGGGTGCTGAGGGAGGAGGGTGAGGGAGGAGGGTGAGGGTGAGGGAGGTGTGCTGAGGGAGGGGTGCTGAGGGAGGAGGGTGAGGGAGGAGGGTGAGGGAGGGGTGCTGAGGGAGGGGTGCTGAGGGAGGGGTGCTGAGGGAGGAGGGTGAGGGTGAGGGAGGAGGGTGAGGGAGGAGGGTGAGGGTGAGGGAGGGGTGCTGAGTGAGGGGTGCTGAGGGAGGAGGGTGAGGGTGAGGGAGGAGGGTGAGGGTGAGGGAGGAGGGTGAGGGAGGAGGGTGAGGGTGAGGGAGGAGGGTGAGGGAGGGGTGTTTAGGGAGGAGGGTGAGGGTGAGGGAGGAGGGTGAGGGAAGGGTGCTGAGGGAGGAGGGTGAGGGAAGAGGGTGAGGGAGGGAGGGAGGGGTGCTGAGGGGCTCAAAGTTCTGTAAAGAAACCAAAGGAGAGGCTTCAGTGAGACACAGGCACGCTCAGACACTGTTTAACGTCATTTAATGTGAGGGCCCCTTATTGTAATAACTGGTACTCTGCTTTAACGCAGTCTGAGGGTCTTTTAACGCTTCGAGAGATGTTGAACGATATTCCAGAGAGCGCAACTTTGTCACCGAAGGGAATTAGCTGCATAAATAAACAAACTGTCCTAACTGGATACCCTTGGTGGAGTAGCTGGCTCATGTAGCCGGTGTTTAGATGGTCAGTTACGTGCGTCAGAGGACCCAAGATCAAAGTACATTGTCAGTGTCACTGAATGTCCACTAGGTGTCACTGTTCACTAGTGGACCCTCAGGATGAGCTGATCCTGTCAGAAATCACAAAGCCCTCAACACCCATGGATGCCCTCTAGGTGACAGTGTTGGGTACCTCCTCTTTGGGCCGGTCAGTATGGGCTATTCAGGGTCAGATTCTACTGCTGCAGTCAGGATCAGGGTTCAGAGGTCAAGTTCAGGGTCAGATTATACTGCTGCAGTCAGGATTAGGGTGATCAGGAGGCTGGGGACATGGTTCAGGTTTGGTCACAGTGATAGAGAGATGTGTGCATCTGAGGTCAGTGTGGATGGACTTCCATTAGGGTCATAATAACTAACACTGTGTATACATGAGCATTTGATGTTAGAAGTGTGTTGGTTTAGTGGTAATATCTGTTAAAAAAAGGAACATGCTGTTAACATTAACATGAGTTTATCTGTGATGACCAACAGAAAGGTTCCTGTCCATCCAGTTTGTTTGTGTCTGACCAACAGCCTATCAGAGCTTAGCTATCTGACCAACAGCCTATCAGAGCTTAGCTATCTGACCAACAGCCTATCAGAGCCTAGCTATCTGACACACAGCCTATCAGAGCCTAGCTATCTGACCAACAGCCTATCAGAGCCTAGCTATCTGACCAACAGCCTATCAGAGCCTAGCTATCTGACCAACAGCCTATCAGAGCCTAGCTATCTGACCAACCGCCTACAGCCTATCAGAGCTTAGCTATCTGACCAACAGCCTATCAGAGCCTAGCTATCTGACCAACAGCCTATCAGAGCCTAGCTATCTGACCAACAGCCTATCAGAGCCTAGCTATCTGACCAACAGCCTATCAGAGCCTAGCTATCTGATCAACAGCCTATCAGAGCCTAGCTATCTGACCAACAGCCTATCAGAGCCTAGCTATCTGACCAACAGCCTATCAGAGCCTAGCTATCTGATCAACAGCCTATCAGAGCCTTGCTATCTCTGCTGGTTTTCCCTCAGTGGTGATATTTATTTTCTGCTGCTTTTAAGGGGAGTGGCCATGTAACCACGGTGACATGAGCCATCATTCACTAAAGAGGAAATAACATATTCTCTGACACATGCAAACTCTTCACTTTTTTTTTTCCTTTTTAAAAAGCAAGAAGTAACCTTTGACCTGATCTGAGTCGGTCTTTGAGGAACTGGAGTTTTACTTCTGCATGTGTTTCAGCTGTTCACCAACTGTTCTGTTTTCTGATGAATATTCCTACTGTAACACAGGAGAAACACACGCGTGTTGGCATGACTGTCTGTAACACAGGAGAAACACACGCGTGTTGGCATGACTGTAACACAGGAGAAACACACGCGTGTTGGCATGTCTGTAACACAGGAGAAACACACGCGTGTTGGCATGACTGTAACACAGGAGAAACACACATGTGTTGGCATGACTGTAACACAGGAGAAACACACGCGTGTTGGCATGACTGTAACACAGGAGAAACACACGCGTGTTGGCATGTCTGTAACACAGGAGAAACACACGCGTGTTGGCATGACTGTAACACAGGAGAAACACACATGTGTTGGCATGACTGTAACACAGGAGAAACACACGCGTGTTGGCATGACTGTAACATAGGAGAAACACACGCGTGTTGGCATGACTGTAACACAGGAGAAACACACGCGTGTTGGCATGACTGTAACACAGGAGAAACACACGCGTGTTGGCATGACTGTAACACAGGAGAAACACACGCGTGTTAGCATGACTGTAACACAGGAGAAACACACGCGTGTTGGCATGACTGTAACACAGGAGAAACACACGCGTGTTGGCATGACTGTAACACAGGTAAAACACATGCGTGTTAGCATGACTGTAACACAGGAGAAACACACGCGTGTTGGCATGACTGTAACACAGGAGAAACACACGCGTGTTGGCATGACTGTAACACAGGAGAAACACACGCGTGTTGGCATGACTGTAACACAGGAGAAACACACGCGTGTTGGCATGACTGTAACACAGGAGAAACACACGCGTGTTGGCATGACTGTAACACAGGTAAAACACATGCGTGTTAGCATGACTGTAACACAGGAGAAACACACGCGTGTTGGCATGACTGTAACACAGGAGAAACACACGCGTGTTGGCATGACTGTAACACAGGAGAAACACACGCGTGTTAGCATGACTGTAACACAGGAGAAACACACGCGTGTTGGCATGACTGTAACACAGGAGAAACACACGCGTGTTGGCATGACTGTAACACAGGTAAAACACATGCGTGTTAGCATGACTGTAACACAGGAGAAACACACGCGTGTTGGCATGACTGTAACACAGGAGAAACACACGCGTGTTGGCATGACTGTAACACAGGAGAAACACACGCGTGTTGGCATGACTGTAACACAGGAGAAACACACGCGTGTTGGCATGACTGTCTGTAACACAGGAGAAACACACACGTGTTGGCATGACTGTCTGTAACACAGGAGAAACACACGCATGTTGGCATGACTGTCTGTAACACAGGAGAAACACACGCGTGTTGGCATGACTGTAACACAGGAGAAACACACGCGTGTTGGCATGACTGTAACACAGGAGAAACACACGCGTGTTGGCATGACTGTCTGTAACACAGGAGAAACACACACGTGTTGGCATGACTGTCTGTAACACAGGAGAAACACACGCATGTTGGCATGACTGTCTGTAACACAGGAGAAACACACGCGTGTTGGCATGACTGTAACACAGGAGAAACACACGCGTGTTGGCATGACTGTCTGCCTGGCAGGATGTGTTAGACGTGTTAGTGATGAAGCGTGTGAGTGATGAAGCGTGTTAGTGATGAAGCGTGTGCGTGTGAGCAAGAGAAATAACAGGAAATCCAACAGCTGCATGTTCAGAACAAGGCTCCACCCACTTTGGTCACAAAGTCCTTCTCTGACACACACTGCGGCCCTGCTTGCTACCTCTGCCTCTCTCTGCCTCTCTCTGCCTCTCTCAGCCTCCCTCTGCCTCCTTCTGCCTCCCTCTGCCTCCCTCTGCCTCTCTCTGCCTCCTTCTGCCTCCTTCTGCCTCTCTCTGCCTCTCTCTGCCTCCCTCTGCCTCTCTCTGCCTCCCTCTGCCTCCCTCTGCCTCTCTCTGCCTCCTTCTGCTTCTCTCTGCCTCCTTCTGCCTCTCTCTGCCTCTCTCTGCCTCTCTCTGCCTCTCTCTGCTTCCCTCTGCTTGTCTTTGCCTCTCTCTGCCTCTCTCTGCCTCTCTCTGCCTCTCTCTGCCTCCCTCTGCCTCCCTCTACCTCCCTCTGCCTCTCTCTGCCTCCCTGTGTTGGTCTGTCATCTCCTTGCTGCAGTTCATTTCACACCACAGCCTCCGCACACTTTGGTGGGTGTGTCTGAAAGTGTTCAGGAAGTAGAACTGCAGTCATACTTCAGTAATATTCATTCACCAAGTGTGTTTTTACTGGTGTGTGTGTGTGTGTGTAGTATCCATATGCTGATGTGTTTAATGTGTGAGGGTGAGACCAGGAAGTGCTTAATATGGGCACCCTGTCTCTCATCACAGAAACAGACTCAGGTCTTTACCCCACCCACCAAACAGTCCTCCGGTCCATAAATAGGACCTCTATTATTAATAGTCCTCCTCCTCCTCCTCCTCCTCCTCATCCTCTTCCACACACACATGGTCATGACTCCTGTAGCCTGAGGTCAACAGGACAGGGATGGAGGGAGGAGCTGACCACCAACACTAAGCATTTCTAGACAGTATTGATAAACCCTGCTGGCAGGTGGATTTTCATGTCTCTCACTTTGTCCTCCACACTCTCTGGTACACACTACACATTACACACTACACACTACACACTACACACTACACATGTTTATGTCTCTATTTTCAAGGATACATGTATTGTTGTGTAGCGTTTCCAATTGGTTGTCTCTGCTGACATTCTGTGTGTATTTGACTCACTGACAAGATATTAAAAAACACCCTTCCTTGTTCAAACCACTACCCATTCTCTCTCTCTGCTCTCTCTGTTCTGCTCTCTCTGTTCTGCTCTCTCTGCTCTGCTCTCTCTGTTCTGCTCTCTGTCTTCTTTCTCTGCTCTCTCTGCTCTGCTCTCTCTGTCTGCTCTCTCTGTCTGCTCTCTCTGTCTGCTCTCTCTGTTCTGCTCTCTCTGTCTGCTCTCTCTGTTCTGCTCTCTGTTTCCTCTCTCTGTTCTGCTCTCTGTCTTCTTTCTCTGCTCTCTGTCTGCTCTCTCTGTCTGCTCTCTCTGTCTGCTCTCTCTGTCTGCTCTCTCTGTCTGCTCTGTTTCCTCTCTCTGCTCTGCTCTCTCTGTCTTCTTTCTCTGCTCTCTGTTCTGCTCTCTCTGTCTGCTCTCTCTGTCTTCTCTCTCCTTAAGTCCCTTTCTTTATACTTCTGTTTCAGTAAGCGAACCTTTCTCCGTCCAGAAGAGGCCATTCTGAGTCATAAACTCAGTTGACACCGTTTCTTCTATTTCCTCTTGTGGTGTACAAAGCTGTATTGGTCTATAAAGAGCCCTGTGCAGTGCTGTGTACTGTGTGAGCTGTAACCACACAGCAGCTGTGAGTAGCAGTGTCAGTAGCTGTGTCAGTAGCAGTGTCAGTAGCTGTGTCAGTAGCAGTGTCAGTAGCTGTGTTAGTAGCTGTGTCAGTAGCAGTGTCAGTAGCTTTGTCAGTAGCAGTGTCAGTAGCTGTGTCAGTAGCTGTGTCAGTAGCTGTGTCAGTAGCTGTGTCAGTAGCAGTGTCAGTAGCTTTGTCAGTAGCAGTGTCAGTAGCTGTGTCAGTAGCTGTGTCAGTAGCTGTGTCAGTAGCTGTGTCAGTGGCTGTGTCAGTAGCTGTGTCAGTGGCTGTGTCAGTAGCTGTGTCAGTAGCTGTGTCAGTGGCTGTGTCAGTAGCTGTGTCAGTAGCTGTGTCAGTGGCTGTGTCAGTGGCTGTGTCAGTAGCAGTGTCAGTAGCTGTGTCAGTGGCTGTGTCAGTAGATGTGTCAGTGGCTGTGTCAGTGGCTGTGTCAGTGGCTGTGTCAGTGGCTGTGTCAGTGGCTGTGTCAGTAGCTGTGTCAGTAGCCGTGTCAGTAGCTGTGTCAGTGGCTGTGTCAGTAGCTGTGTCAGTAGCTGTGTCAGTAGCTGTGTCAGTGGCAGTGTCAGTAGCTGTGTCAGTGGCTGTGTGATCTGTCGTCAGTCCCTCCCTCCACTCACCAGCTTTCTACAGAGACCCGGCTGGCCAACCAGGAAGTACCTGCCGTCCACAGCTCTCCTCAGATGACAGGCAGAAGAAGGATTCAGCAGCGCACAGGATACCTGGGTAAGGAACCTGCTCAACCATCAGAGGGTTTAGTTAAAGGAGCAGAGAGGAACTGAGACATGCAGACTGATGAAGCTTGTTGTCTTTGGTGTTTTGTGTTAAGTTGGAGGTTTGTGTTATTCACGTGGTGTTTTGTGTTAGGTTGGAGGTTTGTGTTATTCACGTGGTGTTTTGTGTTAGGTTGGAGGTTTGTGTTATTTGTGTGGTGTTTTGTGTTAGGTTGGAGGTTTGTGTTATTCGTGTGGTGTTTTGTGTTAGGTTGGAGGTTTGTGTTATTCGTGTAGTGTGACTCTTAGTTGGTCATACATCATTGCCTTCTGAGAAGTTGTGTGTGCAGTAGCCAGTAGTAACAATCAGGGTCAGCTAGAAACCTTTAGCACTCACCAAGGTTGGCTGCTAATCTCTAGAGAAGAACATTACAAAGTTAAACAGAGGCGAAAATCAATGAACAGTGGAAAGTGTCTAAACAGTTTAAATGGCCACAACAAATTAAACTGTTTGAACCATATAAAGCACTTTAACCGTTTACATGGAATTTATTTTGCAGACACAAATTAGCAAATGTGTGAAGTCAGAAGTGGCTGAGCGGTTAGGGAGTTGGGCTGGTAACCTGAACGTTGCTGAGATGTGGCTGTGCCAGATGTGTCCTTGGGGCAAGGTACTTCACCCTACTGTCTTCAGGGGGGAATGTCCCTGTACTTACTGTCAGTCGCTCTGGATAAGAGGGTCTGCTGTATGAGTAAATGTAAAATAGTATAATAATACCTCAGAAAAACAGTATGAACATCATAAACAGTATGAACATATTAAACAGTTTGAACATAATAAACAGTTTGAACATAATAAACAGTTTGAACATAATAAACAGTTTGAACATAATAAACAGTTTGAACATAATAAACAGTTTGAACATAAAAACAGTTTGAACATACTAAAGTGTGAACATAATAAACAGTTTGAACATATTAAAGTGTGAATATCATAAACAGTTTGAACATATTAAACAGTTTGAACATCATAAACAGTTTGAACATCATAAACAGTTTGAACATACTAAAGTGTGAACATAATAAACAGTTTGAACATATTAAAGTGTGAACATCATAAACAGTTTGAACATATTAAACAGTTTGAACATCATAAACAGTTTGAACATCATAAACAGTTTGAACATAGTGTGAACAGGCTGTGGACCATGCCCCAGGTCAGAGAAGCTCTTCAGAGTTCAGCAGGGGCTGCTCTGGTGGGGAAATACTGGACTGTTCTAACCATGTAGCAGACCTGCTGGGACATGACCCTGTAGACTGTGGTGGTCTGTACCTTAGTGCTTGGTGGTCTCTGTTGTACTGGCACTATCTGTGATACAACACTGCCAGAGTTCACCCTAAGAGGAACAGCTTGTTTGTCCTGCAGCATTTCACAAACACATTTTCCTTTCTCCTTTGGTTCATGATTGTGTCGAGGGATCTGGTCTGTTATCCCTGGTCTGTTATCCCTGGTCTGTTATCCCTGGTCTGTTATCCCTGGTCTGTTATCTCTGGTCTGTTATCCCTGGTCTGTTATCCCTGGTCTGTTATCTCTGGTCTGTTATCCCTGGTCTGTTATCCCTGGTCTGTTATCCCTGGTCTGTTATCCCTGGTCTGTTATCTCTAGTCTGTTATCCCTGGTCTGTTATCCCTGGTCTGTTATCCCTGGTCTGTTATCTCTGGTCTGTTATCTCTGGTCTGTTATCCCTGGTCTGTTATCTCTGGTCTGTTATCCCTGGTCTGTTATCCCTGGTCTGTTATCCCTGGTCTGATATCCCTGGTCTGTTATCTCTGGTCTGTTATCCCTGGTCTGTTATCCCTGGTCTGTTATCTCTGGTCTGTTATCCCTGGTCTGTTATCCCTGGTCTGTTATCCCTGGTCTGTTATCTCTGGTCTGTTATCCCTGGTCTGTTATCCCTGGTCTGTTATCTCTGGTCTGTTATCCCTGGTCTGTTATCCCTGGTCTGTTATCTCTGGTCTGTTATCCCTGGTCTGTTATCCCTGGTCTGTTATCTCTGGTCTGTTATCCCTGGTCTGTTATCCCTGGTCTGTTATCTCTGGTCTGTTATCCCTGGTCTGTTATCCCTGGTCTGTTATCTCTGGTCTGTTATCCCTGGTCTGTTATCCCTGGTCTGTTATCCCTGGTCTGTTATCTCTGGTCTGTTATCTCTGGTCTCTTATCTCTGGTCTGTTATCTCTGGTCTGTTATCCCTGGTCTGTCATCCCTGGTCTGTTATCCCTGGTCTGTTATCCCTGGTCTGTTATCCCTGGTCTGTTATCCCTGGTCTGGGGTCAGGGGATAGAAGGATGTTTTGCAGTGAGGTAACTGTAGGGCAGCAGAGTTGCAACGTCAGGTTATTTCAACAGTAAGTCTGTGCCCCTCATTGTTCCATTGTGGAAGCAGGGGCGAGGGGTGGGGGTGGAAAGTCCCTTCTTCTTAGACGTGACGACTCGCCGTCCAATCCCTCAACCTATTTCAGAGAACAGGAAGCGGTGGTTCAGTTCCGTGGACCAATGAGAAGTGCAGGCCTGCGGTCTAAGTCTCTGGAAGCCGTACCCCGGAAAACAGTCAGACGAACAGCTCTCTCGGAGTAACAGCGGCGCTACGCTTTCTCTGTCTCGCTCCCTCTCACTCTCTCCATCACTCTGCCGTCCATCCCTCTGTCTGTGGGCTGCAGGTTAGGATGGTAGAGAGGGCTGACCTGACAGTGTCATGGCTCTTTCATCCAGAAAGAAGAACTCCATCGTCCTGACAACGAAGCCCTGTGTCAAGATGTGTGTCAGGAAACACAGCCACATGTAAGTCTGTCTGACCCTGTCTCACCGAGGGAGTCTACCTGTTTGTTTCGCGGATGAACTGGACCTGTCTCACTGCAGGGGGAACCTGTCTACCCTCTCAGCTGTGGTGGAAGACAGTAAGAGGAGTTTTGCAACTTTAACTTTGACTGGTTTTACATGACATGAGGTTGATTTGATGTTGGGACATATGAGGGGTTGAGTCAGACTTGTCGAGCGGTAAAAGGTGTGTTTGGTTTGAGATCATATGATTGGTCGTCCACTCTGCTCCTCTCTGTGTTTCATCGTCTATCTGCAGGTGCAGTGTGTCTCTAACAGTGCAGAGACACCACACAGGCAGCAGAGACACCACACAGGCAGCAGAAACACCACACAGGCAGCAGAAACACCACACAGGCAGCAGAAACACCACACAGGCAGCAGAAACACCACACAGGCAGCAGAAACACCACACAGGCAGCAGAGACACCACACAGGCAGCAGAAACACCACACAGGCAGCAGAGACACCACACAGGCAGCAGAAACACCACACAGGCAGCAGAAACACCACACAGGCAGCAGAGACACCACACAGGCAGCAGAGACACCACACAGGCAGCAGAAACACCACACAGGCAGCAGAGACACCACACAGGCAGCAGAAACACCACACAGGCAGCAGAGACACCACACAGGCAGCAGAAACACCACACAGGCAGCAGAAACACCACACAGGCAGCAGAAACACCACACAGGCAGCAGAGACACCACACAGGCAGCAGAAACACCACACAGGCAGCAGAAACACCACACAGGCAGCAGAGACACCACACAGGCAGCAGAGACACCACACAGGCAGCAGAAACACCACACAGGCAGCAGAGACACCACACAGGCAGCAGAAACACCACACAGGCAGCAGAAACACCACTCAGGCAGCAGAAACACCACACAGGCAGCAGAGACACCACACAGGCAGCAGAAACACCACACAGGCAGCAGAGACACCACACAGGCAGCAGAGACACCACACAGGCAGCAGAGACACCACACAGGCAGCAGAGACACCACACAGGCAGCAGAAACACCACACAGGCAGCAGAGACACCACACAGGCAGCAGAGACACCACACAGGCAGCAGAAACACCACACAGGCAGCAGAAACACCACACAGGCAGCAGAGACACCACACAGGCAGCAGAAACACCACACAGGCAGCAGACACCACACAGGCAGCAGAAACACCACTCAGGCAGCAGAAACACCACACAGGCAGCAGAAACACCACACAGGCAGCAGAAACACCACACAGGCAGCAGAGACACCACACAGGCAGCAGAAACACCACACAGGCAGCAGACACCACACAGGCAGCAGAGACACCACACAGGCAGTAGAAACACCACACAGGCAGCAGAAACACCACACAGGCAGCAGAAACACCACACAGGCAGCAGAAACACCACACAGGCAGCAGAGACACCACACAGGCAGCAGAAACACCACACAGGCAGCAGAGACACCACACAGGCAGCAGAAACACCACACAGGCAGCAGAAACACCACACAGGCAGCAGAAACACCACACAGGCAGCAGAAACACCACACAGGCAGCAGAAACACCACTCAGGCAGCAGAAACACCACTCAGGCAGCAGAAACACCACACAGGCAGCAGAAACACCACACAGGCAGCAGACACCACACAGGCAGCAGAAACACCACACAGGCAGCAGACACCACACAGGCAGCAGAAACACCACTCAGGCAGCAGAAACACCACACAGGCAGCAGAAACACCACACAGGCAGCAGAAACACCACACAGGCAGCAGAAACACCACACAGGCAGCAGAGACACCACACAGGCAGCAGAAACACCACACAGGCAGCAGAGACACCACTCAGGCAGCAGAAACACCACACAGGCAGCAGAGACACCACTCAGGCAGCAGAAACACCACACAGGCAGCAGAAACACCACACAGGCAGCAGAAACACCACACAGGCAGCAGAAACAGAAACTCCTTACACAGGAAACGCCTCCAACTCTCATCATTCCTTCCTGTACCCACACACACATATACAGAAGTGTGCACACACACACATACACACATATACGCATAGACAAACACACAGCCACACACCCACCTGTACACGAACACACACATATCCAGTATATACCACAACCCCCCACACACATATTCACTCACATCATTGTCCCCATCATCCTCAACATCTTCAACTCTGAATCTGTATCTGAGAAGGAAGAATCTCTTTGCTGAAAGAGTTCACTTGGATCTTAGTGGCTGTAGATGGAAGGAGCACTTAGGTTGGCAGATCATGGCCCAAATCATGAAATACAACTATGAAATGGCAACATGGTCAGAAGGTCCATGTTAGGGAAGCACCCTGACCTCCCAGGCTGTCTGTGTTTGGTCTGCTGGGACAGCAGGTCTGTGTTTGGTCTGCTGGGACTGCAGGTCTGTGTTTGGTCTGCTGGGACAGTAGGTCTGTGTGTTTGGTCTGCTGGGACAGTAGGTCTGTGTGTTTGGTCTGCTGGGACAGCAGGTCTGTGTTTGGTCTGCTGGGACAGCAGGTCTGTGTTTGGTCTGCTGGGACAGCAGGTCTGTGTTTGGTCTGCTGGGACTGCAGGTCTGTGTTTGGTCTGCTGGGACTGCAGGTCTGTGTGTTTGGTCTGCTGGGACAGCAGCTCTGTGTTTGGTCTGCTGGGACTGCAGGTCTGTGTTTGGTCTGCTGGGACAGCAGGTCTGTGTTTGGTCTGCTGGGACAGTCTGGCCCCCCTCTCTCCTGTTTGCCGTGATGTAACTGTAATCTTCTAAACTGCTTCCTGTTCCTGAGTCATGCTCATATTAGGTTGAAGGAAGTATGGCACTGTGGGTGTGTTGATGTGCAGTTTGTGTGTGTGTGTGTGTGTGTGTGTGGTGGGGTACTTAACCCAATACTGACGTGAAGACAAAGAGAGGTTGGAGTATGAGAGCAGGATATTTGTAGAATGTATTTAGTGTGTTGTGTTGTATACTTGTTGTGTGTAACATCACACCCTAGAGGAACAGCCAGCCTGTCAGCTGTGATGGAGAAAAGCAGGGTGATGTGTTGTAATGCACACACACACACACACACACAATACACAAGTAGGCAAGAGAACACACACATTGATGTACAAACCAACACACATACACTCTCTCTCTCTCACACACACAAACAAACATCATGCCACACAGAGCAGACAGGAAGCAGAGATCCTATGATCCAATCAGCAGCTTGGAAAGCGCATGCACATTCCAGAGGAAACCTTCTACTTCCTGTCATTTAGTTTGCCCTAGGGTTGAGGTCTAGAGATAGTAGGTTGGGTGTGTATGTTAGTGCCTCAGTTCTACCCTCAGAAGGTTCAGCAGGCAGCAGAGCTGTGCAGAGGGAGGAAGGTGCAGACATGGACCTGCTGGTGACCAAGGCTGGCCAGCTCAGAGAGAGCCCAGTGCTACAGAAGCTGAAGAACAGGATGAGCAGGAGGTAGGACCACAGGGCACCAGGAGGTAGGACCACAGGGGACCAGGAGGTAGGACCACAGGGGACCAGGAGGTAGGACCACAGGGCACCAGGAGGTAGGACCACAGGGGACCAGGAGGTAGGACCACAGGGGACCAGGAGGTAGGACCACAGGGGACCAGGAGGTAGGACCACAGGGGACCAGGAGGTAGGACCACAGGGGACCAGGAGGTAGGACCACAGGGGACCAGGAGGTAGGACCACAGGGGACCAGGAGGTAGGACCACAGGGGACCAGGAGGTAGGACCACAGGGGACCAGGAGGTAGGACCACAGGGGACCAGGAGGTAGGACCACAGGGGACCAGGGCTGACCTCTATAGGATGAGCAGGAGGTAGGCTCCATCATCAGGGCAGCTCCACGAACACAGTGGCCGCAGGTAATTTTACTGGACAATGTCCAGGTTAAGACGAGGTTGTGGTCCGGTGGCGATCCATATGCATTCCACTCTCTTGTCTTCTCAGAAAGTTCTTAAATGTCAGGATTTGAGGATTTGTGATTTGTGTAAGATTTTGAGGATTGTGTTTCAGTATCCAGAGTCCAGCTGACAGACTCTTCGTAGCGTCTCATCATGTTTCACTAGAACTCCTGCAGTTCCCCGTCGCTGAGGGAGATTGTGCTTGTGCGTTGAACACACAGTCATCCTGCGGGTGACTCAAACAGACTCTGCTAGTCCAGCTGTGGGTGGCCTGGTGACTCAGTACCGCTCTGCAGCCTCAGAACCAGAAGGTTCTGGGTTGGATTCCCGCTGCGGGGCTGATGGTTACTCAGGAGAACTTCCTTTTATCTGTTCCGTTCGCATTTGTTCTCCTCCTGCTCACGTTCTTCCACTAAGAACCCCAACATGAAAACATGCAGAACAGATGGCCCTCCCCAGCTCTTGGACTTGGCCCCTGGGAGTCCACCAGATGTAGCTGCACCTGGCTCATAGCTGCCATAAGATAACAGAGAAGTGACAAGGCAGAGGCAAATTGCAGCACGGAAGCTCCCTCGGATGCCATGGCGATGGGTGTGTGTATGTGTGATATGACTGTTGGGACTAAATACTGTTGAGTTGATTGTAAATGAGCCTCTGGTGCGAGTCATTAGCAGGGGAGATGGAGTGTGTGGGCAGAAATGCTGAAGCCTGCAATGGAGTCCCTAAGAGACCGACTGACACAGAACTGACACACACAAAAAAGACTAATCTGACTAATCTGAAAGTGAGATGATCCATCTTTGAACTGTGGTTGAACCTGTACCTTTCTAAACAGTAGCAGCTTTCCTACCGATCAGATCTGAAAGATGTGATCCCAGTTTGGGCTCTGCTTTGAGATGGAGGCTTTGAGACTGATGAAACAGAGGAACAAGATGTGAAGACGTGTCTTGAGACTTGGATGAGGCTCTGAAGTTCTATAATGTTTTTGTCCTCCTCTCATTTCTCCTCATCTCCTCTCATCTCTCCTTATCTCCTCCTCATCTCCTCCTCATCTCCTCCTCATCTCCTCCTCATCTCCTCCTCATCTCCTCTCATCTCCTCTCATCTCCTCATCTCCTCATCTCCTCTCATCTCCTCCTCATCTCCTCCTCATCTCCTCTCATCTCCTCTCATCTCTCCTCATCTCCTCCTCATCTCCTCTCATCTCTCCTCATCTCCTCCTCATCTCCTCTCCTCTCATCTCTCCTCATCTCCTCCTCATCTCCTCTCATCTCTCCTCATCTCCTCCTCATCTCCTCCTCATCTCCTCTCATCTCCTCCTCATCTCCTCCTCATCTCCTCTCATCTCCTCCTCATCTCCTCTCATCTCCTCCTCATCTCCTCCTCATCTCCTCTCATCTATCCTTATCTCCTCCTCATCTCCTCCTCATCTCCTCCTCATCTCCTCTCATCTCCTCCTCATCTCCTCCTCATCTCCTCTCATCTATCCTTATCTCCTCCTCATCTCCTCCTCATCTCCTCCTCATCTCCTCTCATCTCCTCCTCATCTCCTCCTCATCTCCTCTCATCTCTCCTCATCTCCTCCTCATCTCCTCTCATCTCCTCCTCATCTCCTCTCATCTCCACTCATCTCCTCCTCTTCTCTCCTCCCCTGCTCTCCTCTCCTGTCCTCCAGCACCATGGCTGCAGTGGAGGTGTCATGGCCGATCCCCATGAGGGCTATTGGGGCCCAGAACCTGCTGACCATGCCTGGGGGAGTCTCCTCATCTGGGTATCTGCACAAGAAGGGAGGCAGCCAGTTCAGCCTCCGGAGATGTGAGTCTCTCCCCAGGTTTTGTTAAGATGATCCAGGGGTTTAGTTCCAGATGGTCAGCTGACCTCCCTGATCTCTTCCCAGGGCCCCTACGCTACGTCATCTTGCACAAGGGCTGTCTGTACTACTTCAAGAGCAGTACCTCTGCTACACCACAGGGGGCCTTCTCCCTCAATGGGTACAACAGGTCAGTGCATTTACATTTAATCATTTATCAGACGCTCTTATCCAGGGAGACTTACAGCAAGCACACAGACATTCCCCCCCTGAGGCAAAGTATGGTAAAGGGTCTTGCCCAAGGACTCAACGTCATGTTGGCACAGCCGGGGTTTGAGACAGGGACCTTTTGATTACTAGCCCAACACCCTTACAGCTCACCCACCTGACTCCTGTATACCCCTAAACCTAACCATACCCCACTCCACTTCAAACCTAACCTCAAAACACCCCCCCCCCCCCCCCCCCACTACACACATACCTTTCCAACCTAAACTCAACCCATTGCTCTACTGAACAAGACACCTTTTAACTAGCTCTGAAAACTCCCTGACCTACATATCAATTCAACCGAAAGTCAAAGCGTTCCTCTTTCCAGCACTCTCACATTCACAGCAAGTTCTGCAGTAAACCGTTTCAGGAAACATGTTTAAACCACTTCCTGGTACAATGAGGTCATTTTCACAGCCATCAGTGGCAGCTTTATCTTCAGAGTCACCATGTGCTGCTCACCACAAGGATGACAGCATCAGGCCTCTCATGTCTCTCTGGTCTCCAGGGTGATGCGTGCTGCCGAAGAAACCACCTCCAGTAATGTGTTCCCCTTCAAGATCATCCACTTAAGCAAGAAGCATCGTACCTGGCTGTTCTCAGCTGCCAGCGAAGACGAGAGGAGGGTGAGGACTCGCCTTCTGCCTCTGTCTGCCTCCATCTGCCTCCATCTGCCTCCATCTACCTCCATCTACCTCCATCTGCCTTGGTCTGCCTTGGTCTGCCTCCATCTGCCTTGGTCTGCCTCCATCTGCCTTGGTCTGCCTCCATCTGCCTCCATCTACCTCCATCTGCCTTGGTCTGCCTTGGTCTGCCTCCATCTGCCTTGGTCTGCCTCCATCTGCCTTGGTCTGCCTCCATCTGCCTCCATCTGCCTCCATTTACCTCCATCTGCCTTGGTCTGCCTCCATCTGCCTCCATCTGCCTTGGTCTGCCTCCATCTGCCTTCATCTGCCTCCGTCTGCCTCCATCTGCCTCCATCTGCCTTGGTCTGCCTCCATCTGCCTTCATCTGCCTCCGTCTGCCTCCATCTGCCTCGGTCTGCTCCATCTGTCTGTCTCTACTTTGTCCTGGTGAAGCAGTGCAGCTCTGCTCCCACTAGGAGGCGCTGTCCTGACTGACTGCGGTCTGTGTTTGCTGTCCTGACTGACTGTGGTCTGTGTTTGCTGTCCTGACTGACTGTAGTCTGTGTTTGCTGTCCTGACTGACTGTGGTCTGTGTTTGCTGTCCTGACTGACTGTGGTCTGTGTTTGCTGTCCTGACTGACTGTAGTCTGTGTTTGCTGTCCTGACTGACTGTGGTCTGTGTTTGCTGTCCTGACTGACTGTGGTCTGTGTTTGCTGTCCTGACTGACCGTAGTCTGTGTTTGCTGTCCTGACTGACTGTGGTCTGTGTTTGCTGTCCTGACTGCCTGTGGTCTGTGTTTGCTGTCCTGACTGACCGTGGTCTGTGTTTGCTGTTCTGACTGACTGTGGTCTGTGTTTGCTGTCCTGACTGCCTGTGGTCTGTTTGCTCCTCTTTGATAGAAGTGGATGAGGAGTCTGCGCAAAGAGATAGACTATTACAACGACCGAACAGACTCCCTCATTCCCAGGTAACCCTGAACCTTGACCCCTCACTGACTCCCTCACTCCCAGGTAACCCTGAACCTTGACCCCTCACAGACTCCCTCATTCCCAGGTAACCCTGAACCTTGACCCCTCACAGACTCCCTCATTCCCAGGTAACCCTGAACCTTGACCCCTCACTGACTCCCTCACTCCCAGGTAACCCTGAACCTTGACCCCTCACAGACTCCCTCATTCCCAGGTAACCCTGAACCTTGACCCCTCACAGACTCCCTCATTCCCAGGTAACCCTGAACCTTGACCCCTCACTGACTCCCTCACTCCCAGGTAACCCTGAACCTTGACCCCTCACTGACTCCCTCACTCCCAGGTAACCCTGAACCTTGACCCCTCACTGACTCCCTCACTCCCAGGTAACCCTGAACCTTGACCCCTCACTGACTCCCTCACTCCCAGGTAACCCTGAACCTTGACCCCTCACTGACTCCCTCACTCCCAGGTAACCCTGAACCTTGACCCCTCACTGACTCCCTCATTCCCAGGTAACCCTGAACATTGACCCCTCACTGACTCCCTCATTCCCAGGTAACCCTGAACCTTGACCCCTCACTGACTCCCTCACTCCCAGGTAACCCTGAACCTTGACCCCTCACTGACTCCCTCACTCCCAGGTAACCCTGAACCTTGACCCCTCACTGACTCCCTCACTCCCAGGTAACCCTGAACCTTGACCCCTCACTGACTCCCTCACTCCCAGGTAACCTTGAACCTTGACCCCTCACTGACTCCCTCACTCCCAGGTAACCCTGAACCTTGACCCCTCACTGAACCTCAGCCTGTTACTCTAGATTGGAAAACATGTTTTTGTGTTTCTCAGAAGGTTGTGTTAAACTCTTTCACTTACTGAGTAAAGTTATTTTTTTATTGGAACCGTCAAAGTCCCCCCCCCCCACCACACACACACGCACACACACACACACACACACACATACACACACACACACACACATCGTTGTATCTCTCACTCCCATCCCACTTCCTTCCTAAAAACCATTGTCTCATCATTTGTGTTTGCTATATTTTCAACTTCCTCATTCTCATGAACTCAGTCAGTGAATCCAGTGATCAGGCCCGTGGCTGAGGGCTGAGTTATGTTACCACAGCTGTCTTACTGAGACCAGCAGGTAGACAGCTGCTGACGTATGCTTGGTCACTGAAGCACTGAGTGTGTTCTGAGTGTGTTCTGGTCATACAAGGGTGTATATTTGGGATGGACGGAGGGGACGTGTCCCCACCAATATCCAGCAAGCATTGTTATGTCCCCACCAATATTATTGGATCAAAAACGATCGGTAAACGTCTCATTCACGATAGCGCCGGCCGGGGTGGGGGTGGGGGTGGGGGGGGGGGGGGCATTGGTGATGATTAGGTCCCCACCAATGCTGAGACCAAACCTACACCCTTGCATCCATGACAGGAGTGTTGTCCTGTAGTCTGGTCCTCACTCATGATCCTAGCACAGGTGGTTTGGATGAACATTGTGGGTTAACCTTGTTCAGGAAAGGTGGTTTGGTCTCTAACTCACAGTTTAGCAGTTAGCTTCCCGCTCAGAGTTTGATTAGAAATCATCCATTCATTATTAAAGTCACATTGTTGATTTTATAACGTACTGAAAGGAATTTCTGTTGCTATAGCGATCCAGACTCAGATACAGAGAACTTCTATGGGTCAATTGAGCAGCCGATGGATATAAATCCTGCCGCCCACAACCCAGAGAATGGTGAGACACATCAGCCAATCTCTGCAGAGCAAACACCAGCAAGTGTTGCATCAGCCAATCACATGGGTGCATATAGTGACATGTCAGTAAGTGACTTCCTTCTCTGATTTAGATTACATGGTGGAAGATGAGGACGATGATGAAGATGAAGACGATGATTATGTAAAACCAGATGATTCCCCCACTTCTTCAGGTATGGCCGGGATCTCAGGTACACACACACGCACACACACACACACACACACACACACACGTTCCTGCACTTCCCATGTTTGAACTTCCTGTTGTTGTTGTTGTTGTTGCAGGCAAGCCGACTGCTCCGCCCCCATCCTACCCTCCTCCACCAGTCCCTCGCAAGAACAGACCAGACTCCGCCTCCTCTTCCCTCAAGCCCTTCCCCCCTCCTGTGCCCTTACCCAACAGGACCATCACCAGCCCTGTGGTCAAGATATCCCCCCCACCCTACCCCCCGCCCAAGCTCACAGAGACACCCATCAGCAAAGTTCCCCTGCCACCTGTGCCCGTTCCTCCCCGTCACTCCAAGCCTCCTCCCCCTCCCTCGTTCTCCCCCATCCTCACCCCTCCTCCGCCCCCCTCATCCAGTCTCAAGAAGCAGGACTTGGGGAGGGCATCGAGCACCTTGCCTGCTGGGGGCGATCAACGGAACAGGATAGCTGTGAGCGTCAGCCGAACGTCCCCCGCCACTCTCCCCATCTGCAATGAACTGAAGGCCCGGATGGTCCTGAAAGACCCCACCCCCCCTAAACCCGGTTACCATGGCAACAACCACCCAAGATCCCCGGTGCCAACGCCCCAGTCCCGTTATCCAAACCACCTTCCGCGTCTGACCCTCCCTGTCCCCAGGAACAACTTGATCAAGCCACTAGGGGGGCCCAAGCCCCCAGACAAGACCAGGGGATCCTCCACACAGTAAGTGTTCCTCTGTCTTCATTGGACCCCCCTCCCCACCCCACCCCCTCCCCCAGTGTTGGTCTGTTCTCCTAAGGTTGTTTCTCTCCTAGAAGATTACCTCCAGAAGGACAGAGCTTCAGATCCTCCATAGAGGAGAAGCCTTCTGTCAACCCCAGGAACCAGCCTGACTCCTCCAGGATCCAGCCTGACTCCTCCAGGATCCAGCCTGACTCCTCCAGGATCCAGCCTGACTCCTCCAGGATCCAGCCTGACTCCTCCAGGATCCAGCCTGACTCCTCCAGGATCCAGCCTGACTCCTCCAGGATCAAGCCTGACTCCTCCAGGAACCAGCCTGACTCCTCCAGGACGGCAGAGGTAGACTCTGATGAGGATGACTATGAGAATGTAAGCCCACATAGTCTTCAAGGAGTACTGGTGTGTGTGCATGTGTTTGTGTGTGTGTGCTGGTGTACCTGTGTGTGTGTGTGCTGGTGTGTGTGCATGTGTTTGTGTGTGTGTGTATGCTGGTGTACCTGTGTGTGTGTGTGTGCTGGTGTACCTGTGTGTGTGTGTGTGTGTGCTGGTGTACCTGTGTGTGTGTGTGTGTGTGTGCTGGTGTGTGTGTGTGTGTGCTGGTGTACCTGTGTGTGTGTGTGTGTGTGTGCTGGTGTACCTGTGTGTGTGTGTGTGCTGGTGTACCTGTGTGTGTGTGCGTGCCAGTGTGTGAGTGTGTATATGCATGTGTCAGTGTGTGCTGGTGTACCTGTGTGTGTGTGTGTGCTGGTGTGTGTGCATGTGTTCGTGTGTGCTGGTGTGCATGTGTGTGTGCTGATGTGTGTGCATGTGTGTGTGTGTGCTGGTGTACCTGTGTGTGTGTGTGCGTGCTGGTGTACCTGTGTGTGTGTGTGTGCGTGCTGGTGTACCTGTGTGTGTGTGTGTGCTGATGTGTGTGCATGTGTGTGTGTGTGCTGGTGTACCTGTGTGTGTGTGTGCGTGCCAGTGTGTGAGTGTGTATATGCATGTGTCAGTGTGCTTGTTTGATTTTGACTGGTCTGTCTGTCTGTGGGTAGATCCAGTTGCCAGACTCTGTATTTGTGGACGCCACAGAGACAGGCAGTGTTGAAAGGTGAGTCATGAACCAGAGTCACCAGTCTCACATATTCACAGTGACATTCAACCATTTCTCACAGTCTCACCACATATGGGCGTATTAATGGACGTGGTGCCACCAAACCCCAAACATTTCTCTTTCTCATCTACAAACACACACACACACACAAACACACAAACACAGTGCTGTACAGCACTGCTATACAGCCATACAGTATAGAGCTGGTTCAACAGCTTGTTCTTAATCTTGAATCAGTGACAGAAGTGTTCTGATAGTACCTGCCTTCTTCAGGGGAAATTCCAGAGCACTTATTCTGGTGAGCGTCCTGTAGTTTAACACAGCCCCCTGGTGTCATGTTGGGGTACTGCAGGCAGAGGAATTCCCCAGATCATTGAAGGCATCCTTGACATGAAGTCTTGTCCTGTAGAATAACGTTGTGTTGTATCGTCAAACAACTTTGTCTCATAACAGGATGTTTAAAGAAAGTTGTGCAGTTCCACCGGATGGTCTCTACTGTATCCGAAACTCTGGAACTAAAACTTCTAAGGTAAACACACACACACACGTTACAACACACACAAACACATTAACAGGCACACACACACGTCCACACACACACACATTTCTCATCACAGTGAAATGACTTCTTCTTTAGATGAGGGTCTGACTTCCATGTGGATGCTGTGCTTTAGGTTCTAGTGGTGTGGGATGTCAGTATAAACAAGGCCAGGAACTACCGTCTGTTTCAAGAGGTAAAACTACACTTGTCCTGTGTGTGTGTGTGTGTGTGTGTGTGTGTTGATTTAGGATTATGTTCCTCAGCTCACACTGTGTTGAATGATCATTGTTATCTCTTAGTACTCTTTGGCATGATAGTGACTCTGTGTGTGTGTGCATGTGCTTGTGTGTGTGTTTAGACATCCTGTGTGTTCCTGGAGACAGACTTGACCTTCCCATCGCTGGAAATCCTTGTGGAGCATTACTACCATCACCCACTGCCCAACCATGGGTCACTGTGTCTGCAGCTGCCTTATGGATCCACTGTCCTCAGGTGACCAGGATGCTCTGGTCCTCCATCCACCCCAACCACGGGTCCCTGTGTCTCCAGCTGCCTTATGGATCCACTGTCCTCAGGTGACCAGGATGCTCTGGTCCTCCATCCACCCCAACCACGGGTCCCTGTGTCTCCAGCTGCCTTATGGATCCACTGTCCTCAGGTGACCAGGATGCTCTGGTCCTCCATCCACCCCAACCATGGGTCCCTGTGTCTGCAGCTGCCTTGCAGATACACGGTTCACAGGATACAATGACCATTGACACCAGTTGTTGAGTTGCGCTATCGACCCAAAACGGGAGGATCAACCTAGCATGAGAGGGTGAGGATGTGAAAGAAGCGAAGGACTTAGACTCAAAAGTTCCACAGCTCAAGAGGAGCAAAGGCACCCCACATGTCACATCATTTGAAGGCCAAGAGAGAGAGAGAGAGACCACCTCAGCTACCTGTGCCAGATCAGGACCAGGACCTGCTGACAGTGCAGCAGGGAACCACCAGGGGGCAGTGTGGAGTTACAGGAAACTCCAGTGACTGACTGACATCTCACCTTGGTTTGTTATGGAAACAAACACTATAGGGGGTGAAGCTGTTGTCAAACAAGGACTGTAGAACACAACCGG
>CM059329.1:786123-816183 GCA_030340685.1 Protosalanx chinensis
GGGGGGGGGGGTGTTAGCATCTCACTAAGAGCCAGGAGGATTGGTGGTTAAACCTGGAGGGGTTAAGTGTTAAGGTGCAGAAGGACCGCTGCTGATGGAGAGAAACCAAGAGGAACAGGAGACCTGGGAACTCTGATTCTTAAACCCCGTTACAAAACTTTCTAGAAACGACATGATCCAAGGTTGGAGATGTTACAGACCCAGACCTATATAACTGTACAGGTTACAAACAGCGTCTTACAGGATTATTTTATAGTAGGTCAACACCAAACGATCAGGATCTGAAGGAATCTAATCATCCTCATACTGTTTATTATTAATCTTTACTGGTAGCAGGATGGAGGAAGAGTATTATAGAGATGTCCTCTACTAGACATGATAGGAAGAGAGGAAGGGAGGGGAGGAGAGACAGATAATAGTATTTAAAACTTTAAGCGCCCAGATCCTCTCAGTCAGCAACATTAGATGGCCAAGGCTGCATCTCTCTGTGAGTCACTCTGCTCCGTGTTGTGTTCGTCATAGCTGTGTGTGTGTGTGTGTGTGTGTGTCACTGCCAGGGGTTATCACACCAGCGGAATGCCTCCCCACAGGCAGTGAGCCGCGGCAGGGCCGGCAGGCGGACGAATACTCTCACACACTCTCACACACTCTCACACACTCTCACACACTCTCACACACTTTCACACACTCTTAAACACTCTTACACACTCTCATACACTCTCACACACTCACACACTCTCACACACTCTCACACACTCTCACACACTCTCACACACTTTCACACACTCTTAAACACTCTTACACACTCTCACACACTCTCACACACTCTCACACACTCTCACACACTCTCACACTCTCACACACTCTCACACACTCTTACGTACTCTTATACACTCTCACACACTCTTACACACTCACACACTCTCACACACTCTCACACACTCTCACACACTCTCACACAACCAACACAGACACCATGCTGAAGCAGAATAACAGACGTCAGAGCCTCTTCCCCAACTACAAGCTGGGCTGTCCTCCTATCAGCCCCAAGGAGCCAGACGCTGACCTGGCCTTCGGACAGAACCACTGGCTGAAGCCATGGAGCAGCATGCAGAACCTGAGCAAAGACATCTACGACATCTACGCTGAGTACGAGGATGAGGAGAGGATCGTGTCATGTCTTCTCCTTGGATGTCATCATCCCCCTCCAAGAACTACATGCTTAACATCAACGTGGGAGGGAAGGTCTACCAGATCTCCTATAGGTTGGCTGCCAAGTACCCCAAGACCCGGATTGGCCGGTTGGCCACCTACACGGACCACAACAGGAAGCTGGACCTGTGTGACGACTACGTGGTCCAAAAGAACGAGTTCTTCTTCGACAGAGACCCGGATATCTTCCATAACATCTTCAACTTCTACAGGACTGGGGTGCTCTGGATCAAAGGTAACATTTTCTCTCACAACATATTTGTGCATTTAAATTCACCTGAATTGATTCCAGAATCTGATAGAATTTCTTTATCTGATTTAATTTCTGATTCTGATTCAATTTCTGAATTTGTGATCCTGATTCGTTTTCTGAATTTGATTCTGATACTGACAACGAACCTGATTTGCATTCTAATTCTGAATCTGAATCAAAATGTATATCTAAATCTGAATCTAAATCTGAATTCAAATCTGAATCTTAACCAAACCTAATCTAACCCAACTCTGGTCCAGACGAGCTGTGTCCCCGCAACTTCCTGGAGGAGATCAACTACTGGGGGTTAGGATTAAGAACACCCACCGCTGCTGCCGGATCTCCTTCGAGGAGCGTCAGGACGAGCTGAACGAGCAGCTGAAGATCCAGAGGGAGCTGGAGGCTGAGGTGGAGATCGAGGAGGGCGAGGAGCTGTTCCAGGGCCGGCTCTTCGCTCAGGGCCGCCGTGTCCTCTGGAACCTCATGGAGAAACCCTTCTCCTCCGTTCCCGCCAAACTCATGGCGGTGGCCTCCAGCTTTTTCGTGCTGGTGTCGCTGGTCGCCATGACGCTGAACACGGTGGAGGAGATGCAGTATAAGACGGCGACGGGCGAGCTGAGTGGGAGGAGCTACGGGGAGCATGTGGAGACCTTCTGCATTGCCTTCTTCACCGTGGAGTACCTCCTCCGCCTGGTGTCCACCCCTGACCTGCAGCGCTTCGGACGCAGCATGCTCAACGCTGTGGACCTGATCGCCATCCTGCCGCTCTACCTGCAGATGCTGCTGGAGCTGTTTGAGCAGCAGGACCAGAGCAAGCACAGCGACATCGAGACGGTGGGACGCGTGGGCAAGCTGGGCCAGGTGCTCCGGATCATGAGGCTCATGAGGATCTTCAGGATCCTCAAGCTGGCCAGACACTCCACAGGGCTGAGGGCTTTTGGATCACTCTGAGGCAGTGCTACCAGCAGGTAAGAGGGGCACAAGCACACTGGGTTTACTATTCGACACGTAATTTGAACAAACACCTTATTTAACTGTGGCAGGATGGAGCAAACAAAGAATGTATACAGGACTTATAATAACACATTTTATATTTTAAAAAGTAGGCAATAACTATACGATGAATGTGAATTCATGAGTCAGAATGAATGAGTGTGAATGAATATATGCTGCAGTGGTTGTTGTGCAATAAGATCAGGGTGATAAAAGCACAGTACAGTAGAGAATAGTAGAGTACTGTAGAGTTGAGTGAACAGTAGAAATGGGGTGTGCAGTGAGGTAGAAGTATGTAACTAGAGTAGAAAGATGTTGATGACTGTAGTTGTTGTTGTTGATGTCAGGTGGGGTGTCTCTTCCTGTTCATCGCCATGGGGATCTTCACGTTCTCTGCCATGGTGTACACTGTGGAACATGACGTTCCCCAGACCAACTTCACGTCCATACCGCATGCATGGTGGTGGGCTGCGGTAAGACCCCTCACCCCCCTGACCCCTCACCCCTGACCCCTGACCTAGCTCTGACTCCCACACCCTAACCAGGAAACAGAAGCCTCTAGAACAGTGCCCCCCTCACCCCTGACCCCTGACCCTAGCTCTGACTCCCACACCCTAACCAGGAAACAGAAGCCTCTAGAACAGTGCCCCCCTCACCCCTGACCCCTGACCCTAGCTCTGACTCCCACACCCTAACCAGGAAACAGAAGCCTCTAGAACAGTGCCCCCCTCACCCCTGACCCCTGACCCTAGCTCTGACTCCCACACCCTAACCAGGAAACAGAAGCCTCTAGAACAGTGCCCCCTCACCCCTGACCCCTGACCCTAGCTCTGACTCCCACACCCTAACCAGGAAACAGAAGCCTCTAGAACAGTGCCCCCCTCACCCCTGACCCCTGACCCTAGCTCTGACTCCCACACCCTAACCAGGAACAGAAGCCTCTAGAACAGTGCCCCCCTCACCCTGACCCCTGACCCTAGCTCTGACTCCCACACCTAACCAGAAACAGAAGCCTCTAGAACAGTGCCCCCCCCGCTGGTCATTTCAGTGCGCTACAAGCAAAAACAAGTCATTATTTCACGTCACAAAACAGTAAAAGTGTGTGAAGTGTGTGTGTGTTGTGTTTGCCCTCTCTGCCCCCAGGTGAGCATCTCCACGGTGGGCTACGGTGACATATACCCAGAGACACACCTGGGACGCCTCTTCGCCTTCGCCTGCATCTCGTTTGGCATCATCCTGAACGGCATGCCCATCTCCATCCTGTACAACAAGTTCTCTGACTACTACACCAAGCTGAAAGCTAACGAGTACACGTCCGTCCTCAAGGCTCGGGGGAAGATCCGCTTCGCTACCAGGGCGGCACGCAAGCTGGCAGAGTGTCGTGAAGAGCATCCACACTGAGCTCGCCCACTGCTTCATGCACCCCTAGGACAGGGGGTAGGGAACCCTGTTCCTCAAGAGCAGGGGTCTCCAATCCTGGTCCTCGAGGGCCGCTGTCCTGAAGGTTTTAGATGATTCCCTGCTCCAGCACACCTGATCTAATGAAGGAGCGTTACAAGCTCTGTGGAGGTGTGCTGGAGCAGGGAAACATCTAAAACCGTCAGGACAGAGAAGAACAGAGCTCTGACTTCAGGACGGTTCCTTTGGGGAAGAACATCCTTGATGAACTCAGATGCTAAGAGAGGCTGTCCAGTAGATTTGAACACGCATGATCGCACTGCTCAGTTAAATGATGTATCATGAAGAGAATCTGCCTTGACTTTAGTAAAACTGTTCTGGTCTGTTATTAAAAAAACAATGTAGGGACCATAAAGGGCAGACAATTATCACTTTTCTTGATATTAAAGTCGATTTTAAATCATATTTTATTTTTATTTCCCACACATTATCCATCGAGCTATGTTGTTTTTGTTTGTGTGTCTCCTAACCTTGACTTGTAATCCACCTCTGTGATATCCACAATTAATACGTCCAAGAAGCAACATCTGGATGAATCCGTGCAGTCCCCCCCCCCGCTCTGCATGCACACCGGCAGCTGTGGAAGATTGAATCTTCTAAATCCGATTTGTGACATGAAGAAGCTTGGGCTGAGTGGCAGTGGGTTTCTGTGTCAGATTAGAGAGATGAAGCAGGACCACGCATGACCCAGGTGACCTGAGACCCAGGACTACTGAGACCCAGGACTACTGAGACCCAGGACTACTGAGACCCAGGACTACTGAGACCCAGGACCAGGACTACTGAGACCCAGGACTACTGAGACCCAGGACTACTGAGACCCAGGACTACTGAGACCCAGGACTACTGAGACCCAGGACCAGGACTACTGAGACCCAGGACTACTGAGACCCAGGACTACTGAGACCCAGGACTACTGAGACCCAGGACTACTGAGACCCAGGACCAGGACTACTGAGACCCAGGACTACTGAGACCCAGGACTAGGACTATTGAGACCCAGGACCAGGACTACTGAGACCCAGGACCAGGACTACTGAGAGCCAGGACTATTGAGACCCAGGACTAGGACTATTGAGACCCAGGACCAGGACTACTGAGAGCCAGGACTATTGAGACCCAGGACTAGGACTACTGAGACCCAGGACTAGGACTACTGAGACCCAGGACCAGGACTACTGAGACCCAGGACCAGGACTATGAGACCAGGACTAGGACTATTGAGACCCAGGACTAGGACTACTGAGACCCAGGACCAGGACTACTGAGACCCAGGACTAGGACTACTGAGAGCCAGGACAGAGAAGGGGCTGTTTCTCACAACATCCTTTGCCAGACCAGAGACAGATGGAACCTGAGGAAGCAGGACACTTGGTTTGATTAATCCTGTGTGTGTGTGTGTGTGTGTGTGTGTGTGTGTGTGTGCGTGTGCTTTCCAAGAAAGTAAGCAGCCCAGCAGAACAGCTGTATGTAGCTGAAGCCAGACAGACCTCTGCTTCAAACGCTTAACACTTTGACACTGAGATCACATGACTCTATTAAAATGTAGACTTTAACACACATAAACCCTTTATGATAAGGTCAGATAAACACCCAGGATATGAAGAGCAGACTGTACAAACTATACCTCTGACATTGTGTTTAATGAAATAGTTTAGCACAATTGTTTCCAAAAATGCTTCCAAGGTCATTAACCATCCGCAAACACTTTGTCAGCATTAACCAGTTACAAAGTCCTACAAAACAGTCTGCATGTCCACAGTATTCAAACAAGAGAATCTTAAATATTGTAACCACAGCTGGCCATCCCTGATGGTCAGTATCCTAGCAACGAGCGCTCCTGTTGCTCTGCTGACCGGAGATCCTCATCAGGCTGGTCAGGATGGACAGATGGGCTCCAAACACACACACACACCTTCATCATCATCATCATCATCATGGCCGAGGGTTTTTGAGTCAAGTGTCAGAACAACGAACCCATTCGGCGGGAAAACAGAACAGATCTGTATGGTCCATGAGGTTGCAGTGCTGCGTGTGTGTGTGCAGGTGTGTGTGTGTGTGTGCAGGTGTGTGTGTGTGTGTGTGCAGGTGTGTGTGTGTGTGCAGGTGTGTGTGTGTGTGTGTGTTGGTGCAGGTGTGTGTGTGTGCAGGTGTGTGTGTGTGTGCAGGTGTGTGTGTGTGTGTGTGCAGGTGTGTGTGTGTGTGTGTGTGCAGGTGTGTGTGTGTGTGTGTGCAGGTGTGTGTGTGTTAGGGCTTCCAGCTATGCAGCCAGATTCTCCAAGAGGATCTCAACTCCTTTGCTGTTCTTGATCTTCTTAAGGTCAGAGGTCATGGACATCAGCCCGCTTCACCTCTGCTGCCACACCCACATCTGCACTCTTCAGAAGACTGAGGAGAGGGGGGGGGGGGGGGGGGGGGGGGGAGGGAGGGAGGGAGGGGGAGGAGAGGGAGGGGGGAGGGAGGGAAGGAGGAGAGAGGGAGGGGGGAGGGGGGAGGGAGGGAGGGGGAGGGAGGGAGGGAGGGGGAGGGAGAGGGAGGGGGAGGGAGGGAAGGAGGAGAGAGGGAGGGGGGAGGGGGGAGGGAGGGAAGGAGGAGAGAGGGAGGGGAGGGAGGGGGGGGGGAGAGGGAGGGAGGGGGGGGAGGGAGGGAGGGAGGGGGGAGGGAGGGGGGAGAGGGAGGGGGGAGGAAGGAGGAGAGAGGGAGTGATTCTTCTAGAACATCGAGACCAAGAAAGCACAGTGTGCACAGATTCATGTGTGTGTGTGAGTGAGTGTGTGTCTGAGAGTGTGTGTGTCTGAGTGTGTGTGTCTGAGTGTGTGTGTCTGAGTGTGTGTGTCTGAGAGTGTGTGTGTCTGAGTGTGTGTGTCTGAGAGTGTGTGTGTCTGAGAGTGTGTGTGTCTGAGTGTGTGTGTCTGAGTGTGTGTGTCTGAGTGTGTGTGTCTGAGTGTGTGTGTCTGAGTGTGTGTCTGAGTGTGTGTGTCTGAGTGTGTGTGTCTGAGTGTGTGTGTCTGAGAGTGTGTGTGTCTGAGTGTGTGTGTCTGAGTGTGTGTGTCTGAGTGTGTCTGAGTGTGTGTGTCTGAGTGTGTGTGTCTGAGTGGTGTGTCTGAGAGTGTGTGTGTCTGAGTGTGTGTGTCTGAGTGTGTGTGTCTGAGAGTGTGTGTGTCTGAGTGTGTGTGTGTCTGAGTGTGTGTGTCTGAGTGTGTGTGTCTGAGTGTGTGTGTCTGAGAGTGTGTGTGTCTGAGTGTGTGTGTCTGAGTGTGTGTGTCTGAGAGTGTGTGTGTCTGAGTGTGTGTGTCTGAGTGTGTGTGTGTCTGAGTGTGTGTGTCTGAGTGTGTGTGTCTGAGTGTGTGTGTCTGAGAGTGTGTGTGTCTGAGTGTGTGTGTCTGAGTGTGTGTGTCTGAGAGTGTGTGTCTGAGAGTGTGTGTGTCTGAGTGTGTGTGTCTGAGTGTGTGTGTCTGAGTGTGTGTGTCTGAGTGTGTGTGTCTGAGAGTGTGTGTCTGAGAGTGTGTGTGTCTGAGTGTGTGTGTCTGAGTGTGTGTGTGTCTGAGTGTGTGTGTCTGAGTGTGTGTGTCTGAGAGTGTGTGTCTGAGAGTGTGTGTGTCTGAGAGTGTGTGTCTGAGTGTGTGTGTACTAACCTGCACAGCAGCATGGCTCCTCTGTTGACATGGACCCAGGTCTTCATCTTGTCCAGTCCCACCTCTCTAACAGCACTCTGGAGAAACGCTCTGAGGAGCAGGAGAGAAGGGATCAACACACACACACACACACACACACAAGACCAACACACACACACACACACACACACACAAGACCAACACACACACACACACACACAAGACCAACACACACACACACACACAAGACCAACACACACACACACACACAAGACCAACACACACACACACACAAGACCAACACACACACACACACACCACACACACAAGACACACCACACACACACACACAAGACCAACACACACACACACACAAGACCAACACACACACACACACACACAGCACACACACACACACACACACAAGACCAACACACACACACAAGACCAACACACACACACACACACACACAAGACCAACACACACACACACACAAGACCAACACACACACACACACACAAGACCAACACCACACACACACACACACACAAGACCAACACACACACACACACACACACAAGACAACACACACACACACACACAGGTGAGGTCATGTGACCTACCTTCTCTGCCAGCCTCGTGGATCTTGGCGTCCTGCTTGATCAGCCACTTCAGGACCAGGTGACCTGCTGCATGTTCACACATGTGTAGCTGCAGCAGAAAGAGCATGTTACACACACACACACACACAGAAACACACACACAGACACTGACACACACACACAGACAACACACTGACACACACACACACACAGAGACACACACAGACACACACACACTCACCTGTCCCTCGGTGCCTCCATGTGTGAAGTCAGAAGCAGCCAGCTCAGCCACAGCCTCCATGGCAGGCCTCAGGTCCCCCACTGCAGCCCCCAGGATGTCACTGATGGTGACGCTCAATGCCTTGTCCGTCGCCATGGAAGCAGCGTTGTCACACAGGTACTGCAGCAGGGGCGGAGACACAGCCTCCAGGAGCTCATGACGACGCACTGCCGCATCCTTCTTACTGGGGGAGGGGGGGAGGGTCAGCACCAATCAGAAAGCGGGAGTGGAGAAGATTTGGGGTGATAAGCACCAATCAGAAGCCTGGAGGAGTGGTAAAGGGGGCGGGGCCTGACCTGTGGGCGTTTGCCGTCGCCTCGCTAGCAGCACCTGGAGGATCTCAGGCAGCAGGTGAGCTGGATCTCTGGGGCTCAGCAGGTACAGCAGAACCTTCCGGCCATACTGTTAGTGATGACATCATCCAGAGAGGACAGGATCTCCTGAAGAAGAGAGGGGGGACAGTGTGAGGGGGGCAGTGTGAGGGGGGTCAGTGTGAGGGGGGGGCAGTGTGAGGGGGGCAGTGTGAGGGGGGCACAGTGTGTGTGTGGGGGGGGGGGCACAGTGTGTGGGGGGGCACAGTGTGAGGGGGGCACAGTGTGAGGGGGGGCACAGTGTGTGTGTGGGGGGGGGGGGGCACAGTGTGTGGGGGGGCACAGTGTGGGGGGGGCACAGTGTGAGGGGGCACAGTGTGAGGGGGGGCACAGTGTGAGGGGGCACAGTGTGAGGGGGGGGCAGTGTGAGGGGGGGGCAGTGTGACAAAGACCAGGTGGATCTGCAGTATCAATGCAGACAGACTGATGATCTTACTGAGAGGACGGCCTGTTTGACCAGCTTGGTGTCGTCTACACAGTCAAACACTGCCAACAGGACCAGGTGGCCAAATTCCCCTGTAAGCACACACACACACACACACACACACACTGAAGTCACATCACACAGCCAGCTGTAGAATCATGACGGTCTTCCATCAGATCCAAGTCGTACCGTTGCAAACTTGACCATGTACGTCTTCATGGTTTTAATGATGACCTTCCTATCCTGAAACACAGAACACATCAGATCACTCACACAGATGAAAGCCTGACCCAGTCTGACCCAGTCTCTCTCTCCCTCCCTCTCTCTCTCTCTCCCCCCCTCTCCCCTCCCAGGCCTGCTCACCTTGGGTGTTCCATGCCAGAGGCAGTGCATGGCGACGCGGGCTCCATCATGTGTGTGAGCCATGTACACCACAGACTCACGGATGGACTCGATCATCTCCGTCCTCAGCTTGGCCGGAGCGTTGAGGAAGAAGTCCAGGAACACCTTGTGGACCAGCGAGTGTTTGACCACTGCCTCTCTGGGACACACACACACACACATCAGAGGAGGGAGTGTGTGTGTGTGGCGTGTGCACAGGATGTGTGCGGTGTGTGTTTCAAGCTTACTTCTGAGCCATGGGGGTGAGGTTCTGCTTCATCTCATCCAGGATGGTGTGGTTCTTGGCCGGGTACATCTGCAGAACCGTGTCCAGGGTGGGACATTCTGAAGACTGAAGAGAGGAACACAAACACAGGCTGTCACTCAATGATGAACCAACAAGGTCTAAGTGTGAGTCTGTGTGAGTGTGTGAGTGAGTGTGAGTCTGTGAGTGAGTACGTGTGTGTGTGTGTAAGTCTGTACGTGAGTGTGTGTGCGTGCGTGAGTGTGTGAGTGAGTGTGCGAGGTGTGTGAGTGCGTGAGTGTGTGAGTGAGTGAGTGTGTGAGTGTGTGAGTGTGTGTGCGTGAGTGTGTGTGTGTGAGTGTGTGAGTGAGTGTGCACACCTTGCAGACAGTGAAGGTGTTTCCATACAGCTCCTCAGTCAGCATCAGTCTCTGGGACAGGACAGCCTTCTCATCGTAAGCATACTCCACCACAGACGAGGCCTCGGAGTGACGCAACATCTGCTTGACCTTCCCCTTAAACGCCAGCATGACGCTATGCACCTGCTCCTTGTTGCTGCCGCACACACACACACACACACACATGAACAGGCTGGTCCTACAGGAGTGTGTGTGTGTGTGTGTGTGCTGTAGGGTTCTGCTTGTGTTCCACTCACCCATACATGAGCAACTTCTTGACGATGTTCTTGGCGTATTTTGACTTGCTCAACTTCTGGAAGATGTAACACACAAGGCAGCATTAGACACACAGGACACACACACAGACACACACAGAGGACACACACACACACAGACACACACACAGACACACACTGTGACTGACCTAGAAGTTCAGCGAGCACATCCTGTCTCTGCTGGTCGGTCCCAAACTGGATGTAGCACTGCAGCACACGAGTGGAGTCATGAGCGAAGGCAATCTGGACCAGGAGAAGAGAGAGGGGAAGGGAGGAGAGGGAGGGAGGGAGGAGAGGGAGAGAGGGAGGGAGGGAGGAGAGGGAGGGAGGGAGGGAGGAGAGGGAGGGAGGGAGGAGAGGGAGGGAGGGAGGAGAGGGAGGGAGGGAGGAGAGGGAGGGAGGGAGGAGAGGGAGAGAAGATAACATGGAGGTCAGAAGAGGAGTTGGGGAAAGAGGGAGGAAGAGGAGAGGAATGGACAGACTAATCAAGCTGTAATAACCTGGGTGCAGCTGTAATAACCTGGGTGGCAGCTGTAATAACCTGGGGTGCAGCTGTAATAACCTGGGTGCAGCTGTAATAACCTGGGTGCAGCTGTAATAACCTGGGTGCAGCTGTAATAACCTGGGGTGCAGCTGTAATAACCTGGGTGCAGCTGTAATAACCTGGGTTAATAGCTGTAATAACCTGGGTTAATAGCTGTAATAACCTGGGTTAACAGCTGTAATAACCTGGGTTAATAGCTGTAATAACCTGGGTTAACAGCTATAATAACCTGGGTTAACAGCTATAATAACCTGGGTTAACAGCTGTAATAACCTGGGTTAACAGCTGTAATAACCTGGGTTAACAGCTGTAATAACCTGGGTTAACAGCTATAATAACCTGGGTTAACAGCTATAATAACCTGGGTTAACAGCTGTAATAACCTGGGTTAACAGCTGTAATAACCTGGGTTAACAGCTGTAATAACCTGGGTTAACAGCTGTAATAACCTGGGTTAATAGCTATAATAACCTGGGTTAACAGCTATAATAACCTGGGTTAACAGCTATAATAACCTGGGTTAACAGCTGTAATAACCTGGGTTAACAGCTGTAATAACCTGGGTTAACAGCTGTAATAACCTGGGTTAACAGCTATAATAACCTGGGGTTAACAGCTGTAATAACCTGGGTTAACAGCTGTAATAACCTGGTTAACAGCTGTAATAACCTGGGTTAACAGCTGTAATAACCTGGGTTAATAGCTATAATAACCTGGGTTAACAGCTATAATAACCTGGGTTAAACAGCTATAATAACCTGGGTTAACAGCTATAATAACCTGGGTTAACAGCTATAATAACCTGGGTTAACAGCTGTAATAACCTGGGTTAACAGCTGTAATAACCTGGGTTAACAGCTGTAATAACCTGGGTTTAATAGCTATAATAACCTGGGTTAACAGCTATAATAACCTGGGTTAACAGCTATAATAACCTGGGTTAACAGCTGTAATAACCTGGGTTAACAGCTGTAATAACCTGGGTTAACAGCTGTAATAACCTGGGTTAACAGCTGTAATAACCTGGGTTAACAGCTGTAATAACCTGGGTTAACAGCTGTAATAACCTGGGTTAACAGCTGTAATAACCTGGGTTAACAGCTGTAATAACCTGGGTTATTAGCTGTACCCTACATCCTGCCAGTGCCAGCAGGCAGCTGTGATCCAGCATGACATCACCACAGGTGATACTTACAGACTTGATCTTTCCCTGCATCAGATCATGGAGCTCCTTAACAAGTTCAACTCTCTTCTCTTTGCCGCAATCCTTCCTGCAGACAGAACCAGGCGTCACATGACCCTGCATGTACTGGATGGTATTGGACAGTCAAAGGGACCAGAGAAGGTGCTGATTGGCTGGCTTACTTCCTGAGGATCTCCCACACTTGCTTGGCTCTGTTGATGATCTGGAACCTCTCCTTCCCCTCCAGCTGCTGACGGGTAACCTTCAGGTCCTTCTTCTTCTGCTTGAACTCATCCCACTTTGGCTTTTTAGCCTCTGAACTTGCATCTGCGCGCAACACACACACACACACACCACACAGAGACACACAGAGACACACACACACACACAAAGTAAGTCAGAGTCATTCAAACACAAACAGAAAGGCAGACAGACAAACACACACACACACACACACACACACAGTGGGACAGAGTCATTCAAACACACACACACAGACACACACACACACACACACAGTGGGACAGAGTCATTCAAACACACACACACAGACACACACACACACACACACACAGTGGGACAGAGTCATTCAAACACACACACACACACAGACACACACACACACATAAGTGGGACAGAGTCATTCAAACACACACACACACACAGACATACAGAGAGGCAGGTAGACAGACCAGTATATAGACCGTCAGGTGACTAACTGAAACACTACAACACAAATAAACACGTAGATGATTTGACTTGTGTGAGAACAGAAAGATGTCTCACCTTCCTCCTTCCTGTCTCCGTCTCCAGGAGTGAACTTCCTCTTCTTGGAGTACGTTCCATCAGCTGGCTTCTTCAGGAACTTCTTTGGAGATCCCGTCCCTCGGACTTCACAAACGTCCTGCTCTTCTCTGCACTGTTTGGCTTAAACGGCCTTTTACCTGCCGGCTTTCCAGCTGGTTTACCTCCTGGTTTATTAGTTTGTTTGGTCTCAGGTTTCCCTGTGGAATCTAAGATGTTGCTCATTAGTAAAGACATGACACAGTTTCCAGTCTCTCTCCAGCTCAGTTCATCCAGACATCATCAGTAAAGACATGACACAGTTTCCAGTCTCTCTCCAGCTCAGTTCATCCAGACATCATCAGTAAAGACATGACACAGTTTCCAGTCTCTCTCCAGCTCAGTTCATCCAGACATCATCAGTAAAGACATGACACAGTTTCCAGTCTCTCTCCAGCTCAGTTCATCCAGACATCATCAGTAAAGACATGACACAGTTTCCAGTCTCTCTCCAGCTCAGTTCATCCAGACATCATCAGTAAAGACAGGACACAGTTTGAGCTCAGTTCATTCGTTCATCAGTTCACCGTTTCATATCCACTCACCTTTTCTTTTCGGTGTGAATTTCTTCCCTCCTTTAGGTGAAAACACTTTCTTGGTTTAACATCCATGTTCAGTTCTGTTCAGATCAGATGGGTTCAGAATCTGGTCTTAGTTATATTTGACATTAATCGTTTGCTGATAATTATTATGAATGTTTGCCTTTAACACCGGTCTCTGTGTGAGTTAAATGTCCTTATTTACGAGTTAGCACTAAAACAAACATGATAATCACCCGACGAACATGGGCATATTACTGTCTATCAATAGGAGAGCTAAATATAGAGTTCAATCATACTGGATCAAGAGAAATACTTTTATTAGAATAATAATCCTGATAGTTGAACTGAAACACGTTACCTTCCCATGCGCCCTGGACAGTTTGCTTTACGGTAGACCGAGCACCACGCACTGACGTAAAGTGCCTTGTGTATTGTTCTTTGCGACTGTGATTGCAGTTTTACGGTAGCTGGTTTTCTTGAACCCTTTTCTAAAGAGAACATCACCTTCAGTATCATGTTTAATGTGCTATAATGGTTAACAATGTTATGTTTGCTGAAAAAGCCAATAAAGTACGAATCTAAGAATTGAGGTGACCAAAAGAGGGCAGTGATGAGCAGAGATTACAGTTAACTTTATGGGTTCACCCACAGATGTTTGCAGTCGTTAAACCGCCCAGGATCTGTCCTTCTCCTCCTATTCCTCCCTCTCTTGCTCCCTCCCCTCTATTCCTCCCTCTCTTGCTCCCTCCCTCTAATCCTCCCTCTCTTGCTCCCTCCCTCTATTCCTCCCTCTCTTGCTCCCTCCCTCTATTCCTCCCTCTCTTGCTCCCTCCCTCTATTCCTCCCTCTTTTGCTCCCTCCCTCTATTCCTCCCTCTCTTGCTCCCTCCCTCTATTCCTCCCTCTCTTGCTCCCTCCCTCTATTCCTCCCTCTCTTGCTCCCTCCCTCTATTCCTCCCTCTCTTGCTCCCTCCCTCTATTCCTCCATCTCTTGCTCCCTCCCTCTATTCCTCCCTCTCTTGAGCTCCCTCCTTCCCTCAATATTTATAAACCAACTTCACTAAACTGACAGCATGGCTGACACACACATGGAGCTATGGAGAGAGAGGCAGAGATGAAGCTGCTGAAGGATGGAAGGGTGGGGGAGAGGACAGAGGGGGGGAGGACAGAGGGGGGGAGGACAGGGGGGGAGAGGACAGAGGGGGGGAGGACAGAGGGCAAGAGGACAGAGGGGGAAAGGACAGAGGGGGAGAGGGCAGGGGGGGAGAGGACAGAGGGGAAGAGGGCAGGGGGGGAGAGGACAGATAGGGAGAGGGCTTTCTATGTCCGTGTGTTTGGGGTGGAGGAGGGTGTGGCGAGGGGGGGGCGAGGTGTTGGGCAGGTGTGAGGTGGGGCTGAAGGAGCAGAGACCAGACCAGGAACTGTCTCTACACATCACACAGCAGGAGGGACCCCTACTCAACATTTATGATGGTGAGTAGAAGGTAGTACACACACACACACACACACACTGCATGGACACATGAATACACAGACACACTCACACATGGACAGTCAATCACAACACATTGACGTGCAAGCAATACAAAAGAAGACATTGTTATGTAATTGTGTTGCTCTCAGTCCCTCTGTGACAGAGCGATAGAGACAGTGTGAGTTGGGGGTGAATCAGTCAAACATGCCAAGAGTGTGTGTTTCCAGTGTGTGTTTCCAGTGTGTGTTTCCAGTGTGTGTTTCCAGTGTGTGTTTCCAGTGTGTGTTTCCAGTGTGTGTTTCCAGCGTGTCCAGTGTGTTTCCAGTGTGTGTTTCCAGTGTGTCCAGTGTGTTTCCAGTGTGTGTTTCCAGTGTGTGTTTCCAGTGTGTCTTTCCAGCGTGTCCAGTGTGTTTCCAGTGTGTGTTTCCACTGTGTCCAGTGTGTTTCCAGTGTGTGTTTCCAGTGTGTCCATTGTGTTTCCAGTGTGTGTTTCCAGTGTGTCCAGTGTGTTTCCAGTGTGTGTTTTCCAGTGTGTCCAGTGTGTTTCCAGTGTGTGTTTCCAGTGTGTCCAGTGTGTTTCCAGTGTGTGTTTCCAGTGTGTGTTTCCAGTGTGTGTTTCCAGCGTGTCCAGTGTGTTTCCAGTGTGTGTTTCCAGTGTGTCCAGTGTGTTTCCAGTGTGTGTTTCCAGTGTGTCCATTGTGTTTCCAGTGTGTGTTTCCAGTGTGTCCAGTGTGTTTCCAGTGTGTGTTTCCAGTGTGTCCAGTGTGTTTCCAGTGTGTGTTTCCAGTGTGTCCAGTGTGTTTCCAGTGTGTGTTTCCAGTGTGTGTTTCCAGTGTGTGTTTCCAGTGTGTGTTTCCAGCGTGTCCAGTGTGTTTCCAGTGTGTGTTTCCAGTGTGTGTTTCCAGTGTGTTTCAGTGTTTCCAGTGTGTTTCCAGTGTGTGTTTCCAGGCGTGTCCAGTGTGTTTCCAGTGTGTGTTTCCAGTGTGTGTTTCCAGTGTGTGTTTCCAGTGTGTGTTTCCAGCGTGTCCAGTGTGTTTCCAGTGTGTTTCCAGTGTGTTTCCAGTGTGTTTCCAGTGTGTCCAGTGTGTGTTTCCAGTGTGTTTCCAGTGTGTCCAGTGTGTTTCCAGTGTGTGTTTCCAGTGTGTGTGTCCAGTGTGTTTCCAGTGTGTTTCCAGTGTGTCCAGTGTGTTTCCAGTGTGTTTCCAGTGTGTCCAGTGTGTGTTTCCAGTGTGTTTCCAGTGTGTTTCCAGTGTGCTGGCTGGCTCATCTAGCTGTGTCGAGGCTGCTGCTGGTACTGAGGTGGTAGAAGGACATGCAGGCAGACAGACTGCTGTACACCCCCTCACATTCCTCCTTTCTATGAGCATGCCCCTGTGTGTGTGAGTGTGTGTGAGTGTATGTGTGTGTCTCTGCGTGTGTGTATCTCTGTCTGTGTGAGCGTGTGTCCCTATGTGTGTCTGAGCGTGTGTGTGTGTCTCTGTGTGTGTGTCTGTGTGTGTGCTCTGTATCTGTGTGTTTGAGCATGTGTGTGTGTCTGTGTGTGTGCTCTGTATCTGTGTGTTTGAGCATGTGTGTGTGTCTGTGTGTGTGCTCTGTATCTGTGTGTTTGAGCATGTGTGTGTGTCTGTGTGTGTGCTCTGTATCTGTGTGTTTGAGCATGTGTGTGTGTCTGTGTGTGTGCTCTGTATCTGTGTGTTTGAGCATGTGTGTGTGTCTGTGTGTGTGCTCTGTATCTGTGTGTTTGAGCATGTGTGTGTGTCTGTGTGTGTGCTCTGTATCTGTGTGTTTGAGCATGTGTGTGTGTTTGTGCTCTGTATCTGTGTGTTTGAGCATGTGTGTGTGTCTGTGCTCTGTATCTGTGTGTTTGAGCATGTGTGTGTGTGGTGCTCTGTATCTGTGTGTGTCCATGTGTTTTCTTTGTGCACGTGTGCACAACATTTTCCTATTTCCTGCATTGCTAGTTTCCTGGCTGTGTGGTCTGCTGACCTGCTGACAGTCTGGGGTGATGTACTGCTCTGTGCATGTGCAGAAGGGACATCATGCAGTGTTGTGTTTCTGCTGGTCCTGCTGTTACAGAGAGCCTGCCAACACACCAACCAATACTCTAACGATGTCTGCAGGAGCCCCTCACACTGTGGCCCCTCACAGCTGTGGCCCCTCACTGCTGTGGCCCCTCACTGCTGTGGCCCCTCACAGCTGTGGCCCCTCACTGCTGTGGCCCCTCACTGCTGTGGCCCCTCACTGCTGTGGCCCATCAGGGCTGTGGCCCCTCACAGCTGTGGCCCCTCACAGCTGTGGCCCCTCACAGCTGTGGCCCCTCACTGCTGTGGCCCCTCACTGCTGTGGCCCATCAGGGCTGTGGCCCCTCACTGCTGTGGCCCCTCACTGCTGTTGCCCCTCACTGCTGTGGCCCCTCACAGATGTGGCCCCTCACAGATGTGGCCCCTCACAGATGTGGCCCCTCACAGCTGTGGCCCCTCCTTTTTACAGGTGTCGGAGCCTGTGTGTTTAGGTTTGCCGTCACCACGGAGACCGAACGCTGTGTTGTCGGAAGCTGTTCTTTCTTGGTAACCATTGGCAACCTGAGTGTCCTGCTGCGCTTTAGAACGGCTCCAGGTGAGGATTAAAAAATCTGCTTCATCCTCAATAGAAGTTAAGAAACATTAATAATAATAACATTAGAAGTGATGTTGATGACATGTTGCTGACATGTTGATGACGTTGCTGACATGTTGCTGACATGTTGCTGACATGTTGCTGACATGTTGATGACATGTTGCTGACATGTTGCTGACATGTTGCTGACATGTTGCTGACATGTTGATGACATGTTGCTGAAATGTTGCGGACATGTTGATGACATGTTGATGACAAGTTGATGACATGTTGCTGACATGTTGATGACATGTTGCTGACATGTTGCTGACATGTTGATGACATGTTGATGACATGTTGATGACATGTTGATGACATGTTGATGACATGTTGCTGACATGTTGTTGACATGTTGATGACATGTTGCTGACATGTTGATGACATGTTGTTGACATGTTGCTGACATGTTGCTGACATGTTGATGACATGTTGATGACATGTGCTGACATGTTGCTGACATGTTGCTGACATGTTGATGACATGTTGTTGACATGTTGCTGACATGTTGCTGACATGTTGATGACATGTTGCTGACATGTTGCTGACATGTTGTTGACATGTTGTTGACATGTTGCTGACATGTTGATGATATGTTGCTGACATGTTGCTGACATGTTGATGACATGTTGATGACATGTTGATGACATGTTGCTGACATGTTGCTGACATGTTGCTGACATGTTGATGACATGTTGATGACATGTTGCTGACATGTTGCTGACATGTTGATGACATGTTGCTGACATGTTGCTGACATGTGATGACATGTTGATGACATGTTGATGACATGTTGCTGACATGTTGTTGACATGTTGATGACATGTTGATGACATGTTGATGACATGTTGCTGACATGTTGCTGACATGTTGATGACAAGTTGTTGACATGTTGCTGACATGTTGCTGACATGTTGCTGACATGTTGCTGACATGTTGATGACATGTTGCTGACATGTTGATGACATGTTGATGACATGTTGCTGACATGTTGATGACATGTTGTTGACATGTTGCTGACATGTTGCTGACATGTTGATGACATGTTGCTGACATGTTGCTGACATGTTGATGACATGTTGATGACATGTTGCTGACATGTTGTTGACATGTTGCTGACATGTTGATGACATGTTGATGACATGTTGCTGACATGTTGCTGACATGTTGATGACATGTTGCTGACATGTTTGTTGACATGTTGATGACATGTTGATGACATGTTGATGACATGTTGCTGACATGTTGCTGACATGTTGATGACAAGTTGTTGACATGTTGCTGACATGTTGCTGACATGTTGCTGACATGTTGCTGACATGTTGATGACATGTTGCTGACATGTTGATGACATGTTGTTGACATGTTGCTGACATGTTGCTGACATGTTGATGACATGTTGCTGACATGTTGATGACATGTTGTCTGTTTCCTGTTTCCTCCAGAGCTGCAGGACTTCCTCTACCAACTGAGGGGAGGAGTCAGCAGCAGGAGGCAGACATCCCAAGACTCCTCCCCCCTGAACGGTCACGTAGGTTACCATTAGCGACCATCCCATAATGTCATGTCCAGGTGTGTGGAGTTCTGCTGACCCCCCCCCCCCCCCCCCCCCCTCCTCTTCAGTTCCAGGGTCACTTGTCCCAGCAGCAGAATATGCTACAGGATTACCTGAGAACAGCCACATACCAGAAGGCCATGCTGCTTAACGAGGCTGACTTCAGAGACAAGGTGCCCCCCTCACACCCCTGTGTTCCCCGGCCTCCAGAAGGGCCTCACTCTACCCCCCTAGACCAGGGGGGTCAAACTGGTGCCATCGAGGGCCGAAAGGGTGCAGGTTTTCGTGTCAACCAAGCACTACACCAGCTGCTTTCACTAACGAGTTTCTCTACTCGTTAGATAATTTTGGCCCTCGATGGCACCTGGTTTGACACCTCTGATCTAGGCGGTTCTACCGTCAGGTTCTAAAGGTTCTGTACCTGCTCTGTGTGGGATGATGTTGATGATGCTGTGTGTTCTCCAGGTGGTTCTGGAAGTGGGCTCTGGTTCTGGGATCCTGTCCTTGTTCGCTCTGCAGGCTGGGGCTCGGAGGGTGTACACTGTCCAGCCCAGCGCCGCTGTCAAGTACACTCAGGTACCCACAAACTACCAGAGAGTAGAGAGTCACACATTTAAGTCTCCCTCCCTCCCTCCCTCCTCCAGAAAAATAATGGTTTGGGCCAGAATAAGCCTCAAGTCATTTCTCCTTAAGAATGTCAAGCCATGCAAAATAACAGGAGGGGGCAGGGTGTGTGTGTGTGTGTGTTTAGGGACTAAGTGGGCTGTCATCCAGGGTTCTGCGGTTTTCTTTTGGCTTGTAAGAGACACATGATGGGGGTGAGGGTGGGTGAGGGTGAGGGTGGGTGAGGGTGAGGGTGGGTGAGGGTGGGTGAGGGTGGGTGAGGGTGGGTGAGGGTAAGGATGAGGGTGAGGGTGGGTGAGGGTGAGGGTGGGTGAGGGTGAGGGTGGGTGAGGGTGAGGGTGAGTGAGGGTGAGGGTGGGTGAGGGTGAGGGTGGGGTGAGGGTGAGTGAGGGTGAAGGTGGGTGAGGGTGAGGGTGGGTGAGGGTGAGTGAGGGTGAAGGTGGGTGAGGGTGAAGGTGGGTGAGGGTGAGGGTGGGTGAGGGTGGGTGAGGGTGAGGGTGGGTGAGGGTGAGGGTGAGGGTGAGGGTGAGGGTGGGTGAGGGTGAGGGTGGGTGAGGGTGAGTGAGGGTGAAGGTGGGTGAGGGTGAAGGTGGGTGAGGGTGAAGGTGGGTGAGGGTGGGTGAGGGTGGGTGAGGGTGGGTGAGGGTGGGTGAGGGTGAGTGAGGGTGGGTGAGGGTGGGTGAGTGAGGGTGGGTGAGGGTGAGTGAGGGTGGGGTGAGGGGTGGGTGAGGGTGGGTGCTTGGGCAGACATTAGTCAGATCAGTCACCAGCTTTGTGTGGTCGTGTTTGTGTTGTGTCCTGTGCAGCTCCTGATGAGCAGTAATGGGGCGTCAGACAGGGTGAGTGTCCTGGGGGGCGGGGTGGAGGGGGGGGGGGGGGGCGGGGTGGAGGAGGTGTGCTGCCCCGAGAAGGTCGACATCATCATCTCTGAGCCAATCGGATACATGCTGCTCAACGACAGGATGTTGGAGAGCTACGTCCGCGCCAGGAAGTGGCTCCAACCCAACGGTCAGTTACCCCCCCCTTCACCCCCCCCACCCCCCACCCCTCCACCCCCCCCACAGCACATGTGTTCCAGACTGAAAGCATGACGGTGATGATGCTGTGTAGATTCATGTGTGTGTGTGTGTGTGTGTGTAGGTCTCATGTTCCCCTCCTACAGTGACCTCCATCTGGCCCCCTTCACAGGACGAGCAGCTCTACATGGAACACCAAGCTCGTGCTAGCTTCTGGTGGGACACACACACACACACACACGCGCTGACAGATATGTCCTTTCTCTCCACCTCCCCCATCCCCCATCTCTTCTCTCTCCTCTTCTCTCCCTCCCCCTCTCTTCTTTCCTCACCTCCCTGTCCTCCCCTCTCCCCCCTTCCTCGCTCCTGAATACCAGTGTGTTAACAGAGCATGATGACCCTTTCCTCTCCCTTCCTCCCCCCTTCCTCTCCCTTCCTCCCCCCTTTCCTCTCCCTTCCTCCCCCTTCCTCTCCCTTCCTCCCCCCTTTCCTCTCCCTTCCTCCCCCCTTTCCTCTCCCTTCCTCCCCCCTTTCCTCTCCCTTCCTCCCCCTTCCTCCCCCCTTTCCTCTCCCTTCCTCCCCCTTTCCTCTCCCTTCCTCCCCCCTTTCCTCTCCCTTCCTCCCCCTTCCTCCCCCCTTTCCTCTCCCTTCCTCCCCCCTTTCCTCTCCCTTCCTCCCCCCTTTCCTCTCCCTTCCTCCCCCTTTCCTCTCCCTTCCTCTCCCTTCCTCCTCTCTTCTCTCCCCCTTTCTCATCCTGCAGTCTTCCTCTCCTTCGCTCCCCTAGTCTCATGTTCCACCAGCATCATGTTGTTCCACCTCACTCAGCAGACTAGGGGTGGTGCTGCCAGGGTATTAGTGCCCCCCCACACCCCCCCCAGCCCCCAGCCTCCCCCCCTCAGCCCCCCCCCTCCCCCGACTCTGTGTAGGTTAGCACCAGGCCGTGACCTCAGTCAAGCACATTTCCTGTGGGCCTAAGACTCAGGCTGCTAGAGCCATTTATCCCTCCTCATACCCTAACCAGACTCCCCCCCCTCACATTCCCTCAGACCCTAACCAGACTAGACCCCCCCCCTCACACTCCCTCCTCCCTGCTCTCCTTTTCCTCATAATACATCTCTAACCTGTAATCCACCATGTTTGTACGCTCCTGCAGGCGTCAGAAGTGTTTCTATGGCATCAACCTGAGTGGCCTGTACAGCGCTGCAGTGGAGGAGTTCTTCAGGCAGCCCCATCGTGGTGAGGGGGGGAGGGGGGCAGGGTCAGGGGGGCCTGGGGGGGCGGGGGGGGGGAGAGCTCCTCCTCACTGTGTCTGTGTTCCAGGATACATTTGACACGCACATTCTGATGGCGAAGTCCATCAAACACTCCATCAGCTTCAGTGAGACGAAGGAGCTGGACCTCCTCAGGTACCGACTCTGCTGTGGGCTCAGACATGATGCCTAGCAGCTGTTCCTGTGATCTCCAGCCAGTGTGTGTGTGTGTGTGTGTGTGTGTGTGTGTGTGTGTGTGTGTGTGTGTGTGTGTGGCAGGATGGAGATTCCCTTTGTGTTTCCTCTCCTCCAGTCTGGGCTGGTCCATGGCTTTGCCTTCTGGTTCGACGTGGCCTTTGTAGGGTCAAAGTAAGAACCACCACAGAGGCACCACTAAGACAGTCTGTCCACATCATAATTTGGTATTTTATTGATTGTTAAGGTTGAAAGCAATTTGTCAGCTTGTTTCTGTCAAGAAAACAAGAATGACTTATAACCACCACACTTCCCATTGAAAAACGGTCAAAACTGACTTTAAACTTAAACTCATAGACATATAAATAAACCAAAACCCAACACGTACAACTGATTTCTCCCTCCCTCTTTCTTTCTCTCTCTCTCCCTCCATCTCTCTCCCTCTCTCCATTCCTCCCTCCCTCCATCTCTCCATTCCTCCCTCCCTCCCTCTCTCCCTCTCTCCATTCCTCCCTCTCTCCCTCTCTCCCTCCCTCCATATCTCCCTCCCTCCATCTCCCTCCATCTCTCTCTCTCCCTCTCTCCATTCCTCCCTCCCTCCATCTCCCTCCCTATCTCCCTCTCCCTCCATCTCCCTCCCTCCCTCTCTCTCCCTCCCTCCATCTCTCTCCCCCCTCTCCCCCCCTCCCTCCATCTCTCTCCCCCCCTCCCTCCCTCCCTCCCTCCCCCTCCCTCCCCCCCTCTCTCCCTCTCTCCATCTCCCTCCCTCCCCCCCTCTCTCCATCTCCCTCCCCCCCTCTCTCCCTCCCCCCCTTCTCCCTCCCTCCAGGGCGACAGTGTGGTTGTCCACCTCTCCCTCTGAGCCTCTGACCCACTGGTACCAGGTCCGCTGCCTGCTGCAGACTCCTCTGTTCGCCAAGCTGGGTCAGACTCTGTCTGGATGGTGCTGCTCACTGCCAACAGGAGGTAAAGGAATAGACCACTAAAACAACACTGGGGGAATAGAAAGATCAGATAGATTCAACTTTATTGTCGTTAAACATGTATAACTACAAGGAAACCAAATCCAGTTTAGCATTCAATCAGAAGTTCAAGAGAAACTGTTATGTACAGATAATTTAGATACATTTGTACAGATTACTTAAATGCTGATAAAACATGGGGTTAGGACTAAGAGACCAGGAGACGAGTCCCAAAGGGATGAGGAGATGTGCTAGGAGAGATGGTCTGATCCCAGCTGTACAGGTGGGTGGTCTAAACCCCCCCCCCCCCCCCCCCCCCGCTGTCCTGCCAGGCAGAGCTATGACATCGACATCACAGCAGTGGTGGACCAATCAGGCTTCAGGTCTGGGAACAGCCTGGACCTCAAGAACCTCTTGTTCAGGTCAGCTGATGTCCCACTTCTCTCTTTATTAGCACAACTGCTTCACATTTGACACTTCATTATTTAGCTTTTTTGTCCAAAGAGTCGTGTAAATTGTGCGTGGAGGATTTTAAAGTGTTTTTCTCCTCTGCAGGTACGCCTGACAGGAGACCATCTTAAGATGGCTTTATCATCCTTATCCAATAACCCTCAATACATCCGTGTTCTCAGACAATTAAACCCGATATTCCTGCTGCAAACGTCCTATTGTACCTGTATTGTTGAGGAAATCAATCTGCAGTATCAATGCAAGTGGAGAGAGAAAGACACGTGAGAGAGATAAAATAAAAAAGTTAAACTGAGCGTCTCTTGTCTAGTTTCATCTTCAGGAACAAGATGTTCTAATCAAAGTAGCTGTGAGGCTTCAGCAGACATCTTCCCAGTGTTTCTAACTCACCTGGTCCTCAGAGACAAGCTACTGCCAAATGACGAGCTTTGATTTAAGGGGAGAATCAGACTCTGTCAACCAGGTGGTAGAGAGGAAAATGATAACCATACTGTCAGCCAGGGGCGTCGTTAGCCCTAAAATTTTATTCAGCCCCCCCTAAATAATTATCGGGATTATTATCGGACCGCCGAAGAAATACTATAATTAATAACAATATTTTATTTAGAAAGATTACCGGATGCTCTCGGTTAAATGTCGGTCAGTTGAGCGTCAAAAATGTAACCCACAAGTTCGAAAAACGAGTAAAAAACTGACGTCTTTGGGAATCGCTGGCTAGCTCGCTCGTTCAGTTTTGTTTGTGACAGGCATGAGATTTGTGTGGTGTTTTTTAAAGAAGACTTCAGTCATTATAGAATACACCTGGACACGGATGAGTCAGACTGAGGACTGTGGGATTCTTCTGGTGTGTTCTGGAATGAACTCAGCATGTTGTGGAACCTGTATTCTGCAACTCCTTAAAATGTCTGGAAAGGTCATGCGCTGCCCTCTAGTGGAGAGTAAATAACCAAAAGTTTAGTGACAATAATGGTGGAAATGAGGATTGAAAAGACTTCCAGAGATGACGGCAAAATCTCTGTCATTCTCTAGCTAAGACTGTTTCTAGATGATGCACACAAAGTCAGAATCAGTCTGTCACTTTAGATCTTTAGCCTCTGATAAACGAAAGTCTGTACATGAAAGTTCTCACTGACCTGCAATAAATTGTGAAATAGAATCCAACTAAACTCAAGGCAAAGCTGTACCACAAAGATTTATTGTTTCAAGATGGTCCAAATATGATATTTGAAGGTCCATAATTTAATCTACAGATATATTTATCAAACAGTACAAAATAACTTTCAGACAGACGCATGTGCTCAATCTTTCTTGGTCTCGGTCTCCACAGGGATGGGGGTGTGGCCTTCTGCTCCTGCGCTCTTAGTGGACGAGGCTTCTGCGATGGCAGGGGGCGTGAAGCTGATGGGCACCACCCTCTCTTTCCCATCAGTCACTGCCTGTTGTGGCGCATTGATCCTGAGCTGCCCATTGGTCAGGGAGCATGTGACCTCTTCAGGGTTGACCCCGTCAGGAAGGTCAAACTCCTGCCTGAACTCCTGACACCTGTAAGAGTAGCAGCCTTTCCCATCGTCCTGCTTCTTCTCTGTCTTCCCGCTGACTCTCAGCTTCCTGCCCACCTGCTTGACGACAGGTCCTCCGGGGAGAAGTCCTTAGTGTCCAGGGTCAGAGCGAAGACGTTACGGTCCTTACCCATCTGGAAAGAGATTGGCTGGAAGACGGAGGAGGAGGACGCTGACTGGTCGATCTCCTCGAAGATCTTCTGGTGCAGACGCTCCATGTACTCCATGCTGTGCCTCATCTCCTGCATGTGCCTCATCATCTCCTGCTCCATGTGTAGAACAGGGGTCTGGTCTCTGGCCACAGGCTGCGGACGGGCCAGTGCAGGTCCATGAAGGGGCTGGTAGGGTGCTGGAATACACTGGGGCAGAGCATCGTCACTGCTGGTCTCTCTTCTGGTCTCTACTGGTTTCTGCTGAACTCCTCTTGGTCTCTGTTTTTGTAGTTGTCTTGTTTTGCTCGTCTCCTCTTGTCTCTCTGCTGGTTCCTGTGTTATCGTCTCCTCTTGTCTCTCTGCTGGTTCCTGTGTTATCGTCTCCTCTTGTCTCTCTGCTGGTTCCTGTGTTATCGTCTCCTCTTGTCTCTCTGCTGGTTCCTGTGTTATCGTCTCCTCTTGTCTCTCTGCTGGTTCCTGTGTTATCGTCTCGGAGTCTGAAGGAGCTTCTGGCTGATCACAGCCAACCTGCCTGTTTTTATAGTGGGATGGAAACTTCCAGCTGCATTCCAGTGACGGTGGCCTTTCTGTTATGACTACGTCACCTTACTCACAGTCCCAAACAGCTTTAGGCTGTGACTTCAGCCCTGCTTCCACATGCCATGGTGGGGCATCTCTAGTCTATTTAAGGGTTTAGGCTCAGTGGCTGGTCACTTGGCCAGGATACACAAGAGAGAGGGGGGGGGGGGTGATAAGCAGAAGGACAGAGAGACTGAGAAAGAGAGAGAGAGAGAACGGCGGGGGGGGGGAGGAAAAAGGAAAGAGCAAAAAAAAGAGAGCAAAAGAGAGAGACAAAAGAGAGACAAAAGAGAGAGACAAAAGAGAGAGACAAAGCCAGAGGGAGAGAGAGACTGAAAAGAGGAATTGTGACAGCTGCCTGCTTGGTCATTCACACCCTGAGATTAACTATGTTCCTCGTGACAACAACCCTAAAGATATCCCTGATGCTGCTGCTCTAGCAGCTAGGCACACCACTGAAGGTTAAAGAAACAGTGAGCTAGTATGAAAAGGCAAATGTTTTAGACTGAAATGATACCAATACCAAGAAGATCTCTACCTCCAGCACAGCCTCTGGTGGTTATATTTGACCACTGTCACTGTTCCAAGTCTTTCCCCACAGATGAGCATGTGAACATGATAACGGGTGACAACATTGTTTCTGCATTTAGTTCTATTTAAATGGGATGGTGAGGTTGTGAATAGACAGTCAGCGAAGGAAACATGATCGCTTACAGTAAAGATTGTGACTCGTGAACCCAGTCCAAACTCCTAACAGCATCATGACTGAACCAGCCCTGACCACCTCTCACACACACACACACACACACACACACACACACACACACACACTGTCGGTTCATTTAAGGACAAGTTCTGTTGATTTATTGACTGGCAGTTATATTCCTGCTCAGTATTAAGAAATAGTTCCAATCCAGGACATGAGGGAAGATGGTTTTGACTATAGGTAAGAAGGACTCATGAACAGAGGTAAATATATGTATATATATTTATTACATCATTCAATTGTATTCAAATACATCAAATACATGTCAGTGTAGGTAGAACATGAGTAAATACAATTGCTACAATTGATTGTTGAATGTATAAAATGACATTAACAGGAACAGAGAATCATATCAGTCAGCTCGTCAGCGGCCTCCTTCTGGTTGCTGTGTGTCGGTGCTCTGTGACTCTGCTGGACTGCCCTCTGTGGTGAGCTGTGGTACTGCGGGGGCTGTGCCTGCTCCAGGCTCGATCTGATGGGTACCTCTCGCTCCGTCCCCTCTGGACGCTCTGCTGTAGGAGCCTGGATGTAGAGCTTCCCGTCTTGAGCCAGGGAGCATGTGACCTCTTCAGGGTTGACCCCGTCAGGAAGGTCAAACTCCTGCCTGAACTCCTGACACCTGTAAGAGTAGCAGCCTTTGCCATCGTCCTGCTTCTTCTCTGTCTTCCCGCTGACTCTCAGCTTCCTGCCCACCTGCTTGACGGACAGGTCCTCCGGGGAGAAGTCCTTAGTGTCCAGGGTCAGAGCGAAGCGCCCTGCCTCCCTGTCCAGCTGGTGGGAGACTGGCTGGATGGCCACAGAGGAGGCTGCTGGACTGTGGTCAATCTCCTGGAAGATGGCGTGCTGGAGCTTTTCGATCTTCTCCAGACTGCTGTCGAGCTCCGTCAGGTGTCTCTGCAGCAGGTCCTGCTGGAGCAGGACAGGACGCAGCTCCGGCCACAGACTGCGGACAGGCCAGTGGAGGTCCACAGCTGGTCTGAGGGACGCCTGGAGGAGTTTGAGACGGAGCATCTTGACTGAGAGCGTTGAAGTTGTTGATGTGTTGAATCCTCTTCCTTTGAGATCACGATGTGCTCAGTGTTGCTGCTTGTAGCTTTCTGTCTGAGCTGTAGGGTTTTCCCAGTTTTATATTCTGCCACTACGAGCGCTAGCACATTCAGGAACCTTCCAGTACTTACCACACTTCTCCACCGGGAGGCAAATCACCCGGAAGTGAGTAAACAGTATCGTATGTTACAAAATGGAAAGTTTAGTCATACTGTCCCAGTCTAATGTTGTCATCTAAATGTTTTTATCCACCTTGATTGTTCAGATTGCGATTGTTATTATTCCCAAAGAAAGTAAATAACGAAATTATAATAAGGTGCATTTACATTGTATTTATATTTTCTTTACCAGATTGTTGAATTACTGTCAAACAGTCCACATAATAAATCATAACTCCCACAACAACAACATTTATGATTTAATGTATACGTTGTATTCACACAACCTTTCCTAAAGAATGTCAAGGGGACATTTTGGGAAATAAAAACAGTGTCTTATAATTAAGATTAAAATGCGTCCAAGCCCCATGGTCCAAGCACGCAACTGACAGTACAGACCGGAAACTAGATGTCCAGTGCCAGACCGGAAGTTGGTCCAATCTTAACAGGAAGTTGGTCCCAGCTGGTTCCAGTGTTCCAGATGGTTCATGGGTCTGTTGTTGTTGTGAAAATGGCGACGTCTCGCCGCTCTGTCCAGCAGCAGCATCAGAGTGTTTCCTCTCCGCCCCGCAGTAGCTCTCTCCTCTCCCCGCCTCTGGCTGTTTCACCCTCGGTATCTTTAGACGGTTCTCCAACTCTTCCAGTCGGTTCTGATCCTGACAGTGCGGCTGATCCAGATCCGTCTGATCCAGATCTGTCCCCGGGCTCTCCTGACATCCCCACCCCGGCTGTGAGCAGCAGGTCCCCGGGTTCTCCTGACATCCCGACCCCGGCTCTGCGCAGCTCCAGCCCGGGCAGCAGTTCTCCCTCCACCGGGGTGGAAGCACCTCTGACTCCACCCCGGACTCCGGCAGCTCCAGCCCGGGTAGCAAGCAGCGGGGGAGGCTCCTTCAGGGAGCTGTTTGAAGCCTGTCGGGAGTGGAGATGTGTCCCGGGTGAAGAGGCTGCTCGATCCCGGTAACGTGAACTCCAAGGACATGGCTGGACGGAAGTCTACCCCGCTTCACTTCGCTGCAGGTAACTTCATCAGCGGGATAGTTTGTAAACACAGCTCGGTGGTTGTGTTTCGGTAGTTGTGTTTAGGTGCTGTGTTGATATATTTAGTTGAATTAACTTAAACAGTTTGCTATGTTAGGTGGACATGGACGGCATTGTGTAACTTGCTCTATAAACTGTTTTTATTCGGGACTAACTTGTGTTTCTGTGTGTGTGTGGGGGGATGGGAGGATGAGGAGGATGGGAGGATGGGGAACTTTGTGTCGGATGTCAACACCAACACAGTTCGCTGACTTTCCATAACCGGCATTATCATGAGCATATCTTTAGGTAGCAACATCAACAGACACGTTCTGACTGCTAAGTTAGTTGATCAAAATGAATCATGATCTCAAACCCAAAATACTGATTCTTTACTCCACTCAAAAGCAACACAATAAGCTCCGCTTACGAAAAGTTTTGTCGTAGATTCGATTCGGCGCTTGTTGTAGGTTATATTTTGTGTACTGTGGGTGTTAACCAGATAAATCACAATAAACATGCATTTTCCTCACCTCCTCTTGGGAGAGAGGGGGAGTCATGTGGCTCAGCGGTTAAGGCGTTGGGCTAGTGATCATAAGGTTGTGAGTTCGATTCCCGGCTGTGGCTACATGACCTTTCACCCTACTTGCTGTAAGTCGCTCTGGTTAAGAGCGTCTGATAAATGACTACATGTAAATGTCCTCTCACCATATCATTGTGTGTCTTCTGGCCATATCCTGTCCCACCTCACAATGTCTTATTCCTGTCTCTGTATTCCTCCAGGCTTCGGTAGGAAGGACGTGGTGGAACACCTCCTCCAGACAGGCGCTAACGTGCACGCCCGTGATGACGGGGGCCTCATCCCACTCCACAATGCCTGCTCCTTCGGCCACGCCGAGGTGGTGAGCCTGCTGCTGTGCCAGGGAGCTGACCCCAACGCCAGAGACAACTGGAACTACACTCCTCTGC
>CM059329.1:816683-839183 GCA_030340685.1 Protosalanx chinensis
GATCCCACTTCATGAACCCTCTGACCCTGCTTCATGAACCCTGTGATCTTGCTTCATGAACCCTCTGATCCTGCTTGAAGATCTCCTGCACGCTCTGTTGAAGCTGAACTCTTCCTGTCTGAGGGGATTGGTTGTCACCTGGTGATGTAATCGTTCCAGGTGTGGAGACACGCCCCTGTGAACAGGCGGGTGAGAGACAGACGCAAAAGACACGCCTCCTCCCCTGTGAGCACAACACACACAACACACACATGCAGATACACACACACACACATGCAGATACACACACACACACATGCAGATACACACACACACACACATGCAGATACACACACACACACATGCAGATACACACACAACACACACACACATGCAGATACACACACAACACACATGCAGATACACACACACACACACATGCAGATACACACACACACACACACACACACACACATGCAGATACACACACACACACATGCAGATACACACACACACACACACACACACACATGCAGATACACACACACACACACACACACATGCAGATACACACACACACACACACATGCAGATACACACACACACGCAGATATACACACACACAACACACATGCAGATACACACACACACACACACACACACATGCAGATACACACACACACAACACACATGCAGATACACACACACACACACAACACACACATGCAGATACACACACACACACATGCACACAAGGTTAATGAAAGCAGCATGTATTCTAAAACACACCTGGTGATATAGTATGTTCAATGTATGTAGGCCTGAAGTGTTGGTGAGGGGGGGGGGGGGGGGGTAGCTAACCATTGGAGGTCACAATGTTGTCTCCATACATGTTGTGCATGACATCAGCGGGGTCCTTCAGGAACACAGAGGACTTCTCTGGACGACACACGTACGTGAACACACATGACCACTTTATCAGAAACAGCAACATGGATGAATCACAAGGTCCATCCAGTTCTCTATTCTCTGCTTGTGAAATCACAGCCACTCCCTGCAGTAACACTTGTCACTAACTAGAAGCCATCAAGCTCCTCCTCTCTGATCAGTAACATTATGCAAGCCCAGTTAAAAGCTTGCTCCATGGGGGGTACTGAGGGGTGTACGCCCAAATGGAAGGCTGTCCTCCTTCAAAAATGTATAGTTAAAGTATAAAAATGTGTCTTAAATTGATATGATGACGCTTTACTAAGTATTCCTTTACAACTGGCATTGGCTATGAATTATATTAAGATGCCTTTATCCTTACCAGCAGAATATGAGTTCTTATTTTCACTTTCATAATGCTGTGTAAATACATGTCGATTCTGCTACTAGGTGATGGACAAGTATTCACAAGGCATCGTGCAAAGACACCTGCTGCAAAACCACATGTTTGGGGGGGTAAATGTCCTGTAATAACCCCCCTCACACACACACACACACACACACACACAGACACACCACTACTGGCTTGGGGACGTCACGGGTGATTCTCATGACACGGTCAGTGGATAAACCGTGTCTAATGCAGATTATGGATGAATGACCAGCAGGCATAATAACGTCCCGTGACCGAAGAGGAAAACACTCTTGCAAATTAAACTCCGGAACGAAATTAGTCCTAAATAAGTGAATAATTAATGAGACATCACAAAACTTTTGCAGGTTAATTTAATCACACACACACACACACACACACACACACACACATTGTACCCACCGCACAGTAAGTGTCTCATTCCTTCCACTGAGCAGATGAATGTTGTGGGTCTGTTTAGAAGTCTGGACTGGAAGATCCGTGTCCCGTACTTCTCAATGCGCTGTTGGCAGAAGAGCACCGGGTCTCTGTAAAACTCCAGTGACTTATCACCCAGCAGGGACACACCTGCACTGCCCGGTAACTTCGCCATCCTCTGCCGCTCCTTAATGACACCTTCCAGCTCTTATGTTGCTCAGATACACGAGTCAAAGTCCTGCTGTCAGATACAGCAGTGAACCTGGAGCCTCCCTGTGACCCAGCAGGGTTACATTATTCTCTGTTAAACGGATTAAACCATGCGAGCACTAGAGGCTAACGCGTTAATTCAAGTCTACTTCCTATCGTCTCTCAAACCTCCCAGAGGCTGTTAGACATCAGGACAGGGATGGATCTCGGTACTGCTGTGTCATGGTCTTATCTCGATGGGAACCGCAGCTCACTATCCTTCCTGGAGTTCACCAAAGTCCCGCCCCTAGCCGGCAGCACCGGAGCGCTCTCCTCCTGGGACCCGCAGCACCAGGCAGGCAGCAGCAGGGGCGGGACACTGTCCCGGGGACAGGGGGGGCTTCAGGGGCGGGACACTGTCCCGGGGACATGGGGTGGGGGGGGGGGGGGGGGGGGGGGGGGGGGGGGATGTATAGACACATTCCTGTGATCGCTGCTTGAACCACTCAAACAAAAGCTCAGTGTTATTCTGCTGGTGTTATTCTGCTGGTGTTATTCTGCTGGTGTTATTCTGCTGGTGTTATTCTGCTGGTGTTATTCTGCTGGTGTTATTCTGCTGGTGTTATTCTGCTGGTGTTATTCTGCTGGTGTTATTCTGCTGGTGTTATTCTGCTGGTGTTATTCTGCTGGTGTTATTCTGCTGGTGTTATTCTGCTGGTGTTATTCTGCTGGTGTTATTCTGCTGGTGTTATTCTGCTGGTGTTATTCTGCTGGTTTCCTCCACCAGAGTCCCTCTGTAATCTATTATTAGAACACACTAATACTGTGCAACATCCACTCTATTCTAACAAGTTAACAACTACTTTACCTGCCCCCCCCCCCCCACACACACACCTTCATTCCCCCACCCTGCACTCCCCCAGCCTCCAGCCCCCCCAGCCTCCAGCCCCCCCAGCCCCTCCAGCCTCCAGCCCCCCCAGCCTCCAGCCCCTCCAGCCTTCAGCCCCCCCAGCCTCCAGCCCCCCCAGCCTCCAGCCCCCCCAGCCTGCACTCCCCCAGCCTCCAGCCCCCCCAGCCTCCAGCCCCCCCGGCCTCCAGCCCCTCCAGCCTTCAGCCCCCCCAGCCTTCAGCCCCCCCAGCCTCCAGCCCCCCCAGCCTCCAGCCCCCCCAGCCTGCACGCCCCCAGCCTCCAGCCCCCCCAACCCCTCAGCCCCCCAGCCTCCAGCCCCTCCAGCCTTCAGCCCCCCCAGCCTCCAGCCCCCCCAGCCTCCAGCCCCCCCAGCCTGCACGCCCCCAGCCTCCAGCCTCCCCAACCCCTCAGCCCCCCAGCCTCCAGCCCCCCAGCCCCTCCAGCCTCCAGCCCCCCAAGCCTTCACCCCCCCCCAAACCAGCAGACCCACCCTCAACCCCTGATCTGCTTGAACCTTGACGTCATACAGATGTTTGCTTTCAAAAAAGGCCACCTGCTCATATCGTATTTACCTCAAAATCAAAAAGCACTTGATGTATCATTGTATAACACAATGATAACTCTAGTTTGAGTACAAGAAAAGCATTGCACTTCCACGTTGTGGCCGGACGGGGGCGGTGTTGCCCACATGTTCCTGCCCTGTAGAGCGCAGTGGTTCTGGGGGCAGCCCGTCCATCCATCCCTCCTACCGCGAGCCACGGAAACTCCTCACTCCAGTCTCCCAGTTGGTCAGGCTGCCTGTCTTCCTGTCTGCCTGCCTGCCTGTCTGTCTACCTGTCTGTCTGTCCCTCTCTCAGTCTCCCTGCCCCGGTCACCATGGCCCCTCGGTAACCCCCATGGCACTGAGCGCACCTGCCGGGCAGGTAGAGATCCAGGTTCAGGAACATGAGAGTCCATAGGAACCCGAGGAGCCGCGCGAGCCGGAGAACGGAGGCGGAGAACTCTCAGGTGAGGGAAGTTTATTAGACCGATATGGTGTGACAAGGTGCGAGCATATATAGTTCATAAAAAGTGCCGTGAACTTGTAAACTTTTTTTACGCTTGAATTGAGCTGTTACGGGTATATATTTTAATAGACAGATGCTGAAGTTTCTGACGTGATGCTGTTTCTAGAAATTCCTTCCTTCTGTGTTACCTTGTTCAGTGGCTAAATATTAGGGTGAACATGTACAGGAACACACATGGTGAATGGGTCTTTCGCTTTCTTACACAAACACAGCGGCAACGCACGTGCACGCGCCTGCACACGCATTGTGCAAGGAGTTTCGTGAGATTATTTCTACACGATGCTTTTAATGTGTGTGTGTGTGCAAAGTGCGAGTGTGTGGGAATGAGGTGTGTATGTGTGTGTGTGTGTGTGTGTGTGTGTGTGTGGAAGGGGGTGTTTATAAGCTAAACACAAGCTGCTCGGCTGGCTGCAGAGTGTGTTTAGGATACAGTTGTAACGTGGTGACACAACACAAAGAGAGACACACACATAATCTGGAGACACACTCCCAGATAGACACACTACTCCTCATTTTGCAGGCTTGGCCAGTGATTCTTTGGACTGGGGCAATTATTCTGTCGGCCTGGGGCAGTTAGTCTGTGGCCTGGGGCAGATATTCTGACCACAGGGGCAATTATTCTGTGGGCAGGGGCAGATGGAAGTGGATAAAGATAATGAAGAGCAGACCATCCTCATGATGACAGGATGGAGCATTTATTACAGGGTTTGTGTGTGTCAGAGTGTGTGTACGTGTGTGTATGTGTGTATGCAAATGTGTGCGTGTGTGTGTGTTAGCACAACTCCTTCCTAATGGAAGGCGGTCTTCCACTGTCCCCTTCCCATCCTGGTCCTGCCTGGCAGGCCGAGCCTGACCCAGAGCCTCCTAACCACGCAGCCTGGTCACATGTGATGTGCTGTAGCCCTGTGAGGATCATCCTGGGCAGCCATCCTGGGCAGTCATCCTGGGCAGCCATCCTGGGCAGCCATCCTGGGCAGCCATCCTGGGCAGCCATCCTGGGCAGCCATCCTGGGCAGCCATCCTGGAGCTGCTGAAACTCTCACTGAGCGCTCAGAGGAGAGGCTGTGACAAGGACGTTTGGGAGAGTTGTTCCCTAGGCCCCCTCCACACACACACACACACACATACACACACACACACACACACAGTGTGGGTCTCACTGTAATAGTGTATAATTCATGTGGAGAGCTTCTCCAGTATTCCAGAGCAGTTGTCTAGGTGTTTTTGGCTGACATGCTCCTGCTGAGGTTTAATCAGGTGTCTCCAGCCTTTAGACCACCTGTGTCTCACCCTGCTGCAGAGTGACGGCTCCTGGCCACCATCTCGACAGGAAGCCTGTGTCCCATTGGTGCTTAAGCAGACTATAGAAGTATGTAACTTCTCCTATTGCTGTCAGCTTCCTCCTGGCCTGTCAGTTGGGGTTAGAGTCTGATGTGGGTCCGGTCTGGACAACACTCTGCTTCTTGGTTCAGGACTTTGGGAACATTGCTCCCAAGACAGAACATTCACAACATTTTAACAATCCTTACTAAACGTTCCCCAAACCTGTCATAACCGACTGTTTTTGAGCGCAAAAGTTCACACTGTGTGTGAGTGTGTGTGTGTGTGTGTGTTTGTGTGTGTGTACACACACCGTTTCCTAATAAAGCTTCATCTACAGCTGCTGCTAAGACACTCACACACAGTCCTCTGTTTTTCTGTGGTGTTGGGTGCTGTGTGTGTTTGTTTCTGTGGTGTTGTGTATCTTTGGGTGGTGTGTGTGTTTGTTTCTGTGGTGTTGTGTATCTTTGGGTGGTGTGGGTTTCTGTGGTGTTGTGTATCTTTGGGTGGTGTGTGTGTGTGTTTCTGTGATGTCGTGTGTCTTTGGGTGGTGTGTGTGTGTTTCTGTGGTGTTGTGTATCTTTGGGTGGTGTGTGTGTGTTTCTGTGGTGTTGTGTATCTTTGGGTGGTGTGTGTGTGTTTCTGTGGTGTTGTGTATCTTTGGGTGGTGTGTGTGTGTGTTTCTGTGGTGTTGTGTATCTTTGGGTGGTGTGTGTGTGTTTCTGTGGTGTTGTGTATCTTTGGGTGGTGTGTGTGTGTTTCTGTGGTGTTGTGTATCTTTGGGTGGTGTGTGTGTGTTTCTGTGGTGTTGTGTATCTTTGGGTGGTGTGTGTGTGTGTTTCTGTTGTGTTGTGTATCTTTGGGTGGTGTGTGTGTTTGTGTTTCTGTGGTGTTGTGTATCTTTGGGTGGTGTGTGTGTGTGTGTTTCTGTGGTGTTGTGTATCTTTGGGTGGTGTGTGTGTGTTTCTGTGGTGTTGTGTATCTTTGGGTAGTGTGTGTGTGTGTTTTTGTGGTGTGTGTGTGTTTCTGTGGTGTGTGTGTTTGGGTGGTGTGTGTATGTTTCTGTGGTGTTGTGTATCTTTGGGTGGTGTGTGTGTGTTTCTCTGGTGTGTGTGTGTGTTTGGGTGGTGTGTGTGTATGTTTATGTGGTGTTGTGTGTCTTTGAGTGGTGTGTGTGTGTGTGTGTGTGTTTCTGTGGTGTTGTGTATCTTTGGGTGGTGTGTGTGTGTGTGTGTTTCTGTGGTGTTGTGTATCTTTGGGTGGTGTGTGTGTGTGTTTCTGTGGTGTTGTGTATATTTGGGTGGTGTGTGTGTGTGTTTCTGTGGTGTTGTGTATCTTTGGGTGGTGTGTGTGTGTGTGTGTTTCTCTGCATGCTGAAACTACCAATCTTTTTAGATGCCTCCTCCTCTCTACATGTTCCCACATTCCTCTTTCATAACATCATAACATCATGACATCCTGACATCATGACATCATGACATCATAACATCCCCACCTCATGTCATCCTGACATCCTGACATCATGACATCATAACATCCCCACCTCATGCCATCCTGACATCCTGACATCCTGACATCATGACATCATAACATCCCCACCTCATGTCATCCTGACATCCTGACATCATGACATCATAATATCCCCACCTCATGTCATCCTGACATCCTGACATCCTGACATCATGACATCATAACATCCTAACATCCTGACATCATGTCATCATAACATCATGACATCATAACATCCTGACATCCTGACATCATGACATCATGACATCATGTCATCATAACATCCTGACATCATGACATGGTCTAGTGCTTCTCTGAGTGTTCTGACGCTTCAAATGGGCTCAATCACAGATCAGTGGTGAGGCCGCAGCAGTACCCAGCATGCCTTGCTTCCCTCGGTGGTGTGGGCCGCAGCAGTACCCAGCATGCCTTGCAGTACCCAGCATGCCTTGCAGTACCCAGCATGCCTTGCTTCCCTCGGTGGTGTGGGCTGCAGCAGTACCCAGCATGCCTTGCTTCCCTCAGTGGTGAGGCCGCAGCAGTACCCAGCATGCCTTGCTTCCCACAGTGGTGAGGCCGCAGCAGTACCCAGCATGCCTTGCTTCCCTCAGTGGTGAGGCTGCAGCAGTACCCAGCATGCCTTGCTTCCCAAAAGCTAGGCAGAGAAAGGAACAACTCTGACACACAATTTCCAGACAGAGGAAATTCTCTCATTTTCATTCTCGCACTCTCATAATCATCTATTCAGCAGTGATCATCTGGTCGGGTCTGTGATGCGGAGAGACGTGCAGAGGCAGTGTTGCAGGCAGGCTGGACTGCAGAGGCAGTGTTGCAGGCAGGCTGGACTGCAGAGGCAGTGTTGCAGGCAGGCTGGACTGCAGAGGCTGTGTTGCAGCAGAGGCAGTGTTGCAGGCAGGCTGGACTGCAGAGGCAGTGTTGCAGCAGAGGCAGTGTTGCAGCAGAGGCAGTGTTGCAGGCAGGCTGGACTGCAGAGGCAGTGTTGCAGGCAGGCTGGACTGCAGAGGCAGTGTTGCAGGCAGGCTGGACTGCAGAGGCTGTGTTGCAGCAGAGGCAGTGTTGCAGGCAGGCTGGACTGCAGAGGCAGTGTTGCAGCAGAGGCAGTGTTGCAGCAGAGGCAGTGTTGCAGGCAGGCTGGACTGCAGAGGCAGTGTTGCAGCAGAGGCAGTTTTGCAGGCAAGCTGGACTGTGCAGATGAGGAGCTGCAGGCTGAGCTGGACTGTGCAGATGAGGAGCTGCAGGCTGCGCTGAGCTGGACTGTGCAGATGAGGAGCTGCAGGCTGAGCTGGACTGTGCAGATGAGGAGCTGCAGGCTGAGCTGGACTGTGCAGATGAGGAGCTGCAGGCTGCGCTGAGCTGGACTGTGCAGATGAGGAGCTGCAGGCTGCGCTGGACTGTGCAGATGAGGAGCTGCAGGCTGCGCTGAGCTGGACTGTGCAGATGAGGAGCTGCAGGCTGAGCTGGACTGTGCAGATGAGGAGCTGCAGGCTGCGCTGAGCTGGACTGTGCAGATGAGGAGCTGCAGGCTGCGCTGAGCTGGACTGTGCAGATGAGGAGCTGCAGGCTGCGCTGAGCTGGACTCTAATGAACACAGACAGCTGGCAGTGTTTGTCTCTAGTTCTACTCGCTTGCCTCAAATATCAGGAATGAAAACAGCAGCCATGTTGTTCTGAGAGCAGTTACCCCTCCATAGGGCTCTCTCCCCTCTGGCACCTAGACCCTACAGTCCACCTCCTCACTCCCCTCTGGCACCTAGACCCTACAGTCCACCTCCTCACTCCCCTCTGGCACCTAGACCCTACAGTCCACCTCCTCTCCACCTCTAACTTCCCCTCCTCTCTCTGTCGTCCTCCTCCCCTCCTCTCCTTTACTCTGTCCTCTAGTCTGTTATTTACTCACCATTATGATTTAAACTGCAGCTGCTATGGCCAAGGTGGGTTTTGGACTCACTAAGATTCCTATTCCAAACACTGCCCCCACCCTCCTCTCCTCCTCTTCTCTCCCCTCCCCTCCTCTTCTCCTCTCCTCCTCTTCTCTCCCCTCCCCTCCTCTTCTCCTCTCCTCCTCTTCTCTCCCCTCCCCTCCTCTTCTCCTCTCCTCCTCTTCTCTCCCCTCCCCTCCTCTTCTCTCCCCTCCTCCCCTCCCCTCTTCTCCTCTCCTCTTCCCCTCCCCTCCTCCCCTCCTCCCCTCTCCTCTCAGCTCCATCTCTCCTCCTCCCCTCTCCTCCTCTCCTCTTCCCCTCCCCTCCTCCCCTCCTCCCCTCTCCTCTCCTCTTCCATCTCCCCTCCTCCCCTCCTCCCCTCTCCTCTCCTCTTCCCCTCCCCTCCTCCCCTCCTCCCCTCTCCTCTCCTCTCAGCTCCATCTCTCCTCCTCCCCTCTTCTCCTCTCTGTGTCTATCCTGTTAGTAGTCTCTCCTCTCCTCCTCTCCTTGTCAGCCAGATGAGAAGTGTAAACTCAGAGCTGTGAAAACATCCACCTCACTGGCCAAACATCAAAGGAAATAGCAACCTGTCTGAAACGTTTCTCTGGTCCTTTCTGCCGTTCAACTTCAGATAAGGCAAATATTGTCTCATACCACTGGATGTGTGGCCAGTATGTGTCCAGAAATGATCTGTGTGTCTGCTGAGGTGTATCAGTACGTGTGTTGGTGATTGTGTGTGAACATGTAAATGCATGTGTGTGTTGTGGCGGCTGAATGCTTGGAAAGGGAGTACCGGTGACAGTCCAGGAAGCCTGAATTCTCCAACTGCTGTGTTCTAACCGAAGCTCCTAACCTGTCAGATGGCCTCTGTGTTCTGACACTGTTTTAATGTTCCATACATATTATATGAGACGCATGTCACACAAGAGAGGCCTGTAAGAATCTATGACTGAGAGAGAATCATCTTATATTTCCCCTCCTCTCCTCTTCTCTCCTCCTGTCATCTCCTCTCCTCATTTCATCTCATCCTCTAATCTCATCTCCTCTTCTCCTCTTCTCCTCTCCTCCTCTTCTCCTCTCATTTCCTCCTCTCATCTTCTCTCCTCTGCTCTTCTTTCCTCTCCTCTCCTCCTCTCATCTCCTTTCCTCCTCTCATCTTCTCTCCTCTGCTCTCTTTCCCTCTCCTCCTCTCCTCTCCTCCTCTCATCTCCTTTCCTCCTCTCATCTTCTCTCCTCTGCTCTCCTTCCCTCTCCTCTCCTCCTCTCCTCTCCTCCTCTCATCTCCTCTCCTCCTCTCCTCCTCTCCTCCTTCTTATCGTCCATCTGCTTTAAAGAAGCTGTTCTGGGGAAGGAATGTTGGGCATTCTGTAGAGGAGACAGTCAGGTGACTGTCTGGCATGAATGTGTGTCCTAAAATAGCTTTAGAAAAGCCCACATATCATGGCAGATAAAGCAAGCTGGACATGGTTATGTACCTACCAGTCTCACACGCTTGTCTAAAACCTGGAAACTAAAACCTGGAACCAGGTCTAACTACCTGTCTAACTGCTGTAAACCTATCAGTCTAACACCTGTCTACCTGCCAGTCTAATACCTGTAAATCTATCTAACACCTGTCTACCTGCCAGTCTAGGAGCTGTAAATCTATCTAACACCTGTCTACCTGCCAGTCTAATACCTGTAAATCTATCTAACACCTGTCTACCTGCCAGTGTAGGAGCTGTAAATCTATCTAACACCTGTCTACCTGCCAGTCTAGGAGCTGTAAATCTATCTAACACCTGTCTACCTGCCAGTCTAGGAGCTGTAAAGTCAGTCTAACACCTGTTTTCCCTCCCTGTATCCCATCACATTTAGATACACTACCTGTTTGGTAGCGTTCTGACCGTGTGTGTGTGTGTGTGTGTGTGTGTTTGCAGGGCCACAGTGAGGGCTGAGGGCGTCTCTGCCCTCCTGACCTCCATGCCGGTGAACAGTGATGGACACAACATCTGACCCTGCGCTACAGTAAGATCACTATCACTACAGATAAACTGTGTCCAGGCTGGATTCATGTTATCAAGACATCACACCATCACAATCCTACAGTCATGCAGCAATACAGTTGGATATGGAAACGAAAGACTGACTGAAATATAGAATTTCAATATTTACAGTACATGAGTTACACATTGGTAGTGCAGTAAACATGAAACTCATGCTTAGTGTTGAGATAGTGTCAGGTTCTCTCATGCTTAGTGTTGAGATAGTGTCAGGTTCTCTCATGCTTAGTGTTGAGATAGTGTCAGGTTCTCTCATGCTTAGTGTTGAGATAGTGTCAGGTTCTCTCATGCTTAGTGTTGAGATAGTGTCAGGTTCTCTCATGCTTAGTGTTGAGATAGTGTCAGGTTCTCTCATGCTTAGTGTTGAGATAGTGTCAGGTTCTCTCATGCTTAGTGTTGAGATAGTGTCAGGTTCTCTCATGCTTAGTGTTGAGATAGTGTCAGGTTCTCTCATGCTTAGTGTTGAGATAGTGTCAGGTTCTCTCATGCTTAGTGTTGAGATAGTGTCAGGTTCTCTCATGCTTAGTGTTGAGATAGTGTCAGGTTCTCTCATGCTTAGTGTTGAGATAGTGTCAGGTTCTCTCATGCTTAGTGTTGAGATAGTGTCAGGTTCTCTCATGCTTAGTGTTGAGATAGTGTCAGGTTCTCTCATGCTTAGTGTTGAGATAGTGTCAGGTTCTCTCATGCTTAGTGTTGAGATAGTGTCAGGTTCTCTCATGCTTAGTGTTGAGATAGTGTCAGGTTCTCTCATGTGCTCTCGTTCCTGCAGATCAGGAGATGAGGTTCCAGCTCTGGAACACACTGTGGTCACCATGGAGACGGCCGTCCTCACCATCTTCCTCACCGTCATCATCATCATGACGGTCTTGGGGAACCTGCTAGTGATGGTAGCACTCTGCAAGGACAAGCATCTACGGTATGGCACCTCACATCCTGTTAGCACACCACTGACTTCCTGTTTACTTCCTGGCTGGAAACTGAGTGACAGATAAGATAGAAACAGAGTTACCGTAGCAACTGAGATGAGATTTAAAAAAATGGGATTATTTTGATATCCATCATGTCACATGACCATCTGTAGGAATGCAGAACCATCGATCTGTCGCCTGTCCTCTTGCCTCATGGCAGAATGCCTGTCTGTTGGTGAGCCTGTCTGTCTGTCTGTCAGCTTGCTGGTCACTGGGGTGTGATTGGCTACTGGGACCTCCACAACTAGGCCTCCTGTATCGCACTTCAGTCGTGTTGAAACATGAACGCTCGTTCCAGATCAAAGAACTGGACTCATTTCAATTGAAGTAGGGCAGGAGTGATTGACAGCTGGATAAACGGGTCACTTCCTGTCAGGTGGCTGGTGTGGTGAAGTCCATGGCCACCAAGGTATCACCATGACAACAGCACTTCCAGCTTCATCTGTGGTCCTGTGTGCTCCACCTGTTTCCCTGCTCCAGCACACCTGACTCTAATGAAGGGGTCGTTATCAGGCTTCTGCTGAGCTTCATAATGACCCCATTCATTTGAACATCTACACTGTGCAGGGCGGGGGGGGGGGGGGGGGGGGGCGTAAGGACCAGGAATTAGTGAGGATGACCACTGGTCTACAGGCTTTTAGGGTCCATTTCTGCTGAGCGTGGGGAGGTGGGATCCTAAGAGACAAACCGAGGTCACATTTAGGGTTCAACATCCCAGCCGGTCCTTCTAAGGAGAAACCTTACAACCTTTGACCCCTGACTAACCTTCAACCACAGGAAGAAGAAAACCAACTACTTCATAGTGTCTCTGGCGTTTGCTGACCTGCTGGTGGCGGTGCTGGTGATGCCTCTGGCCGCAGTGGAGTTGACCACGGGGGTGTGGCTGTACGGGCAGATCTTCTGTCTGGTCAGGACCTCCCTGGACGTCCTGCTCACCACAGCCTCCATCCTGCATCTCTGCTGCATCGCCCTGGACCGGTACGACTGGATTAAAGACAACAGACTTAAAGGATATAGAACTGAATCTACCTCTCTGTGTGTCTGTCAAAGTGTCTGTCTGTCTGTCTGTGTATGTGTTATTCATTGGCCAGCTGGTTATTTCTCTGTATTTGATTGGTTTCTAGGTATTATGCCATCTGCTGCCAGCCTCTGGTGTACCGGCACAAGATGACCCCTGTCAGAGTGGCACTGATGCTGGGAGGCTGCTGGTTCATCCCCATCTTCATCTCCTTTCTACCCATAATGCAAAGCTGGAACACTATTGGCATCGAGGAGATTGTGAGTCTATGTTACCCTTCAATAATAAACCAATGTGAGTGAAGCTGTGTTCTACAACAGAGGGTTTTAGATCAAGCCAGCCTGGTCATGAGATCAGTCAGATATACTGGAAATGTATTAAAGTTCAATGTTCAAGTAAGCAATAAAAATGAAGAATCTGCTTCAGCCATCTTGGAGAAAGGCATCTATCCAGGAACAAGGTTGCCAGGTTTGCAGATGGGTAGCTCTCCAGGAACAAGGTTGCCAGGATTGTAGATGGGTAGCTCTCCAGGAACAAGGTTGCCAGGTTTGCAGATGGGTAGCTCTCCAGGAACAAGGTTGCCAGGTTTGTAGATGGGTAGCTCTCCAGGAACAAGGTTGCCAGGTTTGCAGATGGGTAGCTCTCCAGGAACAAGGTTGCCAGGTTTGTAGATGGGTAGCTCTCCAGGAACAAGGTTGCCAGGTTTGCAGATGGGTAGCTCTCCAGGAACAAGGTTGCCAGGTTTGCAGATGGGTAGCTCTCCAGGAACAAGGTTGCCAGGTTTGCAGATGGGTAGCTCTCCAGGAACAAGGTTGCCAGGTTTGCAGATGGGTAGCTCTCCAGGAACAAGGTTGCCAGGTTTGCAGATGGGTAGCTCTCCAGGAACAAGGTTGCCAGGATTGTAGATGGGTAGCTCTCCAGGAACAAGGTTGCCAGGTTTGCAGATGGGTAGCTCTCCAGGAACAAGGTTGCCAGGTTTGTAGATGGGTAGCTCTCCAGGAACAAGGTTGCCAGGTTTGCAGATGGGTAGCTCTCCAGGAACAAGGTTGCCAGGTTTGTAGATGGGTAGCTCTCCAGGAACAAGGTTGCCAGGTTTGCAGATGGGTAGCTCTCCAGGAACAAGGTTGCCAGGTTTGCAGATGGGTAGCTCTCCAGGAACAAGGTTGCCAGGTTTGCAGATGGGTAGCTCTCCAGGAACAAGGTTGCCAGGTTTGTAGATGGGTAGCTCTCCAGGAACAAGGTTGCCAGGTTTGCAGATGGGTAGCTCTCCAGGAACAAGGTTGCCAGGTTTGTAGATGGGTAGCTCTCCAGGAACAAGGTTGCCAGGTTTGCAGATGGGTAGCTCTCCAGGAACAAGGTTGCCAGGTTTGCAGATGGGTAGCTCTCCAGGAACAAGGTTGCCAGGTTTGCAGATGGGTAGCTCTCCAGGAACAAGGTTGCCAGGTTTGTAGATGGGTAGCTCTCCAGGAACAAGGTTGCCAGGTTTGCAGATGGGTAGCTCTCCAGGAACAAGGTTGCCAGGTTTGCAGATGGGTAGCTCTCCAGGAACAAGGTTGCCAGGTTTGTAGATGGGTAGCTCTCCAGGAACAAGGTTGCCAGGTTTGCAGATGGGTAGCTCTCCAGGAACAAGGTTGCCAGGTTTGCAGATGGGTAGCTCTCCAGGAACAAGGTTGCCAGGTTTGTAGATGGGTAGCTCTCCAGGAACAAGGTTGCCAGGTTTGTATGTGTGGGTAGCTCTCCAGGAACAAGGTTGCCAGGTTTGCAGATGGGTAGCTCTCTAGGAACAAGGTTGCCAGGTTTGTATGTGTGGGTAGCTCTCCAGGAACAAGGTTGCCAGGTTTGCAGATGGGTAGCTCTCCAGGAACAAGGTTGCCAGGTTTGCAGATGGGTATCTCTCTGGGAACAGCACTGGCCAGTTGGGCACCCTGGTCTGTTGACCGCACCATGCTGAAGTCCTCTGTCTTTCCTGAGCTCAGGGCCAGATATAACATGGAATCAGTCCAAGCTTTGGAGAGCGTGTTGTTAAGTCAGTTCTAAAACATTCTGACAGGATAACTGGCCAACACCGGGTAAAAAACAGAAATCTTGATTGCATATCTTTTTGAATAACACTGCTCCAGAAGAACGTCATGTGCAGGGGCTCTGCGAGCTGGTCTCCCCCAGAGAGACGTGCTGTTGTGAAGGAAGGAAGAGAGAGCCCGGAGGAGGGTCGGCTTGGCTGGCCTGGATCGGAGCCGGAGCTAACCCTCCTGAGCTCACAAATACCTCTGATTCTCCAGGGCAAGATAGCTCACTCTGACTCACACACACACACACACACACACTTACACACTCACATAGACACAAGCATACCCCCCCACACACACACACCATGCACACACACAAAATCCCACATGAACCCACACCATAATCACACGTAGACAGCTCTGCTTGACTCCTTCCAGTGTTGCCTGAGCTGATGATTGTTGACTATGGCTCCATGATAGGAGTACTAGCCGGCCCCAGTCCTCCTATCCCACCCTCCAGCAGCACACATCCCCCCCCCCCCCCCCCCCAACCCCAGATCCCAGGATCCAGCCTTGGATCGCACCCTGTAGCCTCCACACCCACACTGACATTCCCAACCTCAGTGCTGGAACCCTCGATCCCACCCTCCAGCCTCCAGCCTCCACCCCAGCCCCATGAACTCTGCCCCTGCATCTGTTATCTACTATAAGCAGCTGTTGCACCACTGTGTTGCCATCAGGTTTAGTTAGTATGTCAGTGTTTGTGGCTCGCCACACCAAGTGGGTTTGAATCCCTTTATTCCAGGATCTTATTTACATTTAATCATTCATCAGACGCTCTCATCCAGAGCGACTTACAGCAAGTACAGGGACATTCCTCCCTGAGGCGAGGAGGGTGAAGTGCCTGGTGAGTGTGTGGATGTGTACATGTGTGAGTGTGTGAGTGTGTGAGTGTGTGGATGTGTACATGTGTGAGTGTGTGAGTGTGTACATGTGTGAGTGTGTGAGTGTGTACCTGTGTGAGTGTGTGGATGTGTACATGTGTGAGTGTGTGAGTGTGTGGATGTGTACATGTGTGAGTGTGTGGATGTGTACATGTGTGAGTGTGTGGATGTGTACATGTGTGAGTGTGTGGATGTGTACCTGTGTGAGTGTGTGGATGTGTACATGTGTGAGTGTGTGGATGTGTACATGTGTGAGTGTGTGGATGTGTACATGTGTGAGTGTGTGAGTGTGTACATGTGTGAGTGTGTGGATGTGTACGTGTGTGAGTGTGTGGATGTGTACATGTGTGAGTGTGTACCTGTGTGAGTGTGTGGATGTGTACCTGTGTGAGTGTGTGGATGTGTACATGTGTGAGTGTGTGGATGTGTACATGTGTGAGTGTGTGGATGTGTACATGTGTGAGTGTGTTCATGTGTGAGTGTGTGAGTGTGTGGATGTGTACATGTGTGAGTGTGTGGATGTGTACATGTGTGAGTGTGTGAGTGTGTGAGTGTGTGAGTGTGTGGATGTGTACATGTGTGAGTGTGTGAGTGTGTGAGTGTGTGGATGTGTACATGTGTGAGTGTGTGGATGTGTACATGTGTGAGTGTGTGGATGTGTACCTGTGTGAGTGTGTGGATGTGTACATGTGTGAGTGTGTGGATGTGTACCTGTGTGAGTGTGTGGATGTGTACCTGTGTGAGTGTGTGGATGTGTACATGTGTGAGTGTGTGGATGTGTACATGTGTGACCCAGACATCTCCCCATCTGTCTCTCCCCAGATCCAGGAGCGACATCTGGCCGCAGGCAGCAACAGCACCAGCTGTTTGTTCCTGGTGAACCGTCCATACGCTCTGATCTGCTCTGCTGTGGCCTTCTACGTCCCTCTGGGCCTCATGGTCCTGGCCTACCAGCGCATATACGTCACCGCCATGTTCCACGCCCGCCAGATAGGCACCCTCAAGCGCGCAGGCTCCGCCCCTAAGCACCACCCCAGCCCTGCAGGAGGCTCCACCGAACAACCGTCGTCCAGCCGCATGCGCGTGGAGACCAAAGCGGCCAAGACGCTGGCTATTATTATGGGATGTTTCTGCTTGTGCTGGGCGCCGTTCTTTGTTACCAACGTGGTGGACCCGTTTGTGCGGTACAGCGTGCCGTGGCAGGTGTGGACAGCCTGGCTGTGGTTGGGCTACATCAACTCTGGACTCAACCCCTTCCTGTACGCCTTCCTGAACCGAGCCTTCAGACGAGCCTTCCTGCTCATCTTGTGCTGTGGAGACGATCGATACGCTCGCCAGGGAAGCTACGGGTCGAGCCGACCCTGCCACCACTCTGTCAACGGCACCTCTATGGCTCTCAGGTAAGACTAACTCTACTGGGCTGAGTGAGACCTGGGCCTAACTCTACTGGGCTGAGTGAGAACTGGGCCTAACTCTACTGGGCTGAGTGAGAACTGGGCCTAACTCTACTGGGCTGAGTGAGAACTGGGCCTAACTCTACTGGGCTGAGTGAGAACTGGGCCTAACTCTACTGGGCTGAGTGAGAACTGGGCCTAACTCTACTGGGCTGAGTGAGAACTGGGCCTAACTCTACTGGGCTGTGAGACCTGGGCCTAACTCTACTGGGCTGAGTGAGAACTGGGCCTAACTCTACTGGGCTGTGAGACCTGGGCCTAACTCTACTGGGCTGAGTGAGAACTGGGCCTAACTCTACTGGGCTGTGAGACCTGGGCCTAACTCTACTGGGCTGAGTAAGACCTGGGCCTAACTCTACTGGGCTGTGAGACCTGGGCCTAACTCTACTGGGCTGTGAGACATGGGCTGTGAGACCTGGGCCTAACTCTACTGGGCTGAGTGAGACCTGGGCCTAACTCTACTGGGCTGAGTAAGACCTGGGCCTAACTCTACTGGGCTGAGTGAGACCTGGGCCTAACTCTACTGGGCTGAGTGAGAACTGGGCCTAACTCTACTGGGCTGTGAGATCTGGGCCTAACTCTACTGGGCTGAGTAAGACCTGGGCCTAACTCTACTGGGCTGTGAGACCTGGGCCTAACTCTACTGGGCTGTGAGACCTGGGCCTAACTCTACTGGGCTGTGAGACCTGGGCCTAACTCTACTGGGCTGTGAGACCTGGGCCTAACTCCACTGGGCTGAGCTTGATTCATTTCCATTCCCTTCATGGAAGGCAGACAACAGATTTGTTAATTGTATTTAGCTTGCTTCTCAGATAGCCATTACTCTGAGTGGATCAACACCTGGCTTCCATTGAGCCCTTCCTGTCTAAATGAAGCCACCTTCAGAATCCCTGCTGTGTCTTAATGAGCACAGAACAAGCAGTCGGGGTGTTTAGGAAAACCAGGAAACCAGGTTATTGTCGCTGGTCCATGGAGAACTCTTGCATGACCACGTCCCTTAAGGGAACCTGATCCAGTTAAACATCGGATCCTGATCCAGTTTAAGCAGAGAACCATCAGTCCAGTGCACCCCCCAACCCCCCCGCCCCCACCCCCAGCCCACTGAGCATGTGTCTACTGCCCCAGGGAAGTGGTCCTTATTGAAATAGTCCTGATCCACGTTCCCAAATCCCAGATATACTGTACAGAACTTGTGCATGTTAGCCCCTCCACCTGCGCTGCATGAGCCTGTGAGGGGGGGGTAGTCGAGGATTAGGGGGGGGGGGGGGGGGTAGTGGAGGATGGGGGAGGGGGGGGGGGCATCTATGAGCCAGCCCTGGTGCTGCCAGGGAGGTTATCATGATGGACGTGAGTCCTCAAGAAGGTTTACACTACACTACACTTTATTTTCCATCCCCTGTTTGGCTGTGAGGCTGTGACTGCTGCTGCGGACTCAGATCGCTCTGTGTGTGTGTGTGTGTGTGTGTGTGTGTGGGGGGGCTTGTGTGCATTTCCCTGTGCTCATGCGTGTATGTGTATGTGTGTGCATGTGTATGCAAATGCATTCTTGGGTATGTTTTACTGTGTTTGATTGTGTGTGCGCACTTCTGCACACAATATGTTGCATGTGTGTGTGTGTGTGTGTGATGGTAGAATGTGTAACATTCATCAGTGTTGACTGATGAACACATGTGTGTGTGTTTCTGTCTGTCTGGGTCCTGGAAGAGACAGAGACAGGACCTGCTAGTGTCCCAGATGTTTATCTGTCTGCAGAGCTGGAGGACAGAGGAGCTGCACTGGGTACAGACACACTTCAACACGGTGCTTTGATATCTAAACAAGGTTCAAGAACTTTAGACAAGGTTCTCAGTCGTAAAAAAAGCCATAGATTTGGACATATATGCTGTTCTGGTACGATTTGAGTCATGGCTCTAATTTAAAGAGTCAAGTCCTAAGTTCTAGAATCAACAATTATAGTTAAAGTCCTAATTCCCTGTTTTGTAGTGTCCAGTGTTCTAGTGTCCAGTGTTCTAGTGTCCAGTGTTCTAGTGTCCAGTGTTCTAGAGTCCAGTGTTCTAGTGTCCAGTGTTCTAGTGTCCAGTGTTCTAGTGTCCAGTGTTCTAGAGTCCAGTGTTCTAGTGTCCAGTGTTCTAGAGTCCAGTGTTCTAGTGTCCAGGGTGTCTCTTTGGTTCCACCAGCATGTTCCAGTCTCCAGTTTTACCCTGGGTGTGACTGCTGACTGACTCTGGTAGTTTCATGTAATTTGGGGTTTTTCACATTCAACGATTATGACTTTGTTCCATATCTGTTATGAGCCTCCAGCCTGGCCATGTGGTTCTCTTTAACACTGCTCACTTTGTTGAAGGGATGTAGGGCTGTACAACTGTAGGGCTGTAGAGCTGTAAAGCTGTAGGGCTGTAGAGCTGTAGGGCTGTAGGACTGTGGGGCTGTAGGACTGTAGGGCTGTAGAGCTGTAGGGCTGTAGGACTGTAGGGCTGTAGAGCTGTAGGGCTGTAGAGCTGTAGGGCTGTATGGCTGTAGGACTGTAGGGCTGTAGGACTGTAGAGCTGTAGAGCTGTAGGGCTGTAGGACTGTAGGACTGTAGGGCTGTAGAGCTGCAGGGCTGTAGGGCTGTAGAGCTGTAGAGCTGTAGGGCTGTAGGGCTGTAGGGCTGTAGGACTGTAGGGCTGTAGGGCTGTAGAGCTGCAGGAATGTAGAGCTGTAGGGCTGGAGAGCTTTAGGGCTGTAGGACTGTAGAGCTGTAGAGGTGTAGGAATGTAGAGCTGTAGAGCTGTATGACTGTAGGACTGTAGAGCTATAGAGCTGTAGAGCTGTAGGACCGTAGAGCTGTAGAGCTGTAGGACTGTAGAGCTGTAGAGCTGTAGGACTGTAGAGCTGTAGGACTGTAGAGCTGTAGAGCTGTAGAGCTGTAGGACTGTAGGACTGTAGGGCTGTAGAGCTGTAGAGCTGTAGAGCTGTAGGAATGTAGAGCTGTAGAGCTGTAGGACTGTAGGACTGTAGAGCTATAGAGCTGTAGAGCTGTAGGACTGTAGAGCTGTAGAGCTGTAGGACTGTAGAGCTGTAGAGCTATAGGAATGTAGAGCTGTAGGACTGTAGGACTGTAGAGCTATAGAGCTGTAGAGCTGTAGGACTGTAGAGCTGTAGAGCTGTAGGACTGTAGGGCTGTAGAGCTGTAGGGCTGTAGGGCTGTAGGACTGTAGGGCTGTAGGACTGTAGAGCTGTAGAGTTGTAGGGCTGTAGGACTGCAGGACTGTAGAGCTGTAGAGCTGTAGGAATGTAGAGCTGTAGGACTGTAGGACTGTAGAGCTGTAGAGCTGTAGGACTGTAGAGCTGTAGAGCTGTAGGACTGTAGGGCTGTAGAGTTGTAGGGCTGTAGGGCTGTAGAACTGTAGGGCTGTAGGACTGTAGAGCTGTAGAGTTGTAGGGCTGTAGGACTGTAGGACTGTAGGGCTGTAGAGCTGTAGAGCTGTAGGGCTGTAGAGCTGTAGAGCTGTAGGGCTGTAGAGCTGTAGGGCTGAAGAGCTGTAGGACTGTAGAGCTGTAGAGCTGTAGGACTGTAGAGCTGTAGAGCTGTAGGAATGTAGAGCTGTAGAGCTGTAGGACTGTAGGACTGTAGGGCTGTAGGACTGTAGAGCTGTAGGGCTGTAGAGCTGTAGGACTGTAGAGCTGTAGAGCTGTAGAGCTGTAGGAATGTAGAGCTGTAGAGCTGTAGGACTGTAGGACTGTAGGGCTGTAGGACTGTAGAGCTGTAGGAATGTAGAGCTGTAGAGCTGTAGGACTGTAGGACTGTAGGGCTGTAAGACTGTAGAGCTGTAGGGCTGTAGAGCTGTAGGACTGTAGAGCTGTAGAGCTGTAGAGCTGTAGGGCTGTAGAGCTGTAGAGCTGTAGGGCTGTAGGACTCTAGAGCTGTAGAGCTGTAGGACTGTAGGGCTGTAGGACTGTAGGACTGTAGGGCTGTAGAGCTTTAGGACTGTAGGGCTGTAGGACTGTAGGGCTGTAGAGCTGTAGGACTGTAGAACTGTAGGACTGTAGGGCTGTAGGACTGTAGGGCTGTAGAGCTGTAGGACTGTAGGACTGTAGGGCTGTAGGATTGTAGGGCTGTAGGACTGTAGGGCTGTAGAGCTGTAGCGCTGTAGAGCTGTAGGACTGTAGGGCTGTAGGGCTGTAGAGCTGTAGGACTGTAGGACTGTAGGACTGTAGGGTTGTAGGACTGTAGGGCTGTAGAGCTGTAGGACTGTAGGACTGTAGGACTGTAGAGCTGTAGGGCTGTAGGACTGTAGGACTGTAGGACTGTAGGGCTGTAGGGCTGTAGAGCTGTAGGGCTGTAGGACTTTGGAGCTGTAGGACTGTAGGACTGTAGGGCTGTAGAGCTTTAGGGCTGTAGGGCTGTAGGACTGTAGGACTGTAGGGCTGTAGAGCTGTAGGGCTGTAGGGCTGTAGGACTGTAGGACTGTAGGACTGTAGGGCTGTAGGGGTTTAGGACTATGGGACTGTAGAGCTGTAGGGCTGTAGAGCTGTAGGACTGTAGGACTGTAGGACTGTAGGGCTGTAGGGCTGTAGGGCTGTAGAGCTGTAGGACTGTAGGACTGTAGAGCTGTAGGACTGTAGGACTGTAGGACTGTAGGACTGTAGAGCTGTAGGACTGTAGGACTGTAGGACTGTAGAGCTGTAGGACTGTAGAGCTGTAGGACTGTAGGACTGTAGGACTGTAGAGCTGTAGGACTGTAGAGCTGTAGGACTGTAGGACTGTAGAGCTGTAGGATTGTAGGGCTGTAGGACTGTAGGGCTGTAGAGCTGTAGCGCTGTAGAGCTGTAGGACTGTAGGGCTGTAGGGCTGTAGAGCTGTAGGACTGTAGGACTGTAGGACTGTAGAGCTGTAGGGCTGTAGGACTGTAGGACTGTAGGGCTGTAGGGCTGTAGGGCTGTAGGACTTTGGAGCTGTAGGACTGTAGGACTGTAGGGCTGTAGAGCTGTAGGGCTGTAGGGCTGTAGGACTGTAGGGCTGTAGAGCTGTAGGGCTGTAGGGCTGTAGGACTATAGGACTGTAGGACTGTAGGGCTGTAGGGCTGTAGGACTGTAGGACTGTAGAGCTGTAGGGCTGTAGAGCTGTAGGACTGTAGGACTGTAGGACTGTAGGGCTGTAGGGCTGTAGAGCTGTAGGACTGTAGGACTGTAGAGCTGTAGAGCTGTAGGACTGTAGGACTGTAGGACTGTAGGACTGTAGAGCTGTAGGACTGTAGGACTGTAGGACTGTAGGACTGTAGAGCTGTAGGACTGTAGAGCTGTAGGACTGTAGGACTGTAGGACTGTAGAGCTGTAGGACTGTAGGACTGTAGGACTGTAGGACTGTAGAGCTGTAGGACTGTAGAGCTGTAGGA